>VXBI01006938.1:1053019-1117980 GCA_013397375.1 Toxostoma redivivum | reverse complement strand
AGGAGGGAGGGGGAGGAAGGGGGAGCTGTTAGCTAGGCAGCAGTTGACACTGGTTTTCAATCTGTAGGTCAAACGCTGCATTTCTGTAGCACCCAACGTGCATCACACTGACTTATCAGCCACAACAATACTTGGGCTTTACGGTCACCCTGCTGAATTATGCTCTTTTGAGCAATTCGTTTCTCTAACATAATAGGTGAAGGGGGGAAAATATTGTGAGCTGCTTCCTCACTGTTGTGTACTCAGATGTACATTGTTCTGGTTTAAACTTCCAGACGTACAGTGACCTATACAAAGGTTATTGCTTTCTGTGCTGTGTGGAGTGGAAGGGAGGGGGAAGTGTGTGATCTGAAGAAACAAATTTTTTTCTGAGTAATCTGTACCCTAACACGGGATCAGCAGGTGATTGTGTTTGAGTACACAGTGTAATACAGCAAGCTTATGGTAGGTTCACCCAAAGTAAATGATCAGTCTTCTGATGACCTGAATGGACATCAGATCATCCTTTGCTGGCCTCTGGGTTTTGTATTTTTTTCTGTTTCTGAAAAGTAAACCTTTTAGTTAAGAAGTTTGGGGTGAACTTTTATCTGCTTGTGTATGGAAGTTTGTTTCCTGTCTTGTGGAATTACCCAGTAATCATTTTGCAATGCCACGTTGTTCCCTGAATTTTGTCATCTCTTTTTGGTCCTAAAGGCTAAAGCTACATTAAGTTAATTTGTTACATGTCTTTTGTATCCTTCTTTAAGAAAGAAAACCCTAAATAAGCCTAACATGCTGCATTATGACCTTTTGACTGAAACTGTTAAGTTGTCCTGTCTTACTGATAATGTCAAAAGTTAAATCTATGAAATAGTGTTATCAGAGTGCACATGCTATGCTATATCTGTTTCTCAATAAAAAATTGTAGTGACTGGTTGACCAAAAGATCCTAAAACTTGAAAGTTGTTTGTTGTGGAGGCTTTCACCTTTAGGCTAGCTGGGTGGGAAAATGTGGAGTGCTCATGCTGCTCTGACTGTGTCTGAGGAGAAAGTAACACAGACCAGGCCTTGTCTATATTTCTTTTTTTAAACCTAATGTTCTATTATACCTCGGGTTTGGCTGAGGTCTATCTGTAATTGCTTATTCTTACATCAGTATTTTAGGTGGAAGTTCTTCTGTCCCCATGCAGAGGGGCAGAGAAAGCATTTCGTTTTACTTCTCAACCACATGCGAGCTGCTGCAAAGAGCAGTGAAATTAGGAAAGCTTTGAAAGGTATGAAATCCTTTTCTGTGCAGCTGCAGGAGGAAAGAGAGGTAGAACAGGGCAGTGGTGGGATGTTAGTCTGGGTATCATGAGTTAAATAGTCAGAAAAGAGAAAAAAACTATTGCATGGTATGGCCTGTAAGTGAAGAGAGTGTTCTCAGTGGTTGCCTAAGTTTAGAAAGTGAAGGACTTAATCTTTTTGTTAGAAGGATACAAAGTTCTTGTTTCTCCCTTGCTTTACCAGAGTGTGAGGAAAAGGGTTAAGGGTTGTGCTGCTTTGTTTTTCCTTCACTCTTGAAAGAAAATGACAGTTTCAGAAACCAGAAAATGACGAGTTCACATTCTGAATTAAAATACCTTGGTGTAAGTTTATATTATTCCTTGTGGCTAAAACTTGCTGTGGCAGTGGCCAAGGAAGGGCCTGATATGATTATTTGACTGTAAAAATGCTCGTGGCTGGAATCCTCTGTAGGAGGTGGTTCTTACAGCTCTTTTAGTAAGTCTCTTTACAGTGGCAAGGCCTATTCCATGAGCTGACAGAGCCTGTAGGTTCTTTGCTAAAGTTAATGTTGCCATCCATTTTACCTATCCCAATCTCCCCATGTTTTGGGAAAGTATGTTCTCACTACATCGATCCTGCTTCTTTTATTATCTCAAAAACTTACAGCTTTATTATTACGGTTAAGGTACTTACACCTTTGTTGTTATTTGTATAATAAGAATAGCTGTACAGTAAAGGCAAGGCTTTTGCAGAGGCAATGTGTGTATTAAACAAGCCAATTCAGCTGGGGAAAAGAATAGGCAAAACTTCTTGGGCTGAAAATCCCATGCCAGAGCTCACTAGACTCAGTAAAACTTGTGCTTCAGCTATTCTTCACTGTTTGGCCTTGAATTCACAGATGTGATGTGAAAAATTGCTATTGTGTCTGCTATTTCTTTTCTTATTAGAGCTCAGAATCAATTATTTGCCAGCCCAAAATTCTGTGTGTTAAACAAAGGCTGATACTGGTAGGTCAGCATTTCTTGTGAGTTCTGAGACAGACATGGAAGATTTTGAAGAGGTAAACTATTATGGTTCTTTTAATCCATACAAATGAAACCCACATGTCCCATTAATGGAAAAACTCAGTGGAAGGAAACATTGCATATCCTAAAGCTAAATAAAAATCTTTTGTATAGGGAGGCACTGATATTGTACTTGACTGTTTCATTTGTTAGTTATTAATTTATGCTATTGGAACACTGAAAATAGGAGGAAGAAAACATTAATGAGCACTTTAACACAGCCAGTGAATTTTACTAATGATTAAAGCTTCCATATTTTTGAGGAGTGTTAAATAACTCCCTGAAGAGAACAGTTACTCCCAAATTTTGGCTTGTATTGAAGACAGATGAACTTTTTTTTTTGTCCTCTGTAGCATTACAACTTTAGATTTCCTTATCTGTTGGAATGGTAGTAAAAATACAAGCTATATCTGTATCTTTGGACATTGGTTGTGTTGGTCATCTTTGGAAAGCAGCTTCTGGGGCTCTTTCCAGTAGAAATAGATGAGAAAAAGCAGGTTTGACTCAGCAGCATCTTGAGGAAATGCAAATTTGGGATGTATGTCGGCTGAGAGAGTTCATCCCTTGCTTGCCGTGTTGCTGTCTTCCCAGTTTTTTGGTTTTGTACTGTAACAGTAAAAGTAAAAATGGTGGAGGGAAATCCACTTGTAGTACTTTCACCCCTTGGTTCAGAAAAGCCTACTGGGAGGTGCTCACTGCCAGAATGTCTGTAATCCTTGAGGAGCTTGTTCTCTGCTCCACACTGTTAGCTGCACTCTGTGTGCTCCTGCACAAACAGTTGGTATTCCCAGACCTTCTTTCGTGACCAAGACTCTGTTATTTCAGCATTGACAAAAACTGAAGACAGGAAAAAAAAAAAGAAACCAGCAACTCTTTTCACTGTAGTGAGAAACCTTGTCAGTGTAGTTGTGTCTAAGAAGAGTTTAAAAAAAATTAACCAAGATAGTCAGTGCTGTCTCTTATCTGGAGTGCCTGATCACTGTGTGGAAGTGATGGCATGGCCATGTCCTAGGGGAGGAAGCTAATACATCCATCCAACTCTGGCTGTTAAAATGTGCCTGCTCTGCCTATTGAGGTTCAAAGGTTGGAAGTATGATATTGGGACACCCCCTGGGTGTCTGATTCCCCTAGAACTGTTATATTTCTCTGCTGGTTGTAAAGGTCATGTTTTATTAGGTTGTATCATCAGCTACTTTATGGGGTTCTGGGCAGAGGCACCTATTGACCTACACAATCAGGACTGTAACCATTTAACAAGAGGTTATTATAAGCCCCTTTATGATGTACACTTGACAAATCCAACTCCCAGCCTGCTTTTTCTGGTTCTTTGCATCTAGTCCTGTGCCTCACAGTCTTAATAGTTCGCAAGTAATCTGAGTACCCAGTGAGTGTAGAAAAAATGATGTTTTGCTGAATGGACTCATCAGAAAAGGGATGAGAAAAAAAAGAGTGCTTTTTAGTTGAGACTTTGGGATCTCCATCTAAGCAAGTGGAAAATTCAAAACCAAACTCCTGAAACTGGAAATACTGGTATCCTGGAAAGGTATCTCATCTCTTCAAATGACTATGCCTTAAAGTCAGCAGGCAGGAACTCAGTGAAACAATCCCTATGGAAAAGAAGGAAGAGTTAAGAGGGTGTTTGATCTAATCAGAAATACCAAACCGTAATGTACTAATGCCCAGGGTGTTTGGACTGAGAGAGGCTGCCTGGTATCTTGGTAAACCACACAGGCTTGGGTCTTTCACTGTTGTTTAAGGAGATATACATCATACCCAACAAGAGTGTGCTTTCAGAATTAGGTGGTGGAAAATATACGTACTGCAGGTTTTCTCTTAAGCTCTGGTGGGAGAAGAGCTTTTCCCCCTAGTTGTAGTCTGCTCAGAGCCATACTTCCTCATGGGCTATATTTGTCTTGCCCTCCTTCTCAGAGGTCACAGCCTCTGTGAAAGTGCTGTAGTGCAGAGCAGATGAGAAGGTCCTCGAGCTGCTCCAGCAGAAACTGTTGCCAAACCCTTGGGTTTTTGTTTCAGCACGGTAGGAATTCAGGTACAGTCAAAGGGTCAGGCTGGTGTCCAGCAGCCCTAGGGAAGGAGGAACGTCACTCCTGCCATCTCCTTACTGGGCTGGCAACTCTGCTGCTGTGTCGGTGAGTCTCTGATGTTTTTCTGTCAGCAGTATATACTGCTGGTCCAATCTCCAGGGCAGGAGATTGCAGGCTGTAGTCCTGCTACTACAGACTGAAGCTGACTTATAGATGCTGATACTTTAGCTTATTCTGTTTTTAAAATCCACCCTGGAGAAAAAGGTGAATAGTGCTCAAGTTGGAAACTTTATTATCTGTACCTCTGGCACCTCAGCAGGAGTACAGCTGTTGATTTGGTGCCATATCTTTTTTACCTGTGGGTTGCTCACCTGAAGGGAGACTGTAGGCTACTGAGCCTACACTGCTCAGTAGTCAGCTTTCACCCAGCCTGTTCACTTGTCCTATGAAGGGGTGCAGAGACTCTAGTGGTGAGCACAGCTCTCACTCAAACCTATTTCAAGGCATGGCTTTGGAGCTTTCTCATTATTCAAATAGCATCGAGAACATCCTTCTCAAACCTTAAAGCGGTTGTAAACAAACAAATCTCGGTGTAGCCAAAGCCTGTGGCTTCCTTCCCTGCCTGGCATATGCAGTGTTTGTATGTGGATGTAATAGCTGTCTCATGTACTGACAAATGTATTAATAGCTGGACTGGAATTAATACTAGGTAGAGTGACTGCTTTGTTCTTCATAACTGGTTCCTGCTGCTTAATGAGGTGCTCTTAAAAACTCTTGTTTTCAGTCCTAGTTAGGTCTGTGACTTGGCCAAGTGAAGGCTTAGAGCTGCTTGTGATTAGTCATTATAATTAGCTCGGAAATCTTTGCCTCTGTGATCAAGGCACACTGTATAATGCGGCTTATAGTGGGCTCTAGCCCTGTCACATACCTTCAGAGTAGTATGGATGACAGTGCTTTGCTGGACATATGTATGTATTTAACTGTTGTAACTTTAATCTGCAATTTCTTAATATGTGCCAGGAAGGTAAATCTGAAGTAACTGTCTCCTCAGAAACTTGTGGTTAGTGCTAGTCCCTGCTTCCCATGGACAGAGCATTTTTGGTTTTGGCCAAGGCCTGCCTTACCCATACCAAGTGTAAGGTAAGATTGAGACATGAGGAGTAGTAGCTGAGTACAGAGAGCAAATAAAAAAGAAAACTTGGGGTAGTTAGACTGTGCCCCTTTCCTAGGAAGTCTGTACCTCTTTCTGCACTGGGCAACCTTGTCTTTTGAGGCTTAGACTTGGCAGTTAACAAGATGAGCAATCCCACATTAGGTGTTTAAACTTGAAAGAGCAGTTTGAAATTCAGTTCTTGAAAATACAAAGTTGATTTGTAAGCTAAACTTGATCTTAAAAAGCATTTTTAAAGCAGTGCTTGATTAGATGTCTCTTTCTTTAAAATTTTCAAGCCTTTAATTTATCATTCCATATGAAAGTTTTGATGACTTTGTGCTTTCTGAAAGTGCAAGAGGATGTGTTCAGCCTTTGTGAAGGCAGTGAAAGTTTCTTCAGCATACTGGAGAATTGGGCTGCTTTTGTGCTCCTCACATTGTTTTGAAATACAGCTTGTTGTGATGAGCACTGGCTTTAAGTATTATAGGTCAAATTCAGTAAATTTTCTGTACTTCTCATGTAAGATTTCGAGATGAAACCACCAAGTGTAACCTACCTTTCCAACTATGTTCAAAAATTCAGCTTTATGCAGCAGCTTGCTCTTTGAACTTCATAAAGGAGGTATTGGTAAATGTTGCCTCTCTGGCAGGAGGAGGCTGCAGTAGTGTGATAAAATTGCAAAAATCCTCTCTGGCAAGGCAATTCTAGTCTATTCTTCCCCCTTCAGCCCTGTCCCTCTATTGTGCAGGTGTGTCTAGGGGACATCACTAGGGTCTTGTAGATGCACTGTGAGTGTGACTAAGTGTGTCTCTGGAAAAATATCACCCTGCCCTTTTAGGAGCAGGAGTTTATGATTGTGAGTTCTTGTCCTTATTTAATCTTTCTTGCCCCCTCCCCTAACTTTGTGCTCTTCACCTGGATGGATTTCACAACTATTAATCTGAGAGAGCTTGCTTTTGCAGTGCAGTTGTCTAATTAGCGGAGTCTAGCCACGTGGCTGCCTATTGCAGCTTTTCAGTTCTGCTCTCTGTAAGTATCTGGGATAACCTGCCATGATAGCTTCTGCATGTACTTTTAGATGACTGGATGTTGTATCAGGTTGGGCTTTAGTTCGTAGAGAGACTTTGATTTGAAAGTTTGATATTGAAAATAATTACTAGTGTACATGACCTTGAACTGGTGTCCTCCTAGACTTTGTAACCCTAATGTGAAAGCACAACATAACAAATGTGTAATCGTAGTTATGGCTTCTGGGTTCATAAATCCCTAAGGAATATGTATAACCAAGGCTTGCATGCAGGGTTACAGTGCCTGTGTGTCCCTGGAGAGGGTACAGAGAGATTCTAGTTCTACACGGGGCTTGGGGATGGATAAAGACTAAGAAAAACCTCTCTGGAGGAGGAAATCACCTTCTGTCTGGAAAAACTGAATTGACAGGACTGGGAAAATCTGCTTTACATAACAACATTGTTTTTGTAGCAATTCTTTTCATGCTGCTTTTATTGAAATGCAAGGAGTTTTTTCTCTTTCCTATGACTTCCATCTTCTTTGGTTATCTAAACTCATCCCCTGTCCTCATCAATAATGCTGGTTTGAGTTTTGCCCTTGTGTAAATGGTGATGAGGGATTCTTCTTCTTCCACCCTGCCTTGAGAGCCCACTGCCCCATGTAGCAGGTGCTGTTGGCTGGAGTTGTACATAGTTCTGCATTTAGGTTGCTAACAGCTGTGTGAGAAGCTAAAAGTGTCACGTCTGTTAACTCAAGCTTTTTTGTTTTAACGAATGTCAAGTGATCAGTGATACCAGTGTGTGCATCTGTTCCTCTGGTTGACATCTCTCCATCTTTAGGAGGGAGCTGGTGTAGATGCTTCTGGGAGGAGTAAAGGACTGTGAAGGCAGGCAGGCATACCAGGTGTAGCATTTGTACTTTCTCGGTATTGTTTTCTGTCTGGGAATCTTAAAGATGTCCCTCCTGGGACCCTTGTGCTGATTTGTGCAGCTGCTACCACACTGTTCATGACAGTAGCCATGGGAACACAAGTAGGATGATACAAGTTTAAAACTCTAACTTGTTGCTAGGCAGACCCAGCTCAATGTGTGGATTAAGTAGTCTTAACAACAACAAAAAAAACCCCACTCCAGATATTCTGCCACTTCTGTGGGGGAAGACAGCTGGGCTCACCCCTAACTCTTGAGTCTTTCATTAGGCTGGCAGAATGGAACCAGCCCCAGAAGAGTCCCCTGACACCAGCCAACCTTGGGGGAAACCCCTCTTGTACATCTGAATCATGAGTAGGTGGTGGCTGGGGGGGCGGCAGTTTCAGCAGGTAGGTTTTGACACAACCTTTTGTAAAAAACCAAGTTCTGTGAAGTAAAGCTATGTGCCTCCCAATGCAAAACCGTTGTGCCCCTCAGTCTTAAAGTTTTAGCCTGCATTAAAATAGGTACTGCTACAAGTTACATACACTTTAAACAATGGTCATGGGCTTAAAATATCACAAGATCACTTTTAAACTCTCGCTGCAAAAATTAAAATTATGACTAAGGCAAGGTAAGCACCTTCAAAAATTGCACTGCTTTTGCACACTGTTAGCGTAGGTGCTCTGTGTGCTGCATGAGCTGGTGTAGACGTTTTAACTTGTTGATAAGTTGTTCTAAGCTTGTGTTTTGGGATTTTATGTTCAAGAAACAAGGGCAGCCTGTTCCCTCATGTTATTTTCATTGTCAACATCTGACAAAGGATGTATGGCACATTATGGGGGCCCAAAGGGAGCTGGAGACCCAAACTTTCAGGGAGTGATGGCCCCTGTATGCTGCTTGAGGGCTGAACTCCAGCATGTCTTTGTCCCTGCAGCTGTTGGCTTCCTGTATCGCAGCAGTAATTAGTTATGCTCTGGCCACTGGTTTAAATGGATCTTTTTTTAATTTTATAAACATTTGCTCTGCAGTTACTGTCATTCCTGTTGGAATAAGGCCATTTATAGAGATGCTCCCAATTACCACCTGCTCTTTTTCTTTCTTAGCAAAATACGCTCTTACCTAATTTAACCTCCCACAGCAAAATTGCTTTGAAGTTGTTTTCTCTTTGCATCCTGGCTTATTTCTATACCTTTTCCCCCTGACCACCTTAACAAACTGCAGTCCTTGTTTGTCCTTCCTTAAATTACCTGCTTCTGGGGAGAAAGCTACTTGCTTGGTTTGCCCCAAACATTTTTGTAGTCAACTCTTACAAGAAAAGATTTCTTTCCTTTAGTATGTCTCAGCTTTTTTTTTTTTTGTTTTGTTTCCTAACTGCTATTTGTGGTTCTCTAACTTTCATTAGAGTTTTACTACAGTTTATACATTCTGTCCACACTCTTATTTACCCAGCCCTGCTTGGATTTCTGTGCTCTTCTCTGTGCTCCTAAGTCCTCTTTCTTGGTACTTTGCTCATCCAGGAGAGACACCCATATCTGAGCTTCATTGTAGTTGTGTTGTTCCAAGTTCCCTCTCAGGCTGGAAGAAAGTGGTCATGATTTTCACTTTGTTATAATTTTGCTCTGTAAGGGGGGAAAATATACCAGAAGTCTGTCCCTTAACCTCTTTTACAACTTGCATGCCTCTCTGGACATGGTATCTGCCTGCTTTTCAAGCATTTGTGTGGCAGTGACATTTTTGCCTTTTCAGGCTCCTTAAGGCTTTTGTTTCATCACTCAAGAATTTCTGCCTCAGCTTCTCCTGTGGAAAACACTTACTCTTGCTGGAGCAAATGCTCCCCCCTCTTTAGCTGGTGGAATATTTGTCTCTTTGGCCAGTTGTGTCACTCTTTTGATCTGTTGCTGCTGTGAGGTGTGTGAGCGAGGTGAGAGAGCTGATCTTTACTTCAGCCAGGGCTGCCCCAGGAACTGGCTGTATGCTTGTCTGGAGCCTTTAGCTGGTCCCTGCCTGCTGGGCAGTGAGGCTAGGTTGCTGAGAGTAACTCTGAAGTCTGTCCTATGAATTTGGAGAGAGAGTGGAGGTCTCCTTGCCGGTTTTGTGAATAAAGCAAACCTTGAGGTTGCTAACTGACTCAAATCTGCAAGCAGGGAGGGCATGCAAGAGCTTTTCTCTTTGCTGTAGTCTCAGCCTCGGGCTCATCATTGCGAGGCTTGGCTCAGAGGGTACAGCTGGATCTCATCTGAAGTTCTCATCACCTCTCTTCTCCTGTTTGGCTTTATGCAAGTATCGAATAACTTGGGAGAGAGGCTTGCTGGTGGGAACTTGGTGGTGGAAGGATGATTTTTCAGAGCTGTCCTCTGGATTTCAGCCCAAGAGCTGAGTTGCTTGGCAAATAATTTCTTCCTGTGTGTACTGGCTCTGAGAAGTGGGTCTGCTCTCTGGGAAACTGCTGCATTGTGCTCAAGCTTTTTCTATATTTTGGGTGGGTTTTTAGTCCTCTTGGTTTTTTTTTAAGATGATTATCCGCCAAGATTTGCCTGGGATTGTGAGTGCATGGGATCAGTTTCTTTTCTTGGGCAATTTCAGGTGAAACAGCAAGCTGTCTTCCACACACAAGTCAGGTGCAGTCCTTGTGGTGCAAACACAGCAGGCACAAATCCAGCCATTCTGCCAGCAGGCTGAAAATTGGCAAGGGTTCAAGAGTTTATTTGTAGATTTGGGTGAAAAATTACTTTTTCTACTGGAACAGATGCAAAGATGATTGGAGTTGGGAGGTCTTGCAGTTTTGGAGGTCTGGTACCACTAGTGGATGCGGAACATCCATGTGCTGATGCAGAGTGGAGATGGCAATCTGAGACTGACCACTGCTGATTTGAAAAGATGTAGATTGGTAAGGCATTTATAAGTGCTAAAATGTGTGTGTGAGTAGTTATGTTAGGTAGATTCGTGTTGTTTATTGTACTCATCTTGCTGAAGTTATATTGAAGGATGGAGGAAAAATAAAGACAGAACTTATTGAACCCCTAATAATATTTTTAGAAATCATAAAAGCAATATTTGTTTGATGCCCTCTTACTTGAGCCCTTGTGAAAGAGGCTCTGGGAGCCTACACTGGGCTTCTCCTGGAGCCAGCCATCTCCAGCTCATTTTGGTGGAATGCTGTCCTGTCTGGTTATTGCCCCCTCCGCTGTGGCCACTGTGTTACCCACTGCAATACCTCTGTAGCAGCAGCCATGTCCTTTTGTTTCAGCTGGAGAGAAGGAAACCACTGGGTGCAGTAGCATTGCTTGCAAAATTATTTCAGTGTCTTCTGGGCGGGGGGGTATGAGGAGATGTGATAGGGTTTCTTATAGAGATGGATAAGAGAAATCATTTGTATATTCATATAGGTAATGGGTTTAATTCATGCAGCCAGGACTGGGACAAAGCTTGGAGCAGGTGCACACCAAGAGCTTGCTTAAGTTGGATAGATGCCTGCTGAAATGTTTATCAAACATGAGAATAAAAGGAAAAAGGTTCTATTTAACCTTTTTTGATAATGCATTTTAAAAATAGGTTATGTTTCTAAAGTCAGCAGCAATTACAACCAGGGTTTGAAAAATGGACTTGGCAATTGCAAGCCACAGTGGGGAACACCTGTGCTGCAATATGCCCTGCAGCAGGAAGGGCTACCTGGGTCGGGTACTGCTTGCTTACCCTGGTGCTTGTTGGCTCTTGCAGCAGGCTTCTCCTTGTGTGCTAGGATTGCCTTTGCACTCTTACTGCTGCTCTGTTCTTAGTCATTCATCAGTAGACATAATTTGGCTTGATATCTGTATTTCACTGCTGTGGAAGTGATTCTTAGCCTCTGGAGTAGAAAAGAATGAATCTAGTTACTTTTAGCTCAGTTTTACCCTGGTAAAACTACGGCATGCAGTTGAGGCACTAAAGCTGCATCCAAACTAAGGAAGACACTACTGCACTAATGTGCTAATTTTATACTCTTACTTGGCAGGTTGCCTTTGTAATCAAAGGGCTGGAAATTTTTCAGTTTGAACAAAATGTTCTAAGTAGCTGTGCTCTAGGTGGAAACAGATTTGATATGGGATACTGCCTTCAAAAGAAATCCATCTTTCCATATCTTTCTTGGCATAATTGTTCTAACTAAAATTTGCTTTCATGACTAAGTGAAGCTGTAGCCAAGATCTGCATAAGGCTTACCTGTGGAGTTTCCTTTGCAGAGGTGTATTTCATCAATCTCTGCTTCTCATGGGAATGGAGGGAAGGGGATGTTTTCAGGAAGTACCTGGAAACTTTAGGATTGACAGTTGTAATGAATTTCAGCAAAACAATTTTATTGCATGTCATTTTCTCCCTGTATGGGCTTGGTGGAGAACTTGGTCAAAATACAAAAGTGTTTTTAAACAAGTTAGAATGTCCTAGTGAGTTGTACAGTACCTGACACACAGAGATTATGCATTGGGAAGTAAATACCTGGTTCTCATCAATAGTGTAAAAGTAATTAAAAGCATGTTTTGATGCCCTTGGGGTTTTTGCCCTTTGTTTTAGGGAATCAGTGGCCACTGACTAGAGTCTATGTATCCAGATTTACTTTTTCCAACAAAAATGTCCACAGAACAATTACAGAGCAGTCACATATTTCTAAAGTGGTATGAAATGAAATGCTAACTCAAAGGCCATGTTTACATTATTGGAAAGCTTAAAACAAATGGCAAAATTGTTTTCAGGCTGGATGAAACGTGTCTTTCTGTTGCCTTTGATTTTTGTTTTTTTTAAAGTAACTTCCAATGTTCATGAATCAGAATACAGAATTTTCAATACACTATTTTCTAATGAGCCTAAAATTTTTCCTCCTGCAATACTTTAATGAGGGCTGACTGCTAAACTTCATTGCTTTGAGTTTGAGATGAAACAAAATTCTGTGTGCCATATGTTAAAAGGACAAGCTGACTTGACAACAACAATGTGTTTTATCTTCTTTATTTTGGCAAGATTTTGTAGTCCTGGAGGCAACTGTAGGGAGAGAGAAATCGGTGAAGATTCAAGAATGATATGAGAAGGACTTATGAGGTCAACATAGCAGGAAGCTTAAGTCTCTAAGATGGGAGATGGGAAATTGAAAGAAGGAAGAAAACTAAGATAGCTGGAAGGTGACACTGGGCAAAATATAAATTTAAAAAAAATCTCATGTTTTTAGTGTCCTCTTCTGAAGATACTTGGCTATTCTTTCTGTTGTTTTGTGATTTGATAGATTAAACACACAGTTTTCAGTTCAGGTGAGTGCAAATCCATTCTCCTAAACTTTGGAGAATGTGGTCCTGAATTCAATTCCTGGCATTGGAGACAGCCAGGGCTAGGCTAGTGGAGTGGTGCTAGAAGGGAAGTTACATTCATGACAGTCTTGAACTAACCAAAGGCTGCTGTGTCTGATGGCCTGACACCTCCACATTGAGCTGAGCTTCTGCTTCTGCTGCAGCAGCTCTTCTTGTCTGTGTTAGAGGCTCACCTACGTGGCTGGGTACTGCTCTGGCATCCTGAGCAAATAGGCAGCTTGCCTGGTGATGGGAGAGCCCGAGAAGGCCTGTCCTTCCTTTCTCTCCTCCCAGGCAAGCAGACCTGTGGCTTTCTCTGCTCACATGCCCTGTGCCAGACTTGCAGCTGCTCAGACCATTCATCTGAAGGTCTTTTTTTGCTGTGACTTCTGTTTTACCCATTCCAGAAAGAGTGTGCTTAGAAGTTGAGGACTTACATAGTGGGGTACATGCTGTGTTTGGTACCTGCTGTTGTTGCTGTCACTTGTGATTTTCTGTGAGCATCAGCAAAGTGTGATGTCCTCCACAGCACTATTTACGTGGCCCTGCTGTGCTGGGCTTGATCACCATGGAGCTCATGACTTGCTTGCTATAACCTATGATAAAAGTGTGTGTGGGGGATTGCAACTGTGTGTTTCTGCTGTCCTGCCAGTATATTTTACTCTCCTGTTGGTTGTCCTGCCTGTCCTTTGAAGCCAGGCAGCATCCCTTTGTACTGCTCTCAGGGCATGGGGACCTCGTGTATGATTACCTGGATTGTGGCAGGCTGCTGGAAGTGTGAGTGAGCCAAATGAACTGCTGGCTCTGGCGAATGTGCCCGAGCCAGATGCAGGAAGAGCCAAACAAAGTCACCATGCAGGCCAGTTCTTAGCACAACATTCAACTGAGTAAAATTGCAGGACATGTGCTTTGCAGGCTCTAGAGTCTGGATTCAGCTCTGAGTGGATCTTCTAAAGTCTTGTTACTTCTGTTCAGGCTTGAATTTTACAGTAGAGGTCCTTTTTCCCCACCTCTGTGTTTGACTCCATATAAGTTCTTGGCTAGATACTTGTTTGGGTTAAAGAGCCCTTACAGCTTTCTCTCTTTCCACCTCTAACCTCCCTTCTTTACAGACACCTTGCTTCACCCCTGAGCAGCACAAAGCATTGTATCTTTTTTGGAGGTGGAAATATTGTTATTAAACACATTTCTGGACCTCTAAGAGGCTGGGACAGATCTTGTCTAACTCAGATCTTGTGAGCCATGTCAGTTCCTGTTCCTTATGCTGTTTGACAGATCTACTCCTTCTGGAAAACAAGCAATCAGTCACTCGTGCACTGTTCCCATGGCACATGTTCAGACCCGGACCCTCCTTTGCCATTGGGGTGTCCTTGATGCAGCAGCTGGTCACTGTGGTGCTGAATTTCATCAGGTGTGCCCAGAACCGTGTTCAATAAGAACAGGCACTTAGTGCCATTGTTATACAGGCATGAGATCCCTGTTGCACTTGGATCATAGTACAGTTACAGCCTGTTGTTTCACAGATGTGTTCATGTCATACAGCTATAGAATGACAAAGCTTTTCTTGTAGAAACAGATGTAAGTGGCTATTTAACTTCTATTGTAGTGAGCCTACCTCCATTCAGCCACAACTGAGTGGAGTAGGACTATGGGCTAACACTGAGGGAAGGGGTGGGAATACTGCCTCCAAATGGCCATAAATAAATAGTCTTTGGTCGTAGCCAAGCACAGCTAGAATGTTAGTGAAGTGAGGGAGAGAATGAAGTAATGATCATGGACAGACCCTGGAGTGAATTGGACAGGGGAAGCTGTCAGCACACCAAAAATGGCCCTTCTGTATAGATGTGTGACTAATTGGCAGTGATGGGGGAAAGCGCACGTAGGATGCTGGGATTTGACACAAGCCTGAAGGCTCTTGGGCATACTGACCAAGCCAGTGGCTTGACTGATAAGTGAAGCTGACTGATAGGTTCCTTCGAGGGTTTAGATGTGTAGGAACAAGTGGTGGGCAAGGGGAGAAAAATAACCTGTTCCCCAATTTCAGTCATTTGGATTGTCAGAGTATGAGCTTGCGCCGGGATTGGGGAAAATAGATGCTCTTGCCTGCAACATTTTTGGCTTTTGGTACTTAGTCCAATAGAGCAACTTGGCACATTTGTGTGCCACAGGAAAAGTAGAAACTGTTCCCATTCAGGACAGAACTTCCAGAGTACAGTTAGTTAATCTGGGTAGTAAGATGAGTAATTAGCACCTCTGCTCTGCATGTGTGTTCTCCACAGCTAAGCATTCATCAAGTTCTTCTGCATACTCGTAGCCCCCAGCTGGGTCACCTCTCTTTGTACAATAGAGGCTGGACTTAAATGAATGAGAAATCAGTTAGGAATTGAGCCGGTGTGGTATACAGATAATGTCATGATGTTTCTTCCCCTTCCTCGTCTTTTTGGCCCAGTGGCTTCAAACCTTGTTCTGAAAAAATATCCTCGAGTTGATTTTGCAAAAGGGGCAACAGACGAGTCTTCCCTTAATAAGAGAAGGTAAACTTTGTTAAGAGTACTCTGCCCTGCAGCAAAGAGCACTGACATCTGAAGGTAAGAGGTAGTGGCAGGGAGAACACTCCGGAAAGAGATTGGTTTCATTAAGCAGAGTCACCTGAAATCTTGACAGTGAGAATCATTGCCACTTGGTGGAAATGATGACAGGTGTTTCACCATAGGAAACTCATTGCTTGACTTCCAGTGTGACCTTGGGCAGAAAGCTGAACCTTTTAGCTTTCTCCATTTTTTGTTAAAGCTACCTGTTTGGTTCAGTATGGAGATGAGAGTGGAATGGACAAATGTGTGTGAATGTAGTAACATCAGAGAAGAAAACAGCAGCCTGAGAAGAGTTTGGGCTTTATGAGGCAGGGTTGGAATTCCCCTTGTGATTTGATGACAAGATGGGAAGAGGAGATGTCAGTGATTGTGGTCTCTTGTATGAACAGAACTGATGCATCTGAAGTCTGGTCCGACCACAACAGACTAATTCATGTTCTGGAGGTAGAACAGGAAGAAATGTTCCTTTGTAATCTGTCTTCTAAAAGTCAGAAGTGTTTCTGGCTGCAGGCTAACTAAGATGCATTAACTATTCCATTGTGAATTCCTTGTGGAGACAGTGTGCTTCGTCCAGCTTTATTACAAAGCAGAGCAGGTGCAGCCTGTGCTTGGCTTGCCTGTCTACCTCAGGGAGGAGCCTGCATTTGTGCACTGGGTGAGAGGGAGAGATGTCTCTAACAGGGAAGGCAGAGGCTAAATTTACACATTTCCCCTTCAGGATGCTTGGAAGAAAGAGAAATACATAAGAAATAAATGTGTGTTGGCTTTAGACTCTGTTGTGCCAGACCTGTTCTGTGCCTTATGAGCAGCCTTAACATATCTCAAAAGTTTAACTCCTTCCCTCTGCCTGTAGTGGAGTGATGAGGGACCAGTGCTGCTCATGTATGGGCACATTTCTCTGGGTTACCTTAACTTTGTAGTTCATGGTGCTGCCTCTCTTGCTTGCTCATGAAAGAAAAACTGCTCCCAGGGACCACTGAAGCTGGGGGAGTTCTCTGGTCTGACTGCTTTGGTGTTGTCCCTCTTCTGGGTGAAGCCTGGCATCATAGAGCAGCCACAGCTCTGGAGCCAGGGAGTTTCACTGATTCAGGAGAAACCCTTTTACCCCTTCCATAAAGGTTTTTGAGGATGTTTCTTGACACTTTGTATTCCATACTTTTTGTTTGTGAAATAGTGACAGAAAATGGTTTCTGGAAATCTGGAGACCTGTGCCCTGAAAATCTGTGAGGGAATTCAAAGTACCAGAGTGGGCAGGGAAACTCTTCAGGCTAAGTTCAAGCAAGTGCCTGAAGCCCAGAATTTCCAGCTCTCAAAGGCCTCATTTACTGCAAAAGCTGGAGAGGGTAAAGTCAAGTGATACTAATAGAAGCATGTTCAGATCTTCCAGATTTCTCTCTAGCTGCTTGCCTAAATAAACACCTTCTGCATCAGTCACACCATTCATTGTCTTATGCCTCTGAGCTACGCTGATTTTCTCCACGATGGTGTAAAACAGGAAATTAATTCAAAATCTTTGAATGACAACTACAGAATTCTCCCCTGCGAAGTGATGAGAGGACAGCTGGTCTACAGAGACACCACAGCATTTGTCACTTGGCCATGTGCAAGGTAGCCAGAGGGTGCTGAGTGCCTGCCATGTTCATCAAAAGTCCTTGGTAGTGGATCTCAGACTTGTTCCAGCCTATTCTGTGCAAGGTGTGTCTGTACAATACACCTGTTATTTGGAAACTTTAACAGAACTCGTGTTCAGCTGGCTCTTGGAAAGGAGAGATTAAAAGCAGGTCCTAAATGTGTCTGCTGTGGTCTGTGAAAACCGCGGTCTATTGGATAGTGAAATTATCTTCCTGGGTTCAGTTATAATGGAGCCTTAGGGCATCCTGAGGGGAATAAACTCTTGTTACTCTGATGCAGAAGCATAATTTAAGGAGGCCCCTCTCAGGGTTCAAGGCCTCCTGGTGACCTACTTTACTATGAAGAGATGCTGTTATGACATGGACAAGCAGGAGCTGCTCCAGGGCCATGACCAATTACACTAGGCTGTAGTTTGACGTGTGTTCTGACAGATGGGCACACAGGTGAGCCAAGAAGAGGGCAAGAGGTCAGAGTAGCTAGAACAGCTTCTCCTAGATCTTGCAGCCAAACAGACGTTGTCCTAATCAGTACCTTGTGGGAATAGCTTGCAGAGGGAAGAATGAAACAAACACTGGCTCATCAACCAGCTTGCTAGTATGCACCCAAGGGTTCTGGCAAATGTATTTCTCTAAGGCATATTACCAGCTGTGCAGGGCATTTCGTGTATCACACAAATCGGTCTGTAGCTGTTCCTTGGTTATCATAAGACTTTTTGCAGAGTACATTTATCATGCTGACAAAAGTTATCCATCCATCTAGTGACAAAAATCCCTGCTACTTATTCCTGGAAACTTGCTTTTGAATTGTCAGAGTGTGAACACTGGTGGGCTAAGCAGCAAGTCTGAAGTGTGTTGTGCTGGCTTGGTCCCTGCTTGGCACAGTATGTGCAAAGGATCCCGGATGGAGCCTCCGGGTGCGGGAGCAGTTGCTGGAAGTCTGGCTGCCTGCTGCTTGTGTCTTCTCAGCTCTGAAATTTTATGCTTTGAAGTGAATGATCTTTCTCAGTAATTGGTCCAGAGCCTTGGAAGAGAGGTGTGCAGTACCATGTTCTGCTGTAGAGATGCTTGCAGGGGAGCAGAGAGCAATGTTGCTGGTATTTTGAGAGCAGTCCATGAGGCATATCATTCTTAAGCACACTGTGACTCGTTCTGTCACCATGCAAAGGTCTTTCTTTCCTCATGGCTTTATTAATTACAGTTGTAAAAATTTTTGGAGTTACTGGCTGTGTGCAGGCTTGTGATGGTGGGATACACTGTTAGTTTATATTTGAGGAAGAGGTATGGGTCAGCTGTTGGCAATCAGAAATCCCCCAGGTAAGTGGTGTGTGACCAGCAAACCACACCCTTCTACAGCAGAACTTGCTGGGAGGTGATTTGGTATAACTGTACAAAGCACACCTCTACGAATATAGCAGGGTACATACTGGGAACGCTCCAGGGATGCTTTTGTACTTAACTGCTATGGAGTGAATCCATGAACTTCAGAGTGTAAATGCCGTGACCCAGAACCCAGCTAGGTCAGTGGAACAAGTCCCTGTGAGTTGGAGGACTGTAGACTGGGCCTTGTATTGCCATTTATCCTCTTTTCCAATTTATAATGTGAAAGAATTGTAGGTTTTTTTTCCTGTCCTATCACTTTTGTGTAGCTAATTTTAATCCACGGTATTGTCTTCTCCTATCACCTGTGATTTTCCACAATTGTAAGTTGGCAAGAGACTTGATTAAGGCTTAGCGATATGTTAAAATGTTTTTTAGTTGTCTAACAGCTTTTATGATAAGAACAAAAAGGTTCCTAGAACCTAAATGTCATGTCTTCATTTGTTTAGTTTTTTGCTTCAATAGCTGTCTCCAGTGATCTTTTTCAGGCAGTTCACCTGGTGTGGAGGCAAGACTGTTCTGAACTTTTCAGAATGACTTCTGCCCACTTGCCTCCCAAAGATGTTCTGCACTTGGAGCCACAGAGTGGCAGTGCCTGGTTGGAATAAACTAGTGTGGTACATACAGAAGGATGGACTGGGGAAGCAGGGCAGGAGAATTGTATCTGTAACTCCAAAGGCAGAGATAGTCTCCTTTGTTATGACTGATATCTTGCTCTTCTTTCTTGTTCATTAGTTTATTACTTCTTTTGCCTGTGCATTAGTTTTTGAAATAGTGCTAGAAAAGGAGAGGCATAGATGCAGTTTTCCTCTATTCTGAGGTCTTAACAGGGATAGATCATTAGCTTCTCTGTAACTAACTTATCACCCTTAACTACTGCTCTTTGTTCTGGGTTTTCTAGAAGATCTTGCTGACTTGCAATGAAGCAGGAAGTCTGCAATGCTGTAAATAACTGGGTGGTTCAGTCTGATTTTTTTCCATCCAACACTTTACCAGACAGAGTTAAAATTCCTTTTTATTGGCATCAGTCATCCTGAGCTAGGGCTAGACTTTCTCTTGGCATGTAATAATTTATCAAGTTTCATTATGGAGAAATATAGGATTTGAGGGAGAGCGGGATTTGTCCCGCCTTGTCTTTCTGTTGTGTTTTGGCAATATTCCCTCCAAAAATACCATATGTAAAGAGATTGCAGAATGTCAGAGGATCCTTGGACTCAGCCTGAAGGTTGCTGTCTTTTTTAACCTAACTATAGGAAAGGAGGGTTTAGTTCAGGAGCCTCTGAGGAGCACACCCAAAAGACATAGAGGATTTTGGCTTCCTGGTGAAGTTCTGCTGCTGAATTGATACAATCATGCCGTTATAACCATGGAGCAACCTCCCTCCAGTGCAAGAATGGGCATAATGTGATGCGACTCCTTTTTCACCCGTAACCGCTCAGTTCAACTTACTCTCATCTCCTGTATCTGTACAGAGATTTGAGTTATGTTATAACTGTCCTAGCTTGGCTTAGCAGCTACAAGTAAGTTAACTGTACTCTGAGCAGTTAGATTCCTGGGTGTTAGAAAGAACTTAATGAACTCCTGTTGGTAACTCAGGTATATGGGTATCATTGTCCTGCTATATTCTTTTAGTAGTTTAAGTAAAGCTTGAGCTGTGTAGCACATCCCTGGCTACAGATCTACACATGGTTCTAACTCTTTATCTATACTAGAAAGCTTTTCCTGTGTGAGCTGAATTAGGCTGTGAATTTAATTTGTCATAGTTAAGGCTTTATAACCCTTACAGAGGAAGTCCAGTCACTTTTGAATAGCTTGCTTTTGCCTTCCTTCCTTTTCCTTTCCTATGGGGTCTCCTATTTAGAAGGGAGTTTTGTTAAGCCTTAAATAATATTTGGGAAGCTACAGATTCTCCTAGGTAGTCAAGGCTTCTCATTTCCTACTATACTCCGTTCTGAGGCTGTGGGACCAAGGACTCCTTTCTTTTGTCCAGCTGGAGTGAATGGTTTTTGGTTTTGCTTTTCCCCCTCTGGCCAGGAGCCATTTTTTATCTGGGTCCCTGGAAAGGCCTTTTTCTGAAGCAAAAGGGACAAAGCTACCAAGACACTTGCCCAGTTAACTGACCTGATGTTGGTGTCTGCTCTCATTAGCACTGGAACCAGATATGCAACTGCTGATGGTGTCTGTACTGGAAAAATTAGACATAGTTGGACGTGTGACCAAAGTGCAGTAGCTCTCCTGCAGGATTCCACCTTTTTGTTTGTTTGTTTTTACTTTTCACCTCAGAAAAGACATTTTTGTGGTGGAGTCTACTGTGGAAGTTGTTCTTCAGCAGGCACAGTGATGTGCCTGTGTTGGTGAGCTGTTAACAGTGGGTGATTCATTCTTTGGGTGTAATGGGTGCTATGGCCATGAGAAGGTAGCTGGAATTGACTTTCTGTGGTCTTCTCACTTTGAACTGCATCATGAGAAATTCCCCCAAGAGCAGTCCTTGCCTGACTTGCGGAAGTGCAGCAATTCTTTTTGCCCTGAAGTGTGGAACATTGTCCTGGTCATGGCCCTTAGGCTTTCTAGCCCTCTACAAAGTGCTATCACCTATGCTGAAGGCAGAAGCAAATAGAGGCACTGAGGTAAAATGACTTACTTCTGCTCCGGGGAACAAAACACAGCTTTCCAATAGCATCATAGTTCCATGCTCAGTCACTTTCTATGGTAGTCAGACATAAATCCATTTTATACAGCTTTTTCTTCAGAACTGCACTGCATAAGCATTCTAGCAGGCGATCTAAGCTTTTGTTGTAGTGCTGCTTCAGAGAAGAAGACATGGGGCTTCTGGCCACAAAGCAACTTAGCAGGGTAGGTCTTCATGAATCAGTAATGAAATGCAGGGAGTCCCATTCCAAGGATCAGATCTTTTAGGTCTATGAGAAAAAAATAATACCCTTGGGTTCATTGTTTATTTTAATAAATGAATAAAATGGTTTTATGGGTGTCTTGTGAACTCTGGGCTCAAAGTCAGAAGGTCAAACTAACACATATCCTCATAACTGGAAGTAAATGGCACTTAGGACTGATTCATGGATGATGGCGTGTTTGATGAAGGCTGGACAGTTCTCCAGGCAAGATTGAGTACATGAGACAACTCTTAATCTCAGTGGAAAAGTCATGGATGTTATGTACTTGATGTGAGGACTTAACAGGGAAAAAGAGTAATTTATAATCTCTCCGAGCCCACTTTCCTCTCACAGTGTCCATTGTGGAAAAATCAGAAGAGATATTCTTGAAGTGTGTTTAGGATTAAAAGTGAAAAGCTTTAAATGCAAATGACTGCTGCAATTAAGTTATTCAGAATGTTTTCTGTCACTAAGGAATTTGAATGTATGTTTCATTTAAAAAAGAAAATTGGTACGTATGAATTTAATTAGTGATAACATGGGATCAGGTTTACTTTTTGTCCTTGATGTTTTCATGTCACAATGAAGGAGGCTTCCAAGCAGACTGGGATGTTGTACTTGTTTCTTTACTTTTGCATTATGACACTAGGTCTTTATTTATGAACCATTTCAGAGCCCTCAGGATATTTAACCTTCTATTTGAGTTAATAATATTGATACTTCCTATTTCTGACACTTTTCGTCCCTCCTTTGTCTCATTTTAGAGATTCACCAACTGGCAACAAATACATTTATTACTGCAGTGTACTGTGATGTTCTGGTCTCACCTTTGAACAGTGACAAATGTACCCTATATTAAAGAGCTTTATTTGAAAGCATACCTTGTGGAAATTTATGAGCTAACTGAAATAAGCGTGACATGTTTCCCATTTGTAAATGAGACAGTGAAGTTCTGAGTTCCTACAGCTGACTTCTTGGAAAACTTCTGGGAAAGGTGGAAAGAAAAAAGTAGTTTTCACTCCCCATATTTCCAAACTTCCAGCAATATTACACCTCTGGATGATGCATGAGGGGAACAAGACTTACTGTCTTTACATTATGACATACGGAGACAGCACACGTACAAACCATTCCTTCTGTCCTCTACATGTGTACATTGTTCTACCAGGATTTAGGTGGCTGGGGAAGTTCCCCTTTCAGTTCACAAGTGCTACTTTTAATGGCAGTGCTGAGAATGACACTGAAATCACTCAAATGAAAGAAATGGGAGGAAGAAGGGAATCTCACAATACTTTTTAGCAATGGCAGAAGTGGTAGGAATGTGTGGTAATTTCAGGAGTTTTATGCAGGAGAGCCAAGAAGCCTGGAAGACTGTTAAGATAGCTAAATGGCAAAACTAGGGAGGATAATTGCTGCTTCTATTTAAAAAAAAATTAAAAAAAAAAGGTATTTCTTCCCCTGTGGCAAGGTTTTTAGTGGCCAAAATTGATGGTTCTGTAGAACAGCAGAGGAATTGCTTCTGAAAGCACAAAAATCTGCTTTCCTAGTGGTATTGGTAGCATGTCCTTGGCTGATTCAATTGAACTGAGTCCTCTGTTCAGGAAGGTGCCATCACAGGGCCAAGTTGGGCATGACTGATCATAAACTTGATGAAGGAGCAACAACTGACCACCCAACACATGTGCACTCAGCAGTATTTTGTCGGGAGATGGCTCTAAGAGACAAATGCTTACATTTTGTTTCTACATACCATGTCTAGTGTGTTTCCTGTGCCTTTTTTCTCTCCCCTGCTCCTTCAGGGGAAGTGTTTCCTTTCAGAGGGGTGAGCAGCAAAGGCATGGTGCCCTTGCCTTAGACACAGTGTGAGCTGCAGGGCACTCGCTGAGCCTGCTGCCACATGACGTTCAGTTTTAGGGATTAAGAAGCAACGTAGAAGCTTGTTGTGAAAGCTTTAACTTTTCAGTACCATCAAACCCAGCAAAGTGGGGCTTGGTGAGGTTCCTTTGTTTCTGTAGACACTGGGACTTCAGCAGGGCTCTGCTCTTGGTTAGGCTGCAAGGGAGGGGAGGCTGCATTGTGACTCAGTGTCAGACGGAAACAAGTTTTCAGCCTTGCCGACTCTGCACAGAAAGAACTGTCGTCCAAGGGCAGTAAGCCAGGGATGTGGAAACTGGTGCTCTGGTGTCATCTTTCCTAGAAATTGCTGCAGAGTTCTCTAGTGGAGATAGCACTGATATTTAAACAAACTATGTAAAAGGGAGTGTAGTTTTCTTGGTGTACTGTTCTAGTCAAGGGAGGAAGGACTCTCAAACAGATTGAGTCTGGGAATCTTACTAGACATTGCTTAATTATCACTCCTTTTTCCTGGGCAGGAATAACTTAAAACCTGCTCTCCCAGGATCTGTGCTGGTCTCATGTGACTCTTCTGCATACTGCCTGGATAGTTGCATAAGGAGCTGCTGAGGTTGTCAGGGGACATGTCAGGGGTCTGAGACTTGTTTAACTGTTCTTGGACTAATAATGTCTTTTGATGAACCTGTTCATACATGTAGTCAAACTGATGTGTCTGGGGGCAGGGCAGTGAGGTGGAAGGGAAGAAGGAGAAACAGAGGCTTTTGGAGGGGTCTCTTAGCAGATTTAGACCAAACTCAGCAGCAACAGACATCTAAACTCTCCTGCATGTAAGTTGATGCCTCTGGTTCAGGGCAACATCAGATGCAATGGGATTGTCCTGTTCTGCAAGTTGGGAACAGCTGGCACTGGACCTGGAACACCGCTATGAGAAAGTGTTTTTTTGTGGAGTGTTGTAAGCAGCTTTCTTCTGTCTTTATCTGTGGGGGCAGGGAAACAAGCAAGGCCCAGCTGTCAGCAGTTTGGCAGTCTGAGGTACAGTGCCAAAGGTGGTTACAGGTCTAAGACTGTTGTTGTTGTTGGGACTTTTTCTGGAGGCTGTTGTGAGTTGATCAAGCGTGTGCCTTACCAGCCTGGATACCTGTGCTATACCTGTGATAATCATGACCTGGAGGAAAAGAATATCCTGAATTTCATGGAACTTGTCAGGGGTTTTCCTGTCTCCCTGCCTTGTGCCAACAATCTTGCAAGCATTGCTGGTGTTCAGGCCTTGCTGGAGCAGAAACACTAGTATTTGAGTCTTATGCTAGGTATACCAGAAAAAATATGAGTGCAAAGATCTAGCATTCAGCTGCTGGGAAAACTTAGACCATATTCCTGCTGAATCATGGTGAAGATGGTATATATCTTGGGCTTCAAGCAATCCCATTTCCCTGCTGCTTCTGTGTCTTGCACAGCAGCACCAGTTGTGCCTTCTCCTGCAGGAAGTCCCCACAGCTGTTGCAGAACAGTAGAGAGCTGTCTGTGGAGGTTTGGGAGGGTGAGCATGTCAGTGTTGCAGCTGGATGCTCTCATGCAGGAGTGGAGGTGTAGGAAGTGTTAACAAGAGCGTGTTTGGAGTCTTGCATTTGGGCCCAGTACACCAGCTAGTGCCTTCTGTGGGCATCTATGGGTGGGATCTTAGGAATGAGTAAGATGTTCTTGTTGCTCTGCTCAGTTAATGCATGCTGCAGAAATCTGGCATAGGAAAATAGCTTCAGTTGTTTTGTTTGGTGAAGCTGGTTTACTCGTGAGTATTTTTAAGGGAAGCTTGGTATCTTCTACAGGCTGTGGGCTCTTCCTCCTTTGCTGTTGTACTTTCAGGCTAGGTATTAGTACTTAGATCAAGAATCATTGCCAGCATCATGAATATCTGACTACGAATAGCTTTGTTGTTAGAAAGTCAGACCAATCGGAGCATGTCTTAAGGGAGCTGAGTCTCTCAGCAGGGTCCCTGGCCATGCTAACAAGTATTGGTTTAATGTGTGCAAAGCTCTTGCCAAAGGGTTGTATGTGAGCAAGGGGGGAGGTGAGACTGAAGAATTTTCTGAGGCAGAAAAAAGAGTAGAAAAGAGATGTGGAACCAATGTACCCTGAATTATTTTGACACTTGTTCTTGCCTTTCAATGTAGATATAACTGGACTTGTAGCAATTTGTATTTGAAAGGTGGCACAGAGCACAAGACTGAAGACTTTCAAATGCACAGGGTTGCAGCAGTACCTGCAGCTCCTGGTCACAGATCAGAGCTCAGTTGCACTAAGAACAGAGGTTGCTACAACCTGTTCCATGGTACCTGTCTTGTAGTCTATTCTTTAAAGTATTTTATTGAAATAGCAGCCTGTGAAAATCCAAATGTCGGGGAAAATGGTCATATTTCAGTAAAAGCAATAAATAGTGCTGGGAAAGTTATAGAGAAAATGTGGGCCAGGACAGAAGTGAAGAGGACACAGCTTTTCTCCTGCGGTTGATACAAGTGTCTCAAAATGCTTGGCAGAGCCCCTTGATACAGGTAAATGGTATGTATTTGCTGGCCTCTCTTGTCTTGTAGTTTTGACGGTTTGCTTTCTTCTCTGGTGCCAGTATGTCTCAGCTTTTCTGCAGCCTGCATATGCACCTGTATGGCTGTTGTGTTCTCAAAGATGCACTGCACAGACTTCTTCCCCCTCTTTGAAGGTCCAGCAACCTTAGCATGGTTTAACTTCTCAGTCTCTGGTAACGCTAAATGCTGTCCCTCCCTGAGGCTCTCTGTCCTCTTTATGTCCCTGTGTGTTTTGTCCCTGCCCTGTTCTTGTTGCTGTGCTTTTTTTAAAATTTCTGCATTCATGTGTACAAGCCCCTTAAACACTTCTGTACAAGCTAGAGGGGAGCTGAAGTTGGGATTTGAAGTAAACTGGTGGCAGAACAAGGAACTGCTTTGGGCCATTGATGCTCAGAAGATGTTAATATGGACCAGAGTTCCAGAGTGGCCAGGGTGGTAGCACTGGAGGTAGGAGGACAGGGACAGTTGCTTAATGTCTCTTTAGAGCTCAATATGGTGCTGCATGGAGAGTCACTGGTTGCTTTTGTGGAGTTATCCAGTACTCACTGGGCAAAAAAATGAACTGGGAAGCCACACTTTGAATTTGTTGAGAGCAGTGTGGGGCAGCATAACTGATATGCAGGGAGGCACATCTGTATTCCTATCAAACAGCTGCTAGGGGATGCCCACTACTTTTTTGTTGTTGTTGTTGTTTTCATTCTCTAATTTGTGGAAAGGGAAAACAAGACCTCTGGGCTCTTAACACATTCAGGGACGATCTGGTTGCTTTCACAATGACGATGATTTTTGAAAGAAAAGGAGAGAGGGGATATTTTACCCTGAGCATAAATTATGCCTAAAAGATATTCCCCCGCCCCCCTAATTGGAGAAAACAAGAACTTTCAGCCTCAATAAGGAGGCATTTACGTGCTCAATAGGATCTCACTCCTCGGATTGGAAAGGCTAATGGCCCTGAACACAGCAGAATTAAGTTAATTTTGTAGCTGTGTGTGTGTGGAGGGCCGTGCCGCAGCATGCGCCGTGCGAGGGACGTGCTGTGGCGCAGGTAAGTGCTGTGCACACCCTTCCTCTGCCTCCTTCTCCTCCCGGGGCAGTGCCAAGCCGGGTTCCTCCCTCAGCTCTCCACCAAACCACACTCTGCTCCTTCCAGCAGCGTCCTGGCTCCTCAGTTTATCTGCACTGCCAGCCTGGCATTCAGCGGGCTTCTCCTTATCTGCTTAGCCTCACTGTCCCCTTTGTGCTTGCTTCCTGCTGGGGAAAAGAGCTGGCTCTCCCCTTCCCCCGTCTCCTGGCTGCCGAGGCCTTCCCGGCCCTCTCCCGTGTCGCCTGCTGCTTCTCGGCTCTTTGTGTGAGCTCTGCTCCCGATGCTCACCACGTGGTGCTTGCGTTTGAGAGCCTGTAGGGCCCTGCGCCTGCAAACTTCTGTCCTCTTTGTTAAACAGGGTGGGGAAGGGGATCCTGCCGGTTTGCTTTTCCTTGAAGCGTCTGAGCAGAAAGCCACGAGCTTTTCTGCAGGCTGCCCCGAGTGCTATGGGCCTCTTCCCCATGTTCACCTCCGGGCTTGTGTCCCGATTGATTTCTTTGTAAATATGCTGTGGTATGCAAATGCTGGCACTGCAGAAGGAGTGTTTGTAATCCTAACGCAGAGGCAGCTCAGGAAAATCCAACGTCTTTGCGGAGCTCTGCCCCTGTTTTGTTCCTCTGGGCTGAAGTGTACTTGCTGCTACTTAATGCCAAGAGCCTGTGTCTCCAGGGCTTGGTTCACTGTTACTTGGCACCTTTTAGGATCAGGTTCAGTGTGAAGTGGGAATCTGCAGAGTCAGTGCAAGGCAGTGCTTGCTGTGCAGCATTGATGAATTGCTTAGCGTATTCTTGCTCTGATTATTAATGTAGATGCAGGACAAACTATTTCTCAGATTCTTTGAAGGGGGGAGAAGGAGAGAAACTAGCTAAGATGTTTTGGATAGTCTTTTAGTAAAAGTCGAATGTTAAAACCAGAATGCTGTGATTGTTAGCTACATTTTAAATATAGACTTAACTGCGCCTCTGAGTTTGGCAGAAATGGGGAAAAAACAAACTAACTTGTGAAATCTGTTGGAAAATTGTGATCCAGGAGCCGCCTGCATTTCAAGGGCATGTTAAATCTGACTTTGTGTTTTTGAGAATGAATATTATCCTTGCGGCACCCTGTGGAGGTGGGCCCCATGCAGACAGAAGGAGAGGGACTGTCTGTACCTTGGGGAGCTTGTGGGCTAATGAATGCACCAGTCATCTCCAAGGAGAGTTGGAAGCAGACTGAGTTTCCAAGATCTGATATGAAATATCACAAATGTGTTATTTGTGGGTCCCTATTTGATTTCAGCATTTCTTAGAGTGAGGTGATGAGAGAGGATGATCCACAGTTAGGGCTCCTGTATGGGGTTCAGGGAAACCTCACTCAGCTTCTGCGAGCCTGGCAGTCAGCACTTTGTGTGTGTGCCTGTGTGTGTGTGTTGATAAAAGCTCTCATCTGCTGGTAGGGGTGCTGTGAGGATAAGGACCTGAAAGAGTGTCATGGATGGGGGTGAGAGGAGGATATGCAACTGTCACAGACGCTTAGAAGTCGGATTTGTGTGGGTTAAACTGGGCATGCTCGCAGCCTGTTGATTGCAGTTGCACACCACATCGTGCATGACTCAGTGCTGGGTGGGATTTGATATATAAGCTTCTTGTGTGCTCATGTTGGCCTGAGGACAGGTATCCATTTCTGAGGTGGCTGTGTTGGGAGAGGAGTCTGTGTCCCCTTTTTGGAGGCTACTGTCTCCACAGCTCTGCCAGCCAGACCACCACTGTAAAACCTGCTTTGGGTAGAAATGGGTTAGTTTAGGTCTAGACTTCAGCACAGAGGTGAGGCCTCTCCTGGGCATGCTGGCAGGGCCTGATTCTGTTGCTCTTGGAGGGCACTACCTCTGTCAGGGAGGTGCTATGGTGGTGCCTTCCTTGGATGTCCAGCCTATTCAAAGCACTCAACTGAGTTTGGAAGATGTGTTTGCCACTGTTGTGTGACGGGCTTTTCTGCTTGTGGCCTTGAACAGTGTTGGTGTTTGACCCATGTTTTAAAGAATAATAATGTGACAAAGCTTTACTGTCTTTGAGAGCTGACTGTGCTTGATTGATTCATTTGACTGTCTACAATTATTTGGAACTGCAAGACCAGAGTAACATGGAATTTCTCTCTCAGTTGTCCCTTTGGGTGGACTCTTGTCTGGATGCAGACATGAGTGTATCCTGTCTACTTATCCTTCACTTGTCTTGCCAAGCAGTAACAAGTTTGCCCAGCAGCCTTATTTCGTAAGCTGTTGAGCATAGATGGTCATTAGTCTTTTAAAATTTATTCTGATCTCCTGAGATGTGGGGTCAGGATGAGAGGTGCCCACATCCCATACTATTTGGAGACTGGGTTCTAGTTAGTCAGATCTGTTCCTCACTGTCATCCTGGCAAGGTTTTCTGAAATGTAAAAAATAAACCAGTCACTCTGTTCACCAAGAATCTGCATTTTATGTCACTGGTGCTTTCTAGGCACTTGTAACTTCCACTAATCAGTTTAAGCTATCTCAAAAGATGGCTGTCGTGAACTTTGGATGGGTGGGAAGGGAAGAGGTATTACTAAAAATACCAAAAAGTAATTTCTGCTTAGTGAACACTTGAGACTGACTTTCTTCTTGCGTTGGGCAATAGAAACAGGCCAGCTGGTCCTTAATGTGTGAGAAAGATGAATAAAATGCTTCTTGTTTTGGGTTGCCAGGGAGTGGAAAGGGTGGCTTGAGCTGAGGAGTGGGGACCACTTGAATGGGTGGTCTAGGCAGCATTGCTGTTTAACAGGAAGGGGAAGAGGGGGAGATGTAAGAAACCCTTCTGTTGGCTTCTTGGTCCTTGTGTCACTTTTCCCCAGGGAAGAAGCCTTAGGAAGCCAAGGGTGTCCTGCAGCTGGGGGTTGGAGAGGAGTCACTCTGCACTTGTCACTCTCCAAATAAAGCAACACTTGTGTATTCCCCATTTCAAATGATGCATCTTGTTATTTCTGTTTCTTACCTTATTTTTACTGCTAACAGCTGGATTGTCCTTTTGTCAGAAAACAGTATGTGAATGGGAGAGGGGGCAGCAGGAGGAAGGAGTTTGGGCATCTGCTGAATGGAGGAAATGGGCAACGTGTTCAGTCTTGTGACAGGTGGCACTTGTTATGTGCTAACTAATATTGAGGGGGAGGGTAGGGTGGAACAACCCTTAACTGTATGTGTACAGAGAGGTCTCTAAACTGCCCTCAACTGTTTGTACAGCAGTGGTCTTGAAATTTGGTACTGCCTGTCCAGATAAAGATCTTGGTAGACTTTTTTTCATCAACTCAGTGGTAATAATGGAAAGGCAAGTGTATTGTTAAAAGCTGTTATGAAAGCATCCGAGAATAAAACAACACCTCATTATGGCATGTTTTATAAATCTTGTGTTGTACCCTCTCCTTGAACACTATGTACAGTTCTGGTTGTGCCCCATTTCCATCCATCCCCCGTGTGTACGTGCTGCTTAGAGCTGTAAGATAACTAAAGTACAAGAATTATTCTTATTTCCCATCTCCATATGAGAGAGAAGCAGAAAAGCCTGAACCATCTAGCTTGGAAAGCAGATGACTGAGAATAGTGTAGTAGAAGATCTGTAAAACAAGAGACACGGAGGAGGTGAACAGGGCGCAGTAATTCTTTGCTTCTCATAAGGCAGGAAATGGGGCCACCAAATGAAATGACTGGGTAGCAGCTTCAGAAGAGAGAAGGGAGTGTGTGCATGGGCTTTCTTTGTTCTCCTTCAGACAACAAACATATAATTAAATTGAAGCACTCTGCCACAGGATGTTGTAGATGCCAAAATTACAAATGGGTTCAAAAAGGATTAGTCTATTTGATGGATTTTTTTTTAATTATTTTTTATTCCCTCCTCCCATGAAGGGCCATTAAATCCAGTGATGCAGATACAGTACCAGGCTCAGGAAGTCTCACTGCTGGCCCTGGTCTTGTTATTCCTAAGTACTGCCTGTGAATAATGAGCAGGACTGGCCCAAGCAGCTGCTCTTGTTCTTAAGGGAACAGAGGAACCTGTTCACTGGGTACAAAGAGCTGAGGGCTGGCTTAGTAAAGAAATGGGAGCTATGCATGTAAGAGTTGCTGATTGTCAAAGATCAGGGGAGGCAGCAGAATCAAGATCTGTGATGGAAAGAGAGGATGTGTTTGTCTTATCTTTGCTTCCTCATCAGTAGGTTGTTTGGCTTCAAATAGATTTAGCAGTGTCTAGATGTTTGTCAGCAGCACAAGACCTAGCACTTGAGGAAACTGCTGTGTTATTGTTGTTCCTTTTCCGTATATTAAATTCTATATGTGGATCTTAACTTGTGTGCATGTAGGCATTTCTGTGTAACTTTTTGGTCACCTGAGTGAAACTGGCAGGGGAAAAAAGGAAGGAAGGAAAGAAGTGTCATCTTGTTGGGTCAGTGTTCACAGGGAAAACAGAAATCAGGAGTAGTTTGCTTATTGTAGCTTGGTTTTCAGGTCTGATTGTGTGCATACATTTACCTGTTTTTAGGAAACTTAAATAGTTCACTGTGTGGCTCTGTGGAGAGGCTTCATTAGTATTTTTTTTGTAGGTTTGTGAGCATGTGGTAATTCCCCAGGTTACTGGCAGATATGGGTCTGTGTGACAGCTGTGGGTTTTGGGGTGCTAGCCATAGGGTGTATGGGGCCTGTGAGGCTCCATGTGTGGTGCTTGCTTTTGTTGGTACTGACTGGTGGGGTGAGATGGTTCCAGTCCCATTCTAGTCCTGATAGAGCTTTGGAGCTGCTCAGACACTGAACTGCAGAGTGGGGACGTGGGGGATGCTCCCTGGCATGTGGAGCAGGGAGAAGTGTGCTTGGGAGGGCAGGTGAGCCTCAGTGGTTCAATGTGACACGTGTGCTACAGGCTTTGGCTTTGTTCTGGTTGCTGCTTTCTGGCTGTGCATTCAGGATTGCTATGGTATAGTTAGCAGCTGTCCTCTTTTAAAAAAAAACCAAAACAAACGTGGATGGTGTTGTAAAAAGGCTTGCAAAAGATTTCTGATAAAATCTTGATCAAATGTGCATTTTCTCTCTCCTCTTAATTTTATACTTAACTCTCTTTGAACAAACCCCAGCCCTTTCACATTATAGTACAAAACCCCAGCTATGTCTAGACAAAAGCTCGTTGTGATTAGCAGAGGTGTGCTGCTCGATGCTAAGCATGTGCAGGGGTAAATTCATGTTCCTGATGGGGTAATGTGCTCCCTGCTCATGTATGGATTGCAGGGCTTATATGCGCAGAACTCGCTGAAGAGCTCAGGTTGAAATTATATGGGTGTAGAAAATTTTATACACTTAAAGCGTATATTGAAAGGCTGTTTGCTTGTATAGTTATTCAGACCTCATCTGTGGCTGCACATTGGTGCCACCTGCTTGCAGGAGAGAATGAGCGGACTCCTATTATTAAAAAAAAAAAATACAAGGCGAGGCCTCAACATCTGTTCTGGCTTTATTGTTCAGTCTGGCCTGGGCTGTGGGCAGAATGTAGGCCACAGCTTTTGCCTTACTGCTGGCTCTTAAACTGGAAAGGCATCTTGGATCAGATGTGTTCTTGAAAGGTTTGAAAATAATAGTACAAAGACGCAAAGTTCAAACTTAGGATGGGTTACTTTAGAGAAAAGGCAATTATTTCTATCTATGCTTTTTCTCATTTTCTCTTTCAGTTCTTCTAATGGTAATAATTTTTATCACTGCAAAGTGACCTTTGTAATCATTGCTGGATGATTAATCTTTAACTGGGTAATTTTTAAAGCAATATTTTGCACACTGTTGTAACGTGTGATACTGTGGGGTTTTGTAGCACAGCACCTACAGTCATTTTGAGGCAATAAGGTCCTTTGCTCCATGTTTCCAGTCCTGCTACTCTGTATAGAAACCCAAATAGTTGCTTTTGTTTCCCTAGGCAGATACAAAAATGTCCTCAGAACTTTATTTGCATATAGATTATAGTCCCAGCCGGGTGTAGTCATGTATAGGAAGAGCTAACTGCTGCCTCATTTATAGCGTTTTAATTAAAAAATGTTTCTCAGCTTGCAGGATTCCAGTTCTGTTTCATTTAATGCTGCTCTAGTGTGTACAATGGTGGTATTTCTATGAGGTACCAGCTGCTATGACTAGGCAGTCCTTGGAAAACACGAATGAAAGGGGATCACAAGCATTATCTGCTGACTCAGGGAGAAGTCACATGCAGAAGGAAGTGGAGATGAGAAGCAAAGTTCTTCAAATGTCTTTGAGTTGCTGCTTGGGACATCAATGCCAGTAGTGGAGGAGGAAGGTGGAAAAAGCTTTCCTTCTGACTCTGAATTTTGTTTGAATTCTCTTGTGTCACATAGGAGTTGTGCTATTGTACCACAGCTATGCATTTACATTTACACTGTGAGCCTGAGTAATACCAATGAACCCATAAGAGAAGTTTTTTGTAATATGGGAGAGCTTATGCCTTCCTTGTCTTATTTTGTTGAACAGCCATCATGGGTGCTGTAAACAGGGGATTTTACACTATACAATAAATTTAAATTCTGCATTGATAAAGAAAATGCAGGATTGGGAATGGAAGCACTTGTTTAATCTCACTTTGCTAGAAGTAAGTACATTAGACTTGATCCAAAACTGCTTTAAGAAGCATTCAGCAGCTAAGTTATTATATGGCAGCTCCAGCTCTTCCAAAAATTCACCTTTGGATGTTATACAATGCATGTTTTATATATAATGCGCAGGGTTGCATATTAAAAGGAAGAGATATTTCTTATACTTTCTTTTAAAATCTGCAATGTATGATTTAAAAATCAGTTAGTACCAGTTGGGGGGATCAGTAAGTGCTGTTTGTAGAGCAGTAGCTTTTGCAAGTGTGAATCTTGCCTTCCTGTACCTTGGATATTTCAGTTGTTATATAAACTTTATTAACTTTGTGAAAGACATTGTTCGGATCTGGAAGTATATTCTTACCTGTTGTTTTGCAAAAAGATCAATACCTGAAGAATTCCTGTAGTTTTATGACAAGTGCTTTTAAACTTTGGTTTAAGGCTCATGTTTGCTTTCCAGAGAAGGTACAGAAGTATGTGTTTGTATCAAGCACCTACTGTGGACCTACTCTTCTGAGTTACCTTTTGCTGATTCTAAATAACAAAAGCTGCTGCCTAGAGCAGGGTTCCACACTTCATGTTGTGTGTTGCAGTGCTCTCACATAATCATGTGTTAGTGTGCTTTACTTTGAAATCCAGAGGGTTTCAATAGCTCTGAAATGCCTTGTGCAAACAGCAAAAACATCAGAGACCACAGAGAGGGTTATGGAGAAGGAAAAATGCTGGAGGCATCCTGCCCAAGCCTCACTTTGACTTGGGCAGTATGCAACTGGAAGCCAAATGCGTCTTGACATCGGCAGGAGGTATCATTTCTCCAAGGGGTCAGTACAGGTGTCAGAAGGAAATGTAAAGCTCCTGAATGGCTCACAGCTGTGGCTGGATCATGCAGCATCCTTGGAGAGAGCTGTGAGATATAGCAGGTCCCTCAAGTACAGGAACTCAAGTGGGAGCTGGCACTGTTGCCTTGCACAGAAGCAAAATGACAGATGACAGAGTGATTGGTAGCTCTTTGTGAGGCCTCTGCTCCTACTGAGTTTATTCTGGCATGTTTCTTCTCTAACTTGGAGAAGAAAAATAAAACGTGATGTGTCAGGCTGGAGCTGCACAGTGCTGGGCTCCTGCTCACAGGCAGTGTTTTGCCTTCCTGCATGCCCCTTGTGTATGGTTTCCATTCCACCCATGGTCCTTAAGACAGTTTAAACGGGTGCTGTGCTTGAGAGAGCTGTCCTGGCTGTCCCTACTTCCTTGGTCTTCTTCCTTGTCTCTAAATATATGTGGTAGAAAACCAGGAACTGGTATTGAGTTTAAGCTAACAGCTTTTTAGTTGGATTACTTTTATTTTTTTTAAAGCTCAGTTAGATCCCTTGCTTTGGTTTGTCAAGTAGATGGTGGAAGGGGAAACAGTGCTTTCTCTTTTGCAGTGGTGCTGTTAAACCATTGTTTTTCCTTCTGATGCCAGTTACTCCATGGCTAACTTGAAATTGGGGAGGGGTCAGAAGGACAGGGAAGGTACTGTCCGACCTGTAGGGGGACTTGATATATGTACACTGGTACAGTGACCTTTGGTAGTTCCTCTATGGAGACATCCCTGTTTCCCTTTCCTTACCAGGTGTCCTGGCTTGACAGCTCCTGGGTAGAGTTGAGGGGAGCCTTAGCTGCTGTGGATCAGGGTTTCAAATCTTGCAGTGTGCTGCTCTTGTATGTGCCAGGCCTGTGCATTAGCTCAGGGAACCCCCAGGGATGGAGAACCTTCAGTCACTGAGTAGAAGTGATAGGAAATTAAGAGGCTGTGTTGTTTCTCTCCTGTGCAAATCAGGGTATTTCTGCACACTGGTTTTGAGATGTGTCCTTGCAGCTCTAGGAGGGGGGAAAAAACCCAAAAGCCCCCACAACATTTTAGAATAATATTGAAATATATGTGTTCTGCCCTGCTTCATCTCCTCCCTTGCACAGTAGAACTTTCTGGGTTTGTGCAGTAAACCACATCTGTAAAATAAGACAAACTTTAAAAATAACATTTTCCTCTCAAAGTGAATTTTAAGCTGGATTGGTTCTCTCCTGAGTTTTAGTGTATAGTCTGTGGAGTGGGGGTTTGTTCTAGTGGTAAGAAAAGAGAGGGATATGGTAAGTGCTGTGGAAAAAGCAACATGGTACTGTGTCTGGTTGGGGGCTGCACTTCTCTACCTGGGTAAAGGTAATGGACATTTGCATTCCCTGTGAATTCTGATAGTGGAACAAAATTTAGGGGGTGCTGCTTGTAATAGAAAGTCTTCCTCTTGGAGGAAGCTACCATGATTCCTGACAGACTTGGAACAAATGGGAAAGCTAACAGTGGGAAAGTGATTACAGTGTTTGCTCCCACAACAGCTGTGATATGGAGCTAATGGCTGTGGCAGAGACTTTACAAATATCTGGTGGGTAGCTAGATGAAAGTGCAGGATTACCTGAAATGTCAGATCTTCTTCTCTGCCAGTATACAGCTTCTCTAAACACAGGTTGCACTGGTTTAGCTGCAGTTGCTTAAACAAGCAAACCTCATTGATTCTAAATTGATCTGTTTTCCTAAAAAAAGAGTAACCCTTGCCCTTCTTATGTGGCTATTTTTACATGAAATATGCAACAGATTAAATTGAATTATCTTTATAGCTTTATCACTGAAGTGCAGAGTGTCAGAATTCATCCTGGTGTTCCTTGTTCAGGAGCATGGGATAGTGTTAGTGAGCGTTGCAGCTGTGCTTGGAATGGGTGCTGTAAAGGAATGTAACAGCCACTCTGCTCTGAGGCCCCTCTTCTGCTCTCGTGGTTGTTACTCTGAAGCAGTAATTTAATTTCTATGTGCTTCCAAATTCTGAGCAAGTTCTTAGGCTTTTCATTGGTACATCATGCAGTACATGTATTTAGGCTCTGTATATTTATGGTGGGGTCAGCACTGTACTTGGAAGAATGCCTGTCATGTCTGCCTTACATGTGAGGGACAGTAAGTGTGGAGCTGTGAGCTTCAGAAGGGGTGCTGGGGAGGATGTGGTGCTGGAAGGTGAAGGATCTGGCAAGCATCTTGGAATGTAGGGAGGGAGTATCAGCCTTTATGGATGTCTGAGGAGCACCCTACTCCCATCTTTCTGTGTGTGTTAGCCTTTAGGTGCATCTGCCCTTTGCAGAAAAGCGTGAGTTTCAGCATAACCCTACTGTGTGCCTTGAACTGGCCTCTACAGCTGTCGAGGAATGAGGCTGAGGGTGGATAGATGGGGGCTTGGGTGGAGAGGTGGAGCAGGGGATAAGTTGTGGGAACACTGGAGGTGCTGCTTCACACCCGTTCATGAGCCCAACTTAGCTGGTTGATAGGGGCTGGAGGGAGAAAGACACTGGGCTGTGGGAACTGGGCAGAAGGGGGTCCTGAGGGTGGCATGATGCCCAGCATCTGCAGGCACCTCTGTGTATGATGCCCAGGGAAGGAATATGTGGCTAGAAGGAGGTAGCTCCTAACCCAAGGCATTTCGTTGGCAGAGGGAGTTCCTGGATACCTGTTTTGGTGCTGGGATGGAGCATGATGAACACGTTTTGCCACCTTGCTTTTGGGTGCCATGAGGTCCTGCGGTACCTCCCTGCACTGGTTATCACCTCCTAGGGCTGGCTCAGTCACAGCCTGGGAGGGCTGTGGGGCTCCTTCTGCAATGCCCAAAAGCCTGACTTGGGGTTTTAACCATGGGAAGTAAAATTTCATCCATCTTACTGTGGGTGAGCTGCTCCTCACAGGGCAGCTGGGCTGGGATGTGTGCCTGATGTGTCCCAGAGCAGAGGAGGTTCAGACTGATAAACTGGAAGAAAATTTTTTCCTTTTCCTGATTTAGGTCAGTTTTGCCAGCTCAGCAAGTGAGACTGTGCTGAAGGTAGGCTGCCATTGCCTGGTGTTACAGCTCAATTGACAGTGTTTGGGCATCCAGCTCCTGAGCTGCAGTGGGTACTGGGGGTGTCTTGGGATTTGGGTGGAAGTGTTTAAATTCATGACTGATAATTTCTGTCTTTGAGTATTTTTATGGGATAGGATTGCGTTTTTCAGTATAGGTTAAACTGAGGAGAGAGACTTCTTACTTTTCTGTTCTTTGAACCCCATGTTAGACTTTATAAACAGGCCATCCTGGATAAGAAAAGTGAAGAGAAAAATTTATTATAGGTGAGGCTTAGGGTTGACTCCTTCTTCTGCATTCCAGCCTAGACTTGAAATGAGGAAGAAGGTAAAATTTAATGCCAAATGTTTCAGGACTTGTAATTTTAATTTCAGACGTTCTTTGTATTCTGTATCTGGTCTTCATCTCCCATCTATTGCCAACAGAGGATGTTGTCCCTTCTCACTCCATTTTTTTTTTTGCCTAGTGTAGAAAGTAATGAACATGCAGAGTGTGCAAAATACCTGTATGTGCAGTTGCTAACCTTCCTAAAACAATGTGAAACCTTCCCAAAAACCTGAGTGAAAGATAATCATCGTGTCTGTCATGAAAAAAACCTGCTAGTTCAGTGTAAATATGTTGCTCACAGGCAGTTATTTTTAATATATGCTATCTGTGCTTTAAATTTAATGTTAAAATATTTCTGTCAACTAAACCCTGACTGTTCTTAGCTGAGCAGATTTCAGGTTAAAAGCAGTGGTGAAACCATGAGTGTTCATAGTATTGTAGTGTAATTTTGTATTACTAGATCTTTTCTGACCTGTTTTAATGCATCATCAAGGGGTGGTTATATGTCTAATTGCACAACACAGAGAAAATAGCATCACGTTGAAATATTGCATAAAACTTGAGCGTTATGTGGCATTTTGTAGTGGAAATAGTACAGTAGGTACTCATTCATAACAAGATTTGCAAGTTTCTGTCTGCCAGGGCGGGTGGTTGGGCTGGCTGTGTGTGTGCTGACTCAAACGAAGGAGTTTCTTTTTTTCTCTTCTTGTCCCCTTCCTCCTCTTCCTCTTCTGACTGCTTTTGACCAAACATCATCAGAATTGACAAGAGCTTGCTCTTGAAACATACCTTAGTTTGAAGTTGCTTTTAGGAACTATGTGCAGCTGTGGATCTTGACTTGAGACTTTCAGAGCTCTTCTACAAGCCAGGTGTTAAGCTGGTTAAATAAAGATTTGTTGTCTGAGTGTGGGTTCGTGTCTCAGTGTGGGTGTGAATGCATTTGGATTTCTCTGGAGCAGTTAAGACTGGGACCTGATTATGACCTGAGGGACCGAGTGTAACTTGGGTGGGCATTCTTGATTTTATGGGGGATGGAGGCACAGCAGGGCTGCTGGGATGGTGCAGGAGGTGCTCACAAGTGTAGTGTGGAAGGTTTTATGCATGTGCCTACCCTGAAGGGTTAATCTGTCTGCACACTGCAGTCTCATGATGTTGGGGGCTTGGAGCTTGCTGCCTGAGCCTAGCTCCTCCCTTTTTCATTTAATGATGGCTGGAAGAAAAATAATCAAGTGTGCTGGAAGAGAAACATTAATTAACTTTTAATTTAGATCTAACGTATGCTGCTTGTGTACTGCATGAGAGTGTGCAGTATCTGTCATGTTATATAGAGGGTGATGCATTGAAGAAACCAGGAAAAGCCTCAGGTCTGAATGGGAAGATGGGATTTTAACTCTGTAGATGGGTTTTATATCTTGATTAAATGTTGCAGATGTGTGATAAGTTGCTTTTGTATCCATTTTGCATCTGAAATTACTTTCTCTGTAACTTGGTTTGTTTCTGTTTTCTCTTAAGCCAAACTTGCAAGGCGAAGTCAGGAGAGAGAGAATCTCGGCATGCTGGTCTGGTCACCTAACCAGAATCTGTCTGAAGCAAAATGTAAGTCTCTTCAACTACTTTTATTCCTTTCTTTCCTCACTTCAAAAATACAAAGTTGCCACTTTTGGTAGAGAGATTAGATCTGTGACCTTTCCATTATGAATTGAAATTAATTTGAGAAAAGAAAAGTCTACAAAGCAATCCCCAGATGATCTTTGTTCTCCACTGGGCAGCTGCTCAGTGTCAAATCCACAGGGGCAGGGAAAGCAAGAGAAATGTGACAAACATTATTCTGTGGTATGACTTCTTTAAGGTACTCATCTGCAGGCATACACAATCATCTTTTTTGCTGTTGGTGCTGTAGAAGACAACAGAAATAACTGGGGAGAGCAAAGTGAAAAGTGTTGGGGGGTGGAGGGGTCCTGGAAATATTTGGTAATTAGTAGTACCTTTTCCTCCACAAAGATAAATCCACATCTGGAGTCCATGGAGGCCAGAACAATTGCAGTGCCTTGTAATTCCACGTGAGGGCAATTAACAGTGCTCTGTGTGTGTCTGGGAACAAGTCTCAGTGCTGCTGCCAGATGGCAGAACTAGTGTTTGAAAGGCTTGTCTAGCTACAGTTCTCCTCATGAATAAGTAGGACTCCTTGATTAAAGGGCTGCTGTTTGAATGCAGTAACTAAACCTAAGCGCTTTTGGGGGGAGGGAGCTGAAAAGGGCTAATTTTGATTTTGTGCTTATACCTTGTTGATTTTTTTTTTCTTTTATCCTTTCTGATTCTGGGGCCAAGAATGAGAACTGTGCATTCCTGTTCCTCTGCAGTTTTTGTGGTGGCACTATGAAATTAACACCTGATTTTCCCCTAGACCTAGGATGCATCATGAGGCACATGTAAAGATGTAATGGCATTTGCAAATTAAGGCAGCAGAGATTGTGCACCAACTGGCTCTGTCATGAAAGGCCTGTACTCTGCCCTGGGGCATTTGTTCCACTGAGCAAGTTGCCCCTTAAATTACAGGAGGATGATGGTACTGATCTGCAGATAAAAAGGGCTTTGAAAGGATCATGTTTGCCTTCTCTCCTTGTCTGCTCCCTGCTGGCTATTGGATGCTGAAATAAATAAGACTGATGAGGAGAGGAATGTATTTGACAGTTATTTACAGCTGGAAACCTCTTAAAAGGTATAACAGCAAGAAATAGTTGCAGCCACCAAAAGGAGTGACTGTTCATGGGTTTTCCATGGCACAGGATTTATGTAGCTGCCTCTCAAGTCTGAATGTCTTTTGAATCTCAGATTAGCTTTGGAAGCTTTAATTCCTGCCTGATAGGAAACTGGTTTCTTGAAGAGGGAAAACAGAATGGAGGAGGAAAAGGAGGGAAGCTATGTGGAATTGAGTAAAATAATCCTTAACTGAGTATTCTGTGGTAATTGTCACAAAAATACATTCATAGAGCATAGAGAGGATATAATATCTGCTAAGAAGATGTCATGAACGTAAGAGGTAATTAAAAAAGTAGTATGACATTGACAAATAAAAACTAGGTGGCAGTTGTCTGTTAGTACAGTAAAAAAGTTGGGGAAAACAATGTGAATATAAGAGGAGGGCTAGAATGGATTTCTCAAAATACTGGGCATTTTAGTAAGGTTATGAGACTCACTAGTGAGTTCACCTTCCAAAAGAGGTACAGGAAAAAATAGTAAAATTCATTTGGAATTTGGGGAAGTGAAGTGTATGAGGCTGTTGCACCATACACGGCACAAAAAATACGTCCCAGGTGCCTATTTGATACAGAGGGATGAAGTTAAGAAATTAGGTATCTAATAGTAGTAAAAATCTGAAGGAGCATTGTGAGAGGTGGCTGAGGGGACCATGGGCATGTCAGATGGGGAGAGGGCAGCTGTGCAGGGAATGAGAGAACAGGGTTGGGACTGGTTGGTCATAGCTTTGTTTTGTGTCAGTCTGAGCTGATCCTTTTGAAAGGAATCAGGTATTCCTGTCTCTATCTGACATTTCTTAAAAATGGACTGTGAAAAACAAATGCTGCTGAAGGTAGGAGCTTTTGTTTTTTTGAAACTAAAAATGGATTGATAGAATTAAGTTTATTGCTCTAATGTATTCAAGAGAGCTGTTAGGTAGGCACTGATTGCATGAGAACCTTACAAAAGATGGGAACTTCCTCCAAAACACCAGTGCTCTGCAATGGCTGTAGTGCATTTACTAAGTGCATCACAAGCAGAGTTCCCTGATCTGCTTTATGGTTTATGATGAAAGAACATCACGGGACAGGAGGTCTCTCCAGTGACTCTCAGGTTCACTGACAAGTCTTGGCATCATTGATAGTCAATCCTAATTAAATTATGTCCATTGGGATGTGTGAGAGGACTGATGATGATCAGCATTTCCATCAGTGATGTGGGAATTGATATGGAATTGTGGATGAGCTGTGGACTGACAGGATGGTAAATAAAATTAATGCTACTGACAGTCTTGTAGAGTGCTTTGGGTCTTTTCCTTACTTGGACTGCTGCCAATGCAGTGGGCTCTTAATGACCCAGCTGTAGGGTTATGAATCTCAGTACTGAAATCTCTGGCTTTCTGCATCAAGCCTGATGTTTGGAAAGAAATGGCTTAGAGAGCAATCTTGGGGAAACAGTGGGCAGGTAATTCAGCAAAGCTTCCCAGTGTCGTGCTTGACCCAGAAGATGATGTGGGTATAAAGAGTGAGGTAGTCACTGGAGCAGTTTGCTGCCTCTCCACCCAGCAGCGTTCAGGGGAATGAACCTTGGCTTTAGTGTTTAAAAACTGAGAAAAGGATGGAGACAGGAGCTGCTGAGATAATTTGGAAACAGAAGCTGAAGCAAACTCCATCTGTTTAGCTTACTGAAAAGAGACTGAAAAGGGACTATTGTCAATTTTTCTCTCAAAGAGAAATTTTAACATAATAAGAGACACACATAATACAAATAGATGGCTGCAAAATAAGCCCACACAGACTGAAATGAAATGTCTGAGTGTGTGGAGGGCTTTTTTGGAGGTTGACTACTGGGAGTTATCCAGGGTAGTGATGGATTCTTGTATTTCTTTATGCCTTTTTAAACCACGGGGTTTTGTGATATATTATCCTTGGTGGGAGAGATCATTCATTGGCAATGTGAAATTGCAGGTGGAAGGAGCTGTAGGTCTCCAGGAATTGGTGTAGCCCCTTGGGCTGTACATTGGTGAGTCCCAGCTAGAACATCCATTTCAATACTGCTCTTTAGGTGTAAGTGTGGGTGAACAAATCCTTCCAATCAGCAGAGCATTGGTACCTGTGATTACTTTTGTTTGTACTCCAAAGCCTTGAATCCATCCTGTGCCTGTAAGTCACAGAACTCTTCTCTGTTCCTGTGACTGGGGCTCAGCATGAAAATGGAAGCAGCACGTTAGCTCTTTCTCAGAGTGAACTGTAGCTCTCGTGAGCTGGAGTCTGTGCAATCAGCGGAACTTGTGCAACCCACCCTTGTTAAAGGGGAATCTGTGCTAAAAAACACTGAGCAGATCTCTGACAATGCTCAGAGCAGTGCACCTGATGGGTTTGGCAGAGGGCTGGCCAAACTGTTGGAGATTGTGGGAGGGTCTCCTGTAAGCTGCTGAAATGAATCCCAGAAAGACCAGTGTGTCAGCCAAGGCCTGGTGGATATCTGCATACCTGATGCTCCAGGCTCACACAATTAGTTAAAAACTTGTTTGGGGCCCCATGCACCCTGTGTGCTGAAGAAATGTTTTTCTCACACTGGAGAAACCTTTTACCTGGATGTCATGAAGTGATGGATGTAATAGAAAATATGAAAGCAAAAGTATGTTTTGGCACATTGCTGTTTTTTTTTTTTAATCTTCTGCCTTGTTAACCATTAATCTTGGATACAAACCACTTACTGCCTTGCCCGTATTAATACCAAAGTTGACTGCTGCCAGCATGGTCCCTATCTACTGCCAGACTTCTGCCTTTGAGGGGTCACTTGCATAGCAGTGCCACCATAGTAGTCACAAAGTTAGCCCAAAACTAGAATTTTGTCCTGTCTCTTTTGAAGAGGAAAGAAATGTCACTTTGCAGCAACTGAACATTTGGACTTAAAATAACTCTTCTCCCCTCCTAGTTCTGCTCCAAATGCCTTGTGCTGTGGTTGGGTCACACCTCTCTCAAAGAGCTTGCTCTCGAAGTGAGACTCCCGAGAGGCTCTGTTGACTTGGTGCCATGGAGGGCAGCTGTTCTGGCTGTGCTGGGACTCTGTCACAGAGAGTGGGGAAGGACACTGGAGGAAGAATGATGCCTTGAGCAAGGTGACATTGAGGAGCAGGAACAGCTAGGTGGAAGACAGGCATCTGCTCTCTTGGAGTGGCACGTGGTGAAGGAGGAGGGGAAGTGCAAAATGCATTTAAATGATGCTGTGGAAACCCTGCACAGGATCGAGCTGGGCCAGCATGAAGCTATTAATAAAACAGCAGTGTCTCTCTCTGTGCCAAGTGCGCCAGTGAGTGGAACCAAAAAAATGACTTTGGGTTGGTTTAGAAATGAGCAAGTGTTGGCATGCAGTAGCTGCCCAGGAGTGAGGCATGGACACCAGGTGAGAGGGTAGGATGTGATTATTGCTTTTATGCATCTGCAGTTCAGAGGTGAACTGCAAGAAGGAAAGATGTATTGTTTTGCTAGTGATAAGCTCTGCTTTGAAAGTAATTTTTCATCTTTCTTCTTGACACAATATTTGTGCTGCTAGATGGGAGTTTTGTTTTCTCACTGATATCTTGTTGGATATCTCCAGTGGATTTATGTTTATGGTGTGTCACTGAGCAGGCAAACACTGTTCCTAATACCTATGGGACACTGGATCATGGATGGCAACTGATCTTCTGGTCTTGGAGTGCTGCTTCTGTTCAGTGACCTGATGGCTGATTGGCATTGCCAACTTACACATTCACTGGTCCCTTCCTAGGTTATCCTGTGGCATCTCCTCTTTTGAGGCTGCAGCTGGCTCCATGCTTTACATTATGCCTGCCTTGGTGCACATGGGGGGAATTCAGACATCCTTCTTCCCTCTGTGGAGGGGAAGTAGAAAGACCCAGGGGATGTGGGGACAGAGAAATGCCAGGATTAGTTGAAACAGCTGAGTGCTCCAACATCCTCCTAATGTGGCTGGCCACACCCTGTGGCTGGGGGGAATGGGAGCAGTCCCTAAATGTGCTGCAAAACCTGATGCTGGGAAGGCAGTAATGTGCCAGCTGAGGCTCTGATGGAGGAAGAAGTGCTGGTTGCTATGGTTACTAAAGATATTAACCCTGTGGTGTTTGGATGGGCAAGGTTTAGTTAACTGTGCCACAGGCTGGGTAACTGGGAGTGTGTGGTGCTCCACCCTAAGAAGTTATGAGTTGGCATTCAGGATTTGAAAAAACCCATGTCCCAACCACATTTTTAAGTATGCCCTGGTCCTTAGTGTGTCAGCAGCCTTCTTAGAGTGCAAATGAGTTTTGGTAGCTCTTCTCTGTTTTGATGGTGAATGCCAAAATTTCTGAGGGCGCGTTGCATGTTTAAGTGGCCAGAGTTGTCTCCAGCTTTAGTTCAAGGGTTTAATCTTTGCATAAAATGAACTCTGGATTACTCTTTAGTTTTTATTCTAAAGAGGATGTTGAGCAAGCTTGGAAATCTATTTTGTCTGTTTTCTAATTTAAAGTGACTATCAGAATAAAGAACATGAAAATGTCGTCTAAGGTTTACTGCATATGTCTGATCATGATCTGTGTGGCTGGTCTCTGTTTTCACTGTGTATTTGAGCCATAGCTGTTTTAAGAAGAGCTTCTGTTTGGACATAGCCTTTCCCCCTTGGCTTACTTGTTTTGTCATCTGAATTCTGTGAACATATGACTCTGTCACTATCATTGTTAGCTCTCATTTTCCATGGGGTGTAGAGTGCCCTAGCAATAAATAAATATGAGCAGAAAACCACAAATGGGAGAATATAGACTGGGGAAAGCGCTGATCTTAAATTCTCCCTTTAAGAAAATAAAGCCCCTGTTTAGAGGATGCATTTGAAATGGAAGGGAATATTGCTTCAGAGATATTTGAGAGTCACGTCCTCCCCAGCGCATAGGCACCACTCCTCAGGCAGCAGCAGTGAGGCATAGGATATAGTCTGAAACAGTTGAAATTATTGCTTTATTTTGAATCCACTTTCCCCTCCATCGTGTTACTGTGACCTGGTTTGTGACTTCAGAAAAGGTTCTGTTGATGCTCAGTAAAAGTGCAGCCACATTGGCCAGGGATGGGAGAGTAGGAGCTGCTTAGGCTTTGCTACCACAGAGAAAAAAGTATTGTTGAACTCTTAGCTGTGCTTATACTTGGAGGTTTTTGTGTTTGGCTGAGTGCTGTGTGAGTTTATGAAAGAAGATATTGTGCTTCTCCTGTTTGGGATTTTTCTGCTGGTTTGTGTCCAAGGTTTTACTTGTTGAGGTGTTGGTTTCCTTTTTTTTTTTTTTGGTAGTAGTAAAAGTATGAGTGCTGAAAAAAGAGCTGCTTGGTCTCTAAGGGATGGACTTCAGGAGTTGTGATTGTCTCCTGAAGGTACATGCTGACCTTTTGTTGCTCAAGTGAAGATAGCAAAAAAAATCCAAACTTAGGTTTGTGTTGTTTGTGTATGCTGCTTACCTAGAAATATCAGTTTGTTGTCTGTCCCAGTGACAGCAAAAAGGATTAATGTAAAAGCAGAATTGCATTTATGTTTATCCCTAATCCAAATTTCATATTATGCAATGAATCTGGCAGCTGTGAAGCTTGGATGTAAATACAGTAGCTGAAGAATGCATCTCCATGAATTCAAAAATGAAAGAATCAGTGTTTAATTTAAGATTCTGCTTGAAATAATAGTCATGGCTACTTGTCCCTGCAGCTGCAGTCGCTGCACTTCAGAAAATGCTGGAAAGAGGAAGGTGAAGGAATGCAATTTTTCGTTTTAACTAAGGCAACCTATGATGCACATAGTAGCAATATTATGAATAGCAACAAGAAAATAACCAGCATTCAAAGGCTATGGGTGTATCCCTGAAATGGCTGAGTTGCCTCAAACTTAGCTTCAGTTTCCCCTTTGTTTGTCATCTGCTGTGCTAGTTGCTGTTGCAGCGCTGTGTGGAAATCTCAGAGCAGTTCTTTCATCATTATTGCTGCAGGTTGATATTTCTGAATGCATATTTAAATTAAGATGAATTTTAACCCTTTCACAGTAGTGGAGTCAGGAAAGCAATTTAGTTTGAGAGAACTAGAGTGTGTATTTGGATGGATTGTAACAAAGGTACACTGGATTGTGTTGTTGCGTTCTGTTTTGTTGTTTGGTTTGATTATTTTTTTTCCAAAAACCAACAAACAGATAAAAAGCCTGAAGAAGATAATGTGTTGGGAGAGTATCCAGGGAAGGGATGTCTTAACTATGGTAGTTGTGTTATCCTGGAGGAATTTTTGCTGCTGTGCTGGGAGGGGGGAGGTAGTCACCAGTTTCTTCATGTGCCTTGTTCTCTCCTGCCACCTGTTTGTTCCTGCTTTTCACTGCAGTGTGATCCAGGCCTTCTCTGAACGTGTCAGGATGATCCACTTTGAAAATGCCGGCTGCCACTACTGTGGGATTGAAGCGGTGCTGGCGCTCGGAAGAAGCTTTTTTCCTAAGAGAAGTTTAGAGACAGGCTGACGTGGATGTAATGGAGTGATGATAGCTGTGTTGAGAGTTACCCTGGCAGTGAGCCTTGATCTGCAATACGTTTGGGAGCAGCCTTAGCCAGCCTGGTTGGCTCTGTGCGAGTTGTAGGACCAGTGTGACGAGAACTAGGAGGCTGCAGCTGCTTCACGCTGCTTGGCCCAGCCCTGGGATAGGCTGAGTGTGCTCCAGTCTTGCTGGGAATGGTAGGCTTGGGGCATTTCAGAGGACAAGGTTGTTCTTTCTCGTCTCTTATGGTAGCTGTGAGCAAAAAATAGGAAGGGTCAGGGAACTGAGGGTAACTTTCTATGGTTTTTTTTTAAAAATTTTTTTCCTTAGAGCAAAGTTAGTCATCAAGTATGTGTTTATGGGTATGTGATGGAAGCAGGCACAGGCAGGGAGGAGCTCTTGTGGGAGATGTCTCCATGGAGAAATGCTTGAGGAGACCATAGCCGTAACAGCTTGCTTTGATGAGTTCATATGCTGCCAAGTTTGACCTTCACAGACCTGCTAGTGCAGGAGGTAAAGCAGCTTGGCTTTCTCCAGGACATGTGCCAGAGCTTCCCTCATCATTATGTCTTTGCTGTCACATTATTTGCTCTAATTAGGAACTCCACTCCTACTACTTAATTTTTCTGTACTTTTACTTTTGTGCTCTACATTAAGTTACTTCCCCGTTCATGTGCTTCTTGTGCAGGTTCAAATTGTGGTGGGGTTATAGTGAGTTTTCTAGCACTGCAAGGATTCTTGGTTATATATGTATAATAATAACTTCTCAGTAAGGACTGGGTTTCTAACTCCTGACTAAAAGCCATGATAACCACCACTGATATTCTAGGGTCTATTTAGTAACATTGGTTTATGATAGACTTTTCCACAGAATGTCTTAGGGTCAGCCTTGAGGGCTGAGAGCCTGCATGGAATACAAGTTTCAGCATGTGCTGTATGAATCTGTAACTTGATTTTTTTTTAAACCAACTTAATTTGACAGGTATTTTAATACCTGAAGATCTGTCAACATAACACTATTACTTTGGTTTAGAGGTTACTGTAAGGATGATGTTATCCAAGATCTGGCTGTAGAACCTTGCTGTTCTTCTACATGGGCTTCTTGGATGGGTCAGACACATCTTTGCACCTCTTCTGCTTCTAAGTCTGTAGGAAGTAGATAAGTGCAAGAATGGATGCACTGAGTGTTAGTGTCTCCCAAAGGCTGAGCTGTCTGTAGTAGGGTGATCCGCATCTGCTGAGGGCAGCAACTGTGTGACTCAGACTTGTCTCCTTCCTCTTGCTGACTGCTGGCTTACCCCATGCTTCTTTTCTGCCCAAGTGACATCCCTCAAGGAGGTAGCGGGGGGGACAAATTGATAATTTCTTTTTCTTTTGTGTCTAATATAAAGGGAGTCAACTTGGCTTCTCCTTTCTTGTCACATGCCTTAGTATCCGTAGCAATAATAATGAGTTGTAATTTAACCTGATGGCTATTCTGCTCTCGCATACCCCCCTTGTGCGTGTGCCCTCATGCTGTACAAAGACCCTGTGCTGTGGGGAAGTGGAGTTAACACATGCTGTTTAGGAAGCCTGGCTCTCATACAGGGCTTTCATTAGTCTGCATTCCTACACAACAGAGAATATAGTAGTTCTGATTTTCAGGAGCTTTTAAAATCTCTTTGAGGTGGGAAATGGACCTTGTGGGAGGTTTTGCCCTCTTGAGAGTGTTTTCAGTCTGTATGTTCCTTGGTGGCTTCTGAAGCTGGTTGGCAGCAGGTTACTCAATGAAGCTTTATGCTATTCTTGCTGACTGTTTTACAGACCAAGAATTTCAATGTATAAAGCATGACATGGATGAAGAGCTGAGAATGTTCCTAGGCAGGGTACTGAAGCCTTGTATTGGATTGTTGGTAACCTGACTCTGTGGTCTCCTATACTGATTCTGTCATTAATGTGTGTCAAACTGGTGTGGTGTTGTTCTTGGTTTTTTGTTTGTTTTGTTTTGTTTTTTTTTTTCAAATCGGCAAACATGGCTTTTGGAAAGCATTCACTGGGTCAGGCATTCTCAAGAAGTGAGCATGATAATTTCTATACAAAAATCTGTACAAAGGACAGATTCTTCTAACTCAAGTTAGAATCCTGTGCACTGAACAGTATGATGAATTTTTATTTTTTTAATAATCTACCTCTTGTCACAACTGTATTTATAATGTTGCTACTTGAGTTGCTTGGGTGTGTTGCTGCCTGTAGTTGGAGTGTACAATCCAATGCTGTAATGTCCCAGTAGGGTGAACTCAAGCCATGGTTTGACAGCAGAATAAATCTGGCTTTAGGGCTTCTCAAACTGAATTGAGAGCACTGTACTGAATAATGCTAAGAGCTATTCTGCCATAAACTCTCTTTGTTGTTTAGGTGTTTGCTGTGTGCATTTATCCTGTCTGTAACTTCTTTTTCTGTCTTGGAAGGTCATACATGGGAATGAGTGTTTTCTCCCTGCCAAAAGCTAATATGTGCTGGGTTTCTGTTCTCACATAGACTTCAAACCCAGTATCAATTGCTCTGATAATTACATTTAATACAGTCCAGTGTCTGTGTCTGATTTAGGGTCAGACTTGCAGTGCTAAAGGATAGCCATGCTCAGATTCCATATGGTCACAGTTTAGGTCCCGTGGTTACCCCATTTGGCTCTTCCTGTTCTCTGCTAGATCCCAAAGACAATATTTCCTCTTTTTTAGTGCCCAGATCTCTCTCATCCTTCTCTGTAGTACATCTGGCAACATCTGGGTTTGTGGTGCCCAGGGCTCTGTAGATATTTAAACCTGTGCCACCCCTCTACTGAAGTGGTGTTCAGTTTGCTATGGCAAGCTATGCTTCAGCAGAGCAAATTTCTGACTGAAGGTTGAATGTGATGGATGTATAAGAAGCTGTCTTTCTTCCCAGAGGATCCTCCATGAAAGTCCTTGCCATGGGCATCCACATGGCCTTTCTGAAGGAGAACAGCAGCAGCTGAAAGCATCAGCCATCTGGCTTTCCTTATGGCAGTCCTCATTAACACACTGCCCTGTGTGTATGCACAGTGTGTTGAGAATTTTCATGGTGTGGTGGTGTCAGCAGAGGGTGCAACTTCAGGAAGGAACATATGTTGGTAAAGGCTTTAAAAGTTACATGTATGCTAACTAAAGGCCTTTCCTGGTAAAGAGTTTAATATAGTTTTGACAAGCCACAAAAATTTGTACTGACAATTTGTCAGTACACCAGTGTAGTACAGCCTTCTAGCTGGTGTAGCAAAATCTAAAGGCAGATGAGTGGTGTCTTTAACCATCACTGAGGTTTCAGCTTTGAACTTGTCCTTAGATGCAGGCTGTGCAAAGAGCAATATTAAAAATAATAAAAAGGGAGGTAGGAAATATGGTGTTTCTATTTAGTTTTTTGGTGTGCACTGTTTGGGAACTGATTGCCTTTGTGTGACAAAGGAAACTCTTGGTAGGTATTAGGGTTTTTAAAGAGATAAATCTCCTAGCAGTGGGACACTCCATTTTATTCCTTGGTTTATTCTCTCTCAGGCTGCAGTTTCTGTGCTCTAGGTGTGGTTCTGTGAATAACTTTTTCCTCACCAGTGCAAGTTTGCATAGACCTGTTCTACCCACCTGCTCATCCCTGCTGTTGTGCTGTGCTGGGGCAAGGAATGAGTCGCACTTGTGACTTGAGCCGGTCTCATTTCTTGCTGGAACTAGGAGAGATCATCTCTTCTCAGGCTTGCTTGACCTCCCAGCAAAAGGGATTTTTTGTATGGTACACAGCCATATAAAACTTCCATGAATAGTTTTCCACTTTGGTGGTGGTCAGTGCCTTGAGTTGCTCTGGAGCTGGTGCAGGAAAAGGAGGCAGCCTGTGTGGGTAGGGCTGGTGACAGGATAGTCCAGGGCTGCCCCTCCTAGGTGGTCAGAGCACTTCTGTACCTTCAGCCACCACTCAGTGCTTGTATGTCTTTAACTGCATGCTTGAGTGAGGAAACTGATGTGCTGGGAAAGTTTTTGAGTGGGACAGTTTGTCAGTCTGGTTTCCTGCGATTCTGGGCAGGTTCTTATGCTCACAAATGGAAAGAGGTGGATGGAGGATAGGAGTGCTTAAATCTGATCCTGCTGCCATAGGCGAGTTTTAATGCAGTGGCACCCTATGGTCCTTGGTATGTGGACAAGAGATGATATACAAATAAAATCTGAGCAACAGGGAGGGTTAGTGTGTGGGAGATTGATAAGATACTGTGGAGTCCCATGACTCAAGTTACCATGCCCTGCTGCAGCATATTTTCCCTTGGTCCTATTCAAGTAAGCTTCTCCAGATAAGGGGTAAGTTTGCCTTGCAATTGAATCCAGACTGCATCCTCACCTGCTGCAGATGCGGTGGAGTTGAAGCCTAAATACTCTTGTACCTTCGGTTTTTCGTGAAGTGGTTTTTAAGTAGCCTTTCTGTCTGTGTAACTAACACTCTCTGTTCCTAGAAACAGTGTTAAAGGAGGCTGTGCGCCTGCCGAGGTGAGTCAGCACAGGACACAGAACAATCTGTGCTCTGTCTCCCGCTCTTCTCCTGCTTGTTACATCACATCTTACCAAGAAGAGGAAATAGCTTTTCCAAGGTATAAGAACCTTTTGAATAGAAACACAGAATAATTAAGGTAATTAAGGTTAGAACGAGCTTTAAGATCAGGTGGAGTTCAGTTTCTTTTAAGTGATTTTGTTCAGGATCTTCCCCTGCTTCCAATTGCAGCTAACTAACTTTAGGGAGACAATTGAGCAGTCTCTGTGCTTTTGGCAGCCTCCTCTCCCGAGCTGGGACCACGAGGTGGCAGGAGCGTTCCACCGATGCTGCCAAGGCAGCATGACAGCAATGCAGCTGCTCGTTTTTATAGGCGAGGTGAAAACTGTGCTCGCTTGCTTGCGTACCGTCATAATTGTGTTTTGGAATTTGGAAAAGTTTCACGTGTGTGTGTCTACATGTCTTTATTTTCTTTATATAGTATTGATTTGTTTTGGGTCTTGACTCTCTCTCTTTTTTTTTCAGTCTTTTATTTTCTTTTTTTTTTTTCCTGTTCTCAAGGGAGATGGAGGGGAGGGAAGGATGTATAGCAACATCCAGAATTCCTTGCAGGTTCCAGCATTGATCAAACCCTGTGAAGCACATTACTGAGGCTGTGAAGGATGCTGCTTTTGTCCTCATTTCACCCTGTTCTGTCAGGGTATTGCATCATGTAATATGCAAAGTGTTCAGAGCTCCTGCAGTACCCTAGTAATAGGGGTGAGCTGAGGTTGCAGCAACAGCTCTACCTCTGCATTCCTGTTGCTTCCTATAGGCTTTAGCACACTCACTCATGCGACAAACCCGCCTTGGGGTCACTCAGTCTGCTGAACACAATCTGATCCTTGTGGGGTCATTGAGAAGCAGTTTGGATGGGGGGGAGAAATTCTGCAGAAGGACCCACTCAGAGCGATCGTAATGTGATCAAATGATGATGAGGGGAGTCATTATTTTCAGGCATTTCTCTTTTCAGAGTTATCCTACCCTCCTGAAATAAATGCTCATATTTTATGTCTCAATTCACTGTTCAAGCTTGTGGGACTGAAAATCAGCAATGCAGTTGTTTGCTTTTGTTCTTCCTTCCCTGTGTCAGCCAAGAGGGTCCCCTTTCTTTTGTGTCTGGTGAGGAATTTTTTGCAGGGAGGTGGTTAGCAAAAGGCAAGTCTTGATGAGAAAGCTGGCTGGGAACAAGAACATAAAGTTCAGGGGGTTAAGGGCATGATTTTGGTCAAACTCCCCTCTCTAGAGGGCGGGGGGGGAAGCATCTTTCTGTGCTTCCTTTGCCACTCCCTTCAATTTCCCTTATCTCTTTGGCTGTCTTAGTGCTACAACCAGGATCCTTCAGTCATCTTTTAATCAGGAGATGTGTTTCAGCATCTGAGCAATCTGTGCCACTCTTTGCTGTTGACAGTGTGTATGTGAGGCTCTGTTCTCTTTACATCCCTGCCTTTTGTGCTACTCCTGCCTTCCTGAGCATGACTGGCTGTAGGAATGGGCTCTTTGGGCCAGTACTCATTCCATTTTGGGTGTAGGGTAGACAGAGCAATCCTGCTCACCCCAACACAGCTAAAATGCACGTAAAAGAAGAAATGCAGCCAAGTAGGTGAAGAAATACAGTTTATGGTTCTCTTCTCTGTCCCTCCCCCCATCTGGTTTCTAGTAGCAACAAGAGCCTTCACAGGAGCAATACATCTCCTGTGTCAAACAACTGTCTCTATTCAAGTATCATTGTATTTTTGGCCTGGTCTGTGTTTAAATATCTTTCTGGCATACAGAAATGAGTTGGATGGGAGGTTTGGGAAAAAGTTATGCTGGTAGGAAGAGTGCTTGGTGGTGTATTTTATGCTGGGGGAAATGGGCTGGGATTGCTCTGCTGCTCTTGCTTGTTCTCTTCTGGAAAGGAGTTCAGAGCTGTGCTGAGCTTGCTGCTCAAGCTGTCTCTTCTGGTGTAAGCAGGGCTCTGCCCCAGGCTCCTCTGGCTCTGAACTGTGAGGTCTAAACAGATTGCTGGGTTACACGCTGAGCATGACTGAATGCCACTGAAATGCAGTGGGCAGAATTTCACGTGCCCGCTGCCCTGTACTTGCTAGAGGTGTAGAGGGAACGCAGAGATGGAAGAGGACACTTCTTTATCTGGTGTGGCATGTAAAGCATTGAACTTGTGGCAATTCCAGGCTCTACTGGTATGGGAGATTAAAGGGATACTGTGACTCAGCTGCTGCAATGCTCTTCCTTGCTTACTTCATATGGAGGGGGAAGGTAAAGAAAGAGTAATTGAAAGGATTCCTTAAGGGACTGTCATTCCTCTTGGATGGTGCAAGCATCAAAGCGACTGAGCTCACAATTAACCAAGAAATGACAAGCAGAAGTGGCTAGATTGGCAGTAAGCAGGCAGGAAACAAGCCAAGAGCAGAGTGTGGCGGTGTACTCCTTGTGCGTCCTTCACCCACAAATGCTGTTTTAGTGTTTAGCAGTAGTATTGCTATGTGCTCATGTACTGCCTTATTGCCTTTTTCTTAGTCTTCTTTTCCTCCACTGTGACAATGAGATAGAATGCTGAGGCGTTACAGAATCTACTGTGACAGTAAAAACATTTTCCTGAAAGCTTACCTTCATGGTGTCTAGTCACTCGTAATCTACTGTTTGGCTCAGTGCTGAATTGACTTGTTTGAAAAGAAATCCTATTGATGTGTGGGGACCTTGCTAATATTCTTGCTTAGTTAGGAGGGAAAACGGTGTAATGATATTTTGGGGAGCAAGTGTGTTTTCATTACTTAACAACATCAGGCATAAGAAAGATAATATGCTGGAAAGAAGAACGACCTCATCCCTTCTCTGTATGTATTAAAGGAAAAGATGCTGAAGTCAAATGAGGAGCTGTAGTTCTTTCCACGGTGAAAGCAAGGTAGTTAATGCAGTAGTACTTAGCATTCAGGAGCTTAATTCAGCCTTGGACTTGAGAGAATTCAGCTCCTTTCCCTCCTCCTTCCTTCACATCCCCCTTAGACAAAATATATAACACTGCATGTGCAATACCTGTTTTTCAAGGAAGCAGAGAGCATTTAGCTGAACAGGGAAATGTTGCATGTAGAGTTTCCCGGCAGCCTTTGTTCTTGATGTGGTTTTATAACTCTGGAAGCACCTGAAGTTGCTATTCTGCCCCTATCCTACTGATGTTCACTGCCCCATTGGACATGTGGAGGGAAGGGATGTGTGTATATGAGTTTCCTTTTCTGTCCCTGTTTACTCTGAGTGTCTCTTCTAGATCATGTTCCCTGGTTGGGATGTGGTTTTGCAAGGTGTTTTTTTTTCCTCTGACGAAGCTGATTTTCAAGGTTCATACTAGGCATCAATAACCCTCAGGATGTTCTGTTAGGCAATGCAGTAAATTCAGCCTAGGAAGTTGGTCATTGTCCCAAGCACCTCCACTGCATTTGCAACTATTTTATTATGTTTCCCTTGTGCAAGAAAATGTTTGCAAGAAAGGACGGTTTTCATCCCAATTCGGCATGGTTCTTAGAAATAATTTGTTGACTTAGAGAGACCCATACATTTGTGTTGTAGCACTGCAAATGAATGGTTGTGGCTAGACCATTTTCCAACAGGCTAATAAAACTTTTATTGAATGGATCTAGAACATGGAGCAATGAACAGGTCTGTCAGCCTGTTGGGAATTGCCATTGTGTGCAGGTGGGAGCTTGGAAGGACAAGAACCTCATGGAATGTCCTTGCTAATGTGGAACTGAGCCTATGTTTACAGCATGCTCTTCTGCCACAATATATGGCAGAATGGTGTTAATATTCTCATGGACTTTTGCAGGGCACTTAACAAGGCCCTCTTTTCCGACACCTTTTTGTGAAAATTAACACAAAATATTTGTACTTTCCTTTTCCAGATGAAGGTCTATGATTACTATCACATGTCATATCGGCAAGTCTAAAGATGGGATGTCTACTTTAAGTACCTAGGTCTAAATTCTTATTATTAAGGACAAGTTGAAAATAAGAGGCTGGTGATCTCCTGCTGTGCATTTTCTGATTTATCCTTTCTGTTTTCCCAGTACCTTTTGAGCTTATAGCTTAGTTTAATAAGCTGAAGGAATAATTGAGGACTGTCACAGCTTGAAGGAGAAGCTTTAAAGAATGCCATACTATTCCATAAGAGTGTTTATAAAGGTAGAAAATACGTGAGAAGCCCATTTGAGAGCTGAAGTTAATCATGAGGTCCAGACTGTGGGAAATGTGGCTTCCTTAGCTGCAGAGTGTACAGAACCATTTCCCTGCTGTGCACGCTCTCCATGAGTCTGGTGCTCAGCACTGGAATTTGCTTTCATCCCTCCTATCTGGAGAAAAAGAAAGGGGAATGATTTTTGAGTTGATTGCTATGTGACTCATTGTGAAGTCTAAATTTTATAGAAGGATGAAAACTTTGGCTGTGTGTGTCAGTTTTAGGTCAGAGTACTAGCCTGTTGTTGGGGATTGTACAGACAACCAATGCTTCTAGCATCTTCCACTCCACTAGGTAAAGCAGGAGTCTCACCTTTTGGATTAATTTTTTGTTTTCAAGGGTGTTATTATCATTACAATGTGGTTAATAAAGATCAGGCACAAGGGCACAGACTTCAGAACACCACTGCTACTAACTTTGATCCATTCCTTTCAGATGGGTGCTGTTGGACATAATGTGTGCTCAGTCACTCTGAGTGAAAGACACTTGGGTTTAGTCCCATCTATACAAAATATAACTTCTCAGGGCATGTTCACATTGTGAAGATTAAAAGCTCATGAATAATAATACAAGAGCATGGGGTTTGGTCCAAGATAAAATCTGCTGAAACCTGAAAATTGAAAAAAATACCAAGATTTCTGCAGTGGTTGTGCGACTTTAACATTTTGGCAGTATTGGAAGGTATGGATTGTGTCTGGGGATATTTTTTCTTCAGAAAACAGCTACTTTGGGGCTATTAAAAAAATCACCACCAAACAACCAATAAAAAACCCACCACAAAATGAACACACACCCCAGAAAGCAGCTGACACAGTCATGTCTACAGTTTTGATGAGCAAGTTCTGAAATACTGTAGGCTGTGTTTCAGAAGTACTGGAACTGGATTGGATATTGTGGACCCTTAAGACTTGTTAAGAAAAATACTTAGTTTGTCTGGTGGCTTATTTTTCTTATGTTTCCTTCTGTTCCTGAATTGTTGCATCATGAGAGTTCTCTGTGGATGGCTGAAGTCAGAGCTGCACATCTGGGTTTTAGACTGGGAAAGGGAAGGGAAGATGAGATCATTATATGAAATGCACTTACACCTTCTCTTTGTTTTTCAGTGGATGAATATATTGCCATTGCTAAAGAGAAGCATGGATACAATATGGAGCAGGTAACAACCCTTTGAATACTTTAAGTATTTTTCAGGAAGTATTCAAACATGACTTCAAGCAACTGCCTAGAAGTGCTTCTTTCTTTCTGGACTGTTCCTAATAGTAGCCTGTGCTCTGTGGATATGGAGTTCACCCCTAGTTTTACATCAAGAGTCAAAAGAAGAAAAACAAAACCATTATAATTTCTAATGGAATCTGGCCCATGAGTATTATGCTTCCTCTGGTGACTGCTTCTTGAGCACTTTCAGAACCCCTAAACAGCGTTAAAAGATTGGCTTATCTTTGGACAGCTGCCTGATTGCGCTGCAGTTTCCTGCTGACTGCTCCGTCTCTACTTCATGGATGTCTTGGCAGTTATTAATGAGCTATTGAACCATCATGTGCTTTTCTGAGGCAAACCAATACCCAGAGTTATTTAGCTTAAAACTGTGTTGCACATCATTTTGCATTTCACAGATGAGCACCTTGGCTGTCAGTGCAGTAAACAGGGGATGACTTTGCCAGCAGCCACTGACTTTAGCCAGTACCTGTAACCTAGGGATGGAAATCCTGGTCTGAGGAGCAGACCTCTCCTTTATTCCCTGTGGTCTAGGATTGTGAACTAATCTTTCCTGTGTTAACTGACAATGATTTCAAAACTTGCTGGGGAGATGAGTAATCTGTGCCTCAAACTTTGCTGAACTCTATAGAGTTTCCTCATGTGCTAATACTTGCTTGGAGAGGGAAGGCAGGGAATCCCATGACTTAGTGTATTGGCAAATCATATACTGTCTCTGCAAGTACAAAAACTTGAAAGTTTATGAAATTGTTCAGACAGAGGCTGTGAGCATAGAAGCAAATGGTTAGGATGGGCAAGGGCTTCTATGTAAATGATTCTGCTGTCATCCTTGAATCAGACTTTCAGTGGTTGATACTCATGCTCAGAGACTTCTTGCTGAACAAGAACACTGAAGTTGAGATAGCCAGCAAAATTTCTGGCGAAACAAAGAATGATCAGACTTGATAATTGTAGTTTCTATGAGCAGAAAACAGCAATAAAATGAACATGAAGGCATCGAAAGGCTGTGAACTTAAAATGAAAATAAAGATGGTAACTGGCTTCAGCTGATACTGATATACCCTAGTATTGGTTATTGTGGATAACATTTTCCAAGAGACCTGGTCTTGAAACAGTAGAAATGGGTTTCATTATTTTAGTGGTAAAGTATTAGTAAAGACTGATGAAAATGAAGCTTGAGATTTTTGAAAAAATCCACTGAATTCTAGTGGTTTGAAAAACTTAAATTTCGCTAACAGAGAGTTACATTAATTTTACTGTTGAAAATATAGACTTCCCACTCATTCCTTGAAGTCTTTTTCTCCATTTTTCTCTCCCCATTTGCATACAGAAGTTGCCACATCAGAGTGTAAAGCGGCTGAGCAGCTTGTAAAAGTGCCCCTGCTCCTAAAAATTATCTCATTCCTTCTGTAGCACTTTCACATAATACTCTGGAGTTAAACGTGTTTCCCAGGTCCTTTGGGATTTCCTAGAGAGCTGTGCTAGGCATTTTTAGGAAGTAACTGGAGACGATCTAGCTTATATTGCTCTGGAAGGCACACATTCATTTTGTATTACAGGGAAAAGTGTCAAGGCTTTCAAATCAGGATGATTATTTGTGTCATCAAGGGAAACTGTCTTCAGCAGGTATCATCAGAGTTGCTGTTGGCTGGGTAACTGGACAAGCTGATACAGACTCCCTGGAAGCCAGTAAAAGCTCACTTTAGCAATTGCTGTTGTCTCTGGGCTTCGCTGGCCAAGGCAGCCCCCTCCCACATACACATTCCCCTGACAGCCAGTCACTTTGCTCCTCTGTCTGGGTGCCTTGGCTAAGTCGTTGTACAGAGATCATCTTTTTTCCACCTGTGCCCACTGCCCAAAACATCCCTTTAAAGGCTGAGATGTGCCAGTCTGCTGAGGGGAGCGGGAGCTGCTGGCAGTGTGCTGGGGCGTGTGCTGGCTGGTGCTCCTCTGCCCAGCGGTGTTCCTGTCCAGTGCCCGATCTGTGCCAGCCCGGCTCCCATCCCTGTCCTTTCACTCCCTTTGCCCGTGGCTGAGTGCCCTGTTGTTGGCTCTGCTGCTGCTGGATCATGGCTGGAGGCTCAGGACTGTGCTGGTGGGAGTCCCTGCAGCCTGGCCAGCCCCAGGATAGGCTCCCCACAGGGGAGCTCTTGGCAGGGCAGGTGCTTGCTGGTGGTGTAGAGAGCTGTGGGTGGTTGTGCTGAGCTGTAGTAGTCCCAGACTTCTGGAAGCACCACAGTAAGTCTGGCTGTGACCCAGGCTTTCCTGCCAGCCTTTGTCAGACATCCTGGGACAAAGGAGCCTGGGAAGGTCCTGTGCTCACCGTGTATGAGTGCAGAGTTCTTCCTGGGCAGCACAGGTGGAAGAGGAGTACTGATCTCCTGTTAAACAAGCCTGTAAGGAAAATCTTTTTGTTTACGTCTTGCTTTAAGCAGCTCTCCCCTCAGTCCTCACTAACACCTCAGTGCTATTTAATGATACCCTGCCCTCCCAAAATGTCTCACTCCTTGTTTGTCCTTTCCTTCCTCATAGGGATATCAGGTAGATCTCACATTTGAAGCCGAAGCAGGTTGTCAGGGAAGAGAAAACTCTGTCCTTCATGACTGCAAAATATTTCTTTGACCCCATCCTTGCCAGAATGGCTGTGTGGCTTCTGTGACATCTCGAGTGCCGGCAACTGAGATTACTGCTTGTTCTGCATGGTGGCAAAAGGGAGGAGGAGGTGTCTGGGCAGCACTGAGAGTCCAGTAGGATCTGGGGTAGACCTTGGATAACAGTAACATTTATATACATGCTCATTGCAGAATCTCAGAGGCGTGAGATCCCATAAAGAAACTACTTTTTTGCATAGCAAAGCATCGTGGGGAAACCCCGAATTTGGAGAGATTTTGTAACGCTGGGTGGCCAGGGTGAAACTACTAGATGAGGGTAACTATGGCTGCAAAACCTGAGCTGAGTTTGCATATAATGAGCGGGTTACTCTAATGTTTTACTCAGCATGTTAGGGATTATTTTCACTTCATAGCAATTGTGAAAGGCTGGTTTTTAGCTCTGCAGTCAGGCCTTCCCAAAATGACTCGCCATGGTTGCTGGCATGCCAGAGGTAGTGTTGTGTCATAACACACAGGGGCTGTGGACCCCTGGGAGAGGGGGGCTGTGCACAAGTGTCTCAGCAGCAGAAGGAGAATGGTTTGCAGGTGGTGAAGCTCAGCACAGGCACTTTGTCTTTGGAATTGAGAACCAGACTGCAACAACAAAATGAGGCCTCTCCCAAGGGAGCAAAAGAGCTGCCCCCAGAATGAGTGAAATTTATTCCTCCTTTGGGCCAGGGACTTTTTAGCAGCAGGTCAAGGTGATGCATGTTCTCTGCCTTTCCTTCTTCCAGTTCTTGTTTTATTAATCTTCCACTTTTCCCCTTCCCCCTCAGAAAGAACCCCATAAACAATTAAAAAAACCACAGTCAACTAAACCATCCTTCTAATTGCCAGGAAATGGAGTTCATCACTGGAAAGGAAGCTGCCTTTTGTCCAGTCCTCTTTAGGTTGACTTCCCCAAGTCTTTGCTTAGCTTATCTGTGCATACCATGATCAGTAATGATCAGTAATGCTGAAGTAATTTCTTAATTTTTTTCTCCCACCTTTCTGTTGCTAATCTTTTATTAAATAATGACCTGTGGGGTTTTTTGGGCTGGTCTTCATAGCCTAGCTGGGGAGCAGATTCCAGGTTTCTTGCACTCAGAAAAGCATCTGATGTAGCTGAGAATTAAAATTACATCTAATGTGTTGCCTGAAAAAAATGTTGTAGCTCTCCTTTTCCATTTTCCAGTAATGCTTCTTTTTATTACAATTGTCACTTTGGTATCTATATTATTTCTAGGCTCTTGGGATGCTGTTTTGGCACAAGCACAACATCGAGAAGTCTTTGGCAGATCTTCCAAACTTTACTCCATTCCCAGATGAGTGGACAGTGGAAGACAAGGTCTTGTTTGAACAGGCCTTCAGTTTCCATGGGAAAACCTTTCACAGGATCCAGCAGATGGTAAGTTTTGCAGGAGTGGAAAACTAGAACAGACTGTCATCTTCAGTGCTGTTTGTGCTGAATGTGTGTCTAATGCTCTTGAGAGAGAACAGGCCAAAGGGGATGTTAGAGGGAAAATACTGCCTTGAATAGAAAGAAACAATATAATTCCCAGAATCTCTGTAGAGGTGTTTTCCTGAAGTGCTTTATTGATTCAGGATAGACTATGACTGTGTGGTTTTTTTTTTTGGTTGGAAATTACAGTTCTCAGTCCCCTGTGTGCTGTAGTAGTGTTTGTCTCAGCTGGAGTTCAGGCATGGTCTGTACACATGTGCCTACATATAGGCAGTAAAGATCATCTCTCTGCAAAGTTGATTTCCTTTCTTACAGCCTGATTTTTAGGAGTTAATTTTTTTGAATGATGAAGTCGGTGCTTCACAGTGGATGCTGATGAAGGTTTGTACATCCTTGCAAGCTTTAGTCCTTTGCTTTTGGTTGGTAATGATACTATTTTAAATGTATGATTGAAAACTTCAAGGGCAGGTTTCTGCCTGAAAGGGAAGTACTAGGGAGTGGGCAATTTTCTTTTGAAAGAGGGAGAGGATGGGGTGAAAAAATTTTTGTTAATTGTATCTTGAGAGTGTCTTCAAGTGGTTCATCACCTGGGTAGGAACTGGACTTTGTTCTTTGCTCTTCAGTAAAGTAGCCTCTTGAATGTTCCAACAGGACCCAGTTGCACTATCTGTGACCCTTTGAAGTGAGCCTAGGCTGTTGCAGTCTGTTCAGCTTCTTTAAAGCACATGTGACACAGGTCTGTTGCTGATCCAGCTGAAAAGCAAAAGGTCACTTGCCTTCCAAGGATAAAGGTCTCTTTTCAGAAGGATGTCAGAGGCTTTTTGTCATATCCTCCTTGATGTTCCTTGTCCTTCACTGATATTAATTTCCAGATGTTCTTGGAGTCCTAGGGTCTCCCACTCCCTTGGGTCAGGTGATAAAACTCTTGAAGAGTTAAGCTGCTTTATTCCTGTGCTCTTATATGGGGGGGAAAATAGGGCAGGAGAATGTCCTGGGGAAAAAGGAGAGAACATAAAGCCCGTTGTTGGTTGGTTAACTGCCAAAGCAACAAATTCTCAATTAGGTTTATGTGCAGAAGCATGGCTCTCTGTCCCTGAGTGAAGTGCATTCCAATACAGGGATGCCAAGCTCATACGCTGTTCCCTAGGTAATGATACATTTTTTCACTGTTGCTCCCAGGAAAGCGATTCTGAATGAAAGGAATTAAATGGCACGAAGCTTTGTGTTTAACAGGGGACAGGAATCAATGGCTTGGGAGCATGTTAGTTGTTAGTTTATAGATGCTGCCCCATCAGCACCTGTGCAGATTGGAACTGAGGGGAGAAACCTCCAAAGCCAGAGAATGAAAGGCGAGTTACATTATTTACCGGAGCTGGTTCCGATATTTTGGCACTATTAGCACAGGTTTATAGCCAAGTGGATGTCTGTCATGAACAGCCTTATCCCTGAGTTTGTTCTGTGGAGCTCTTTTTAATTTCAGAACACCAGCCTGTTGCATGGCTATTGGCAACACAACATTGACTTAGCACCTATGCTTTGCCAGTGCTGATGGACTTCTGCCTGTAAGCAGCTATGGGCCAGAGTGGGAGTGCTGGTGTGATCAGTTATTAGAACCTAAAGTCAGTCTGCAGTTTGAGTATCAGGCTTGTCTCAGGTGAAGACTTAAACTGCAGTGTTTGAGTGAAAGAGATCTGGCTCTTGCTCAGAGTTTTGTTTTCTTCCCCATCTGCTCTGCCCTCCAAACGGAATCAGACACTTAAGTAAAACGTATTTCATTCGTCAGAAAAGGCTGAACCTTCACCTTTTAGAAGTCTGGTGTAAAAGCATCCATGTAGAGCACCTCAAAAGTAGAGAATTAGTCTTAATGTGGTTTTATGCTTTTTGGAGGCAGACTTTTCTTTCCTAGTTACACAGTAATGGCATTTGTGTAAGAGGACAAAAAATAATTTGTGTTTTCCTGTACCCTCAGTTCACCATACAGTAATATTTCACCTTTTGAAAACATCCTTTGTTCAGACCTTTGAATAGACTTTGTCATGTGAATGGTGTGAATAAACCTATTTAACCAAACATCAAAGATATGCTTGGGATGTTTGCAATTCAGCAGTTTCTCTGATTGTTTACATGTGTCTGTGTTGACTTTTAGATCTGTCGTGGCTTTAAAACTGATATCTCAGTTTTGAGGCCTCATTTCAGATTTGCTCTTGCTGTGTTCTCCTATTTTGGAGGGAACCAGCTACTTGACTGGTGAGTGGAAGCTTGCTGAGATGCTCTTTAGAGATCTTCATGTCCTAAATAGTAGGCACTAACCTGAAACATTCCTCCATAGATCATTTGTTGAAAGGTTGCAGAACTGCCTTGCTTGAGCCTTTGAGAGAACACAATATAAAGCGGTCAGATGTTCCTTGGAAAAACAGACCCATTGTATGTGAACTTCTGAGGATACTTTACATATAAACATATAAAAGGATACATGTTTAATTTACAGCTTCCTGACAAATCAATAGCCAGCCTGGTGAAATTTTACTACTCCTGGAAGAAGACAAGGACTAAAACTAGTGTGATGGACCGTCATGCTCGTAAACAAAAAAGGGAACGTGAGGAAAGGTAGGTTTGCAAGCAGAAAGGCCTTGTATTGCTGCACACTGATTTCTTTAGTCTCTCCCAGAAGTTTCTGTTAGCTTATAAGAAACTAGATGTAGGATTTTCCCCAAAACATTTCCTGGTACCACACCTTTCCCCACACCTCTTCCCTGCTATTTTTTTGCTTTGCTTAAAGCCGAAAGGCAGTTGGCAGTTAGCTGTGCTCCCTTTTTTGACACTAATTCCTGACTGCCCTCTAGTGCACTGGTTACAGTCCCACCATTCTAGAATTTTTTTCTCTGATACTGCTTGAGGGTTGGGAAATTGAAATTAGAGCTGTTTATAATCAGATTGGCACTGTTGTCAGCAGAGCCAGAAAAGCTGATAAGCAAGACAGTAAAAGGAATTAATGAAAGAGCTGAAATCTGCGTTTATTTCCTCCATGTGATGTTCAGCAGAGTGAGAACGTGCACCTGCTACAGGAAACAGGCTCCAATACAGGATCCCTCTCAGCCTGTGCCTGTACAAACACAGACCCTCCTCTCCTGCATCTTAGAAAACTGTGACCAAGTATAAGGTTGCCAGGCCAAGCTGCATTCTCTGAGAAAGGTGAAGTTAAAGCTCTGATTTTGAGAGAGTGAGAAGAGGGTAGCACAGGGGAACTTAGGATGAGCTCTCTGGCTGAGCTGTTCCAGGGAGCGCTGGGTGCTTTGGCATTTGGGAGAGGCTGATGGTGTTCAGGAGGTCATTAGCTACTGAGCTTTAGCAAATGAGCTTGCCTCATGCTTTTTCTGCAAGCTCACCCTCCTGGATACCCATGCAAGCCCTTGAAGGTAGGTCAGCAGTGGCCTTGTGCATATTGGTTTAAGTATCTGTACAGTTACTGTCACTTGGTGACTTCACCTAGTTCTGGAGCTGAAGGAGGCTCAGAAATGCAGAAGTTTCAGGTGACTGTGGGGAAGGCAACCACTCTGAGCAGCAGCAACTCTGTCTGCTTGATGCAGGTGCCTTCTCAACCTGCTCTAAAATGCAATTAATGTCTTTGCAGACCAGATTTGTGTGCCTGCCTTTGTAAGACTTCTGACATAATTGGGCAAAATTCTGCAAAAGCCTTTCCTCTCAGAGGAGTTGTTGCATTTCCCAGTTGTCTGTTTGCTGGCTCCACTGCTTATGAGCAAGTCTTGTTTGGGAAGGGGGAAGAAATGTGTTTCTAGGGTTGAGCTGTGCTACATCAATGACTCACTCAACCTCTCCCATCTCTCCATTAGGTCAGCAATACTTGCTTAACAGGCAGGGCCAGGGAGAATACTGCCAGCCAACTTGTCCAGTATTTGGTTGGCTTTCTTTGACCTGAGCCTCTTTTTCCATTCTGTTCTTTTCTCTTCTCTGCAAAGGCTGCCTGTTTTTCTGCTCCACATCCTGGTTATTGGGGTTTTTTTTT
>VXBI01006938.1:984911-1052955 GCA_013397375.1 Toxostoma redivivum | reverse complement strand
TTTTTTTTTTTTTTGTTTTTCAGTTTTCCTACTAAGTTATTGCTGGGGGGGGGCGCAGATCTTTTTTATGGAGTATGTGTTTGTCTTGTACTATGTTGTTTAGGGTCTTTTAATACTCACCTCTCTCTGTGCTCATAAATGAAATAATGAAAAAATGCTCTCTTGTTCTGTGCTTATAAATTAAATTACTGGAATTTATAAGTACAGCTCTCAGTATCTGTGCCTATTTGCTAGGAAAAGTAGCACCTAAGACCATCTGGTGAACGGGAAAGAATTGTATGGGCTGCCATGTGCTGTAATTTTGTAACCTTTGAGGAAGGCAGCTGGATTGGAAATGCTTAACTTGATTTACATTTGCAGGAAGCTAAGCACCAGGCTGTCAGCTTGAAGTTTGATTTCTGTTCTTCCCCTCCATTATGTAACATAGTCAAACCCCTACACCCTCAAAAGATTTGTCAGTGCAGCCATACAGGGTGTGGAATCCACTCTGGGTGAGTTTAGGATTTTCAGGTTGTACTGTTAGTGTGCCATTCAGTGTTGGCAGAACTTCAAAAGTGTTCTCTGGTTATGGCAATCAGTGTCTACACTGCAGAAATGAGGGGGTGGACTTTAATTTAGCTCATGTCTAGGGAACTTGCTAAAATACAAGAGCAAAGTATCAGCACAGCAAAGACTATTGTGAAAAGGCTGAACCTGAACCTAGGTGAGAACACAAGGAAGTTCTTTTGGAGATGAGGTTAAGAGGCAGTATGAGGTATCTCACTCAAATACCTCTATATCCCTTTAGTGGCTAGGTAGGGAAATTCCCCAACCCCTCAGATTGCCACTAACATAACTCTCAGTGCATTGGCAACCAGGTTTTCAGCAGCTGTTCTAAGTTGTATGTGAGGGGCTTTTTGTATATCTCTGGGAGGGGATGCTTGGGAGTGGATTTCCTGGAAACATCATTACATCAAACTAAATGTCTTGTGAATCAGCTGGTGAGCCAGGTGGCTTGTCAGTGCCTGCTCTTGTGGAGAAGGATGGCAGCCCATTTCTCCTTAGGATGTGGCTGCAGCAGGGAGTTGGCCACGTGAGTGCTGATACCAAGCTCACCAGCAGGTTGCTGTGCCTGCTGGCTCCTGCTCCCTGTGAGCTCAGCCCTGCCCTGCACTGGAGCTGTGACATACCTGCACCAGCTGGTGCTGCTCAGTACAGGCTATGAAGTTTGATACGACAAAATAGGTTTTTTTTTTTTATTAAAAAAATACTTTGATTACATCAGCTTATTTCTTCTGTTTCTGGGCATCATTTCAATGGTGTAATTAACTTTGGTTGTGTACAGTACAAAAATTCTAAATCCTGAAAATGCATTTGATTTAATGTCTGATTAAAATTCTACCTAAGCCAGACTGGACAGGTGTGCCAATATGGCCCCAATTTCATGCCTATTATTACTCTGTAACTGATAACGTCTTTTTCTTTTCTGGGGGAGAAAAAATGTGAGGCTGTCACTGAAAATAAAAAAAGAGAAACCAAACATTTTTGTGCTTGTTCTTGAGGGAGTTCATCTTGTGCATGTCTGTTTTGCTAAATATTAAGGACTTGTATGAAATCTGTGTTTTAGCTACTTGCTGCATTTTTAAGTCTTTCTTTCTGTCTCAGTTTGCCTAAAGTAAAAATGCTTAGTGTCCCATGTTCTTTGAAAGATAACTTGCAGAATTAATTTCATGTCTCCTGCCTTCATCTATGTTGATGTATTTTGCCTAAGTACACTGCTGAGAAGTGTTCTTGTATGCACTATCCTCAGAATTAAGAATTTATTGACATAAACCAAAACCAAATCAAATCAACACCGACCCTCCCAAAAAAACATGTCCTGGGAATAAAACTAAGGAAAACTGTTGAGCTTGCTGCGGCATTCATGCATTTGTTTTAGCATGCTATTTATAGAAAAAGAGAGTTTCACAAACGAATTCAGTACTGTTTGCTTTTGTCTTCCAGTGAGGATGAAATGGAGGAAGCAAATGGAAATAACCCTATTGACATTGAAGTTGAACAAAACAAGGAGAGCAAAAAGGAGGTATAATTCTGTTTCTTACTCCCGTACAAATGAAAATGTTTAGTTACTAGCTACTTCATGTAGAAGCTGACAGTATCTAATTTTCTTTAGTACTTTGTATAGTTGTCGTACAACAAAAGAATTGTCTTCAGAATTACTCTTGGATCAAGACAAGTATAGATAAATGAGTTGTTATGGATAGAGCTGGGAAAATTTAACACTTTACCATCCCATGATAATGTACTATGTGATTGTTTCCAATCTCTTCTATCCTCTCTTTGGCTGTGTTAGTTTAAACCACCCTCAGTGATTTAAATCAACCTAAATGCATGGAGATGGAGTAGAAGCACATCCCCCTGTGGAGACGGCTTGGTGGAGGGGAAATAAATCCTTTTGTTCTAGGTAGACCAACAGAAGTGTGCTTATGTACATGTTAGACTCTAAGGTACGTTCCTGATGTACTGAAATCCCCAGCAATGCTTGTCACTTCACTAGCACCAGCATTGCAGTTGTATTGGTGAGAAGTAAAGGAGAAAGCTTTTGTGACCAGTTAATTTTTTCTGGCAGGGTGGCCTTAACCTGTTGTTACAGCAGCTCAAAGTGTAGTACTTGTGTCTCATTTCAAGTACTTCGTTTTCAGTGGGCATAGAATTCTGGATTAAAATAGCTACACAAATACAATTCTGAAAACCCAGCCTGCAATGCCCTATAAGAAGTCATATACTTCATCTCCATGTGTATAACCTGCAGGTTACCTGTTACTAAATAAAACCACCTCATTCAGCAGCAGTGTGGGTTGTATGTGAGTTACAGGAAGATGCTTAAGACCTTCTCTTCTTGCGGTTAGCTCCCTTTCCTGGTTTCTTCTAGCCTGATTTCTATTCCAGTCTCTCTCTCCTAGTCTTTCTCTCCTAGTCATTCTATTTAATTTTTTAAAAGGTTACATTTAGGGAAAACCCACTGGAAGTATTTAAAAACACAATCCCACACAATCAAAAAAGTGTCCCGGTGTAAGAGTTTTGTCACTCACTCTCAGTGAGGTTAATTTCTCCAACAAATAATTTTGAATGGAAATAATTGAAAAAGCACAACATTCCCATCTGCTCTTCACCCATGTGAGGGTGCTCTCTAGACTTTCCAGGAAAGTTTAGCTGTTGTTCCCACTGAAGGAACCAGCACCCTTGATGTCTTCATAGGAGCAGAGTGGATGTGATGCCATTTGTATTAATCCTTATAAGAAACTGAGTTCCCAGAAGCCTCAGCAACACCCAGACAGGAAGGGTTCTCACTTGGCTAAGTTCCAGCTTTATAGTGTTTTGTAAGTAATACTGTTGTCTTATTTCCCATTATTTTAATAAACTTACCGTTTAGATCTTTCTGTAAGCTCTTCAAAAGTTCATATCTGTAAAAGAGTTCCCTTCAACCCCCTTTATGGTTTCTTCCTTCCCAACCAATGCTGAACATGTCCAGAACTTGCTGCAGAAGAGGGAAAGGTAGTTCTTCACCAACTTGGCTGCATCTCTTGTAAGTCCAAATCAGATAAGACATCTGGTTTGGACAGCTACCAAACTGTCCAAATGAAGACATTTCGGCAGAAAATCTTAATTTTGTGGGAGATTTTGTGCACTCTTTGTCACACTGGTGCAGGCCATGGCACTCCAACCAATCTGAAGCTCATGGAGCATATGAAGTCTGGCTGTGTGTGCCATGGCAGGCAGCCTTGGGTGGACTTTTCAGGACAGGAATTGTGCTGGAGGAGAAAATGGAGCTGACAGCCTTCATAGCCTGTTCAGAGTTCAGCTGTAGTTTAGTCTGGAGAGGAGGAGACTCAGGAGAGACCTCTGTCACTCTCTACAACTACCTGAAAGGAGGTTTTAGCAAGGTAGAGATTGGTCTCTTCTCCCAGGCAACTAGGGACACAATGAGAGAAAATATCCTCAAGAAGGGTTCAGGTTGGACACCAAGAAGAAATTTTTCACTGAAAGCATGATTAAGCACTGGAGTGGGCTGCCTGGGGACATAGCAGAATCACCATCCCTGGAGGTGTTCAAGAAATGCCTGGACATGGCAGTTATTGCTGTGGTTTGGTTTGCAAGTGTTTGGTCAAAGGTTGGACTCCATGAATTTGGAGGTCTTCTCCAACCTTAATGATTCAATGATTCTGATTTTACAGTACGTGAACTCAGGGCTTATTGAAATGCCTTGAGAGAGAGCAAGCAGGTAACCAGGAGGGGATAAGCTTTTTCTTGATCATTAAGTTTCTTTTAATGATGTGGTCAGACATGCAGGGGCTGTGATGTGCTAGCAGCCCAGGACTCTTACTGTAAGGAACCTCCCTGTCCCACATCTGCAGAGATGTTTTTCTTTTCAGCTCTGAGACCTGCTGGTTGCTCTCTGACTTACCCAGTAATACTGGGATTTCTCAGAGTATCTGAAATTTCTCATTTGTTTCCTCTTAACTCTTTGAGGATCATTGGAGGGGAATCTCTTTTTTTTTTTTTTTTTTTTTAAAACTTTCAGTGTTAGTGCAACTGTTTGGCTCCATAATACTGAGGTCATGACCTAGATCTGCTTTCTTTGTATCTTCCTAGTTCCTGGAAGTGCCTCCCACTTCATCCTCTGTTTTTATGTAGCTTGAGATAGCTTTATCTTCCTTTTATGCAGTGAAATCTGAGGAAAGAACTTTGTGTTAAGGGGTTTGTAAGCTGAAGTGCACTGGATAGCAGTGACAATATGTAACTAAATAGGAGCACTGCTAAATCCCTTCTAAATCCCTGCATTTTAATTCTCTCTGGTTTTCAAAAATTAATTTAATTCTAGAGAAATGTGTGTGGCCAGGAAAGAAGAGTTTCCAGGACAGACTAGATGTTCCAATTTTTGCTGGGGCCTAGAGGCATTTAGAGCTGTCAGAAATTGTTCTGCTGGAGCTCTGGTTCTTGTCTGCAACACAAAAGAGCTTTGCATTTTTTGTACTGTGTAAAACAGTCATTTTAAACTGCTTTTATTTTTCTTTAATGTTGAGGCTTCTGGGATGTTTTCACTGCAGGCATTGCCTGTTGGTCAACAGACAGCCTGAATCTGCAGTGAGGCATTGCTGTGTGGTCCTGGGAAGCAGTGTATGTACGTGAAATATGAGTGGATCTGAAATGTTGAATAATTTACCTGGCTCAGTTATCAAAGTGTTCCCTTCTGAAGCAGAGAGCAGAGCTTATTTCACTTGTTCATAGCTACGCCACTTTGGTTTCTCCTGCTCACCACTCCCTGCAAAGAGAAATAGGGACATCCCTCCTGCAGTGGCAAGGGTTACCTCTTGCCTCTGGGCTTACCCTAGACATTGTATCTAGTGGAATACTTTGCACCAATGGATGGAAGAAAAGGGTTGAGAGCAGGCAAGTGTCCACATTGCTGCTGCTGTGGGGCTCTGGCCGTTGTGCCCATGAGGAGCGTGAAAGCTTTTGTCTAGGGCAGCTGTGCTGGAGTCCTTTGGGAATCAGAACCTCATACTTACTTGGGGTTTGGTGTTTGGCCTCATGTGGTTTTGAATGCAAGCATTCAATGCTAATGAGCAAATGCCACAAACTGTGTAGAAACTGCATGTGGCTGCAAATTAGGAGGAAAACAATAGCACCAAGTGAAGCCAATGTGTTTAAAGCTCGAAGTGATCAAGCAGAGGATTCAGATGTACTGCCTCTCCTTTCTGCTTTTTCTCTCCTTGCCATCCTTCTGTTCTGTATTCTTGGCCAGGTTCCAGTCACTGGGTAGTAGGTCTTAGGTATGAGTTGATTGTTGAGTATTACTTCTGGAAGAAATGGCTTTGCTGTCTTAGAATCAGGTGTGCTCTTGAAGGATCTGTAGTAAGTGTCCTGGCTAATCTACCTGTCTTTGCTTTAGACATAAGAGATAAAAACAGAAATTGGTCGGTGAAATACTCCTGTTTCCAAAAAAGACTTAAAGTTTATTTAGGCAAACTGCACCATTTTGATGGAACAGTTGATATACAAGTGCTGCGCAAGAAAACCTGGTTTCCAAGAAATGGTGTAACAATCTAAGAATTATCCTGTTGTCACCTTACTCTTTTATCCTTTGCCTTTAAAAAAAATTGGTTTATTCGTTCCTGTGTCTGTCAGTAGTAAAAAAATTCTCAGTAAACTGTGTAAGTTTTGTTTTTTCTGTCTCCACACTTCACTTTGTTTCCTTCTGGTATTCAGTTAAACTGGTGTGTTCTGATCTGATGACGAAAACAAGAAGAGGGGATTTTGGAGGTTTGAAAATATCCAGAACATTTAACAAATGCAAAATTGAGCATCTGTCTCCCAAAATGAGAATGGGCAGAGAAGACAACACAGTATCTCTGTAAACACTGAAAGCTGCTAAAGGAAAGGAGAAATTTGTGTAAGACAGTTTGTATGACATGCCACTTAAAGCAAAAATGTCTTCCTGTCTGCATGCAGGCATTGTCATTCTCCAGCCTTTGGTGGTGGCTAAAAATCAGTCACAGAATGGTTTGAGCTGGAAGGCATCTCTAAAGATACTGAGTTTTGTAACATTATTGACTGCTGTTTCCCAGGTGCCACCTGCTGAAACTGTCCCTCAGGTGAAGAAGGAGAAGCACAGTACACAGGCCAAGAACAGAGCAAAGAGGAAACCTCCCAAAGGAATGTTCCTTTCCCAGGAAGATGTGGAGGCTGTTTCTGCCAATGCAACAGCTGCTACCACTGTACTCAGACAACTGGACATGGAATTAGTCTCAATCAAACGGCAGGTATGAATGGGATCATACAGGAGCAACTGCTGGGTTTGCTGGTAGTGCCTGTTGCAGTCTGCAAGTTGGCAGGAATTTGCAGCTTGGCAGTGATGATGTACAGTGCTACATGCTTCAGTTAACACACTGCTGTCCTTGTGCTCTGAATGCAGCTCTGGGTTTTACATCTCTTTAGTTCTGTGGCAAGCCTACTTTCAACCTGAAGTGAAGCAAGGAAAAGTTCATAGCTGGGACTTGAAGGAAGACTAGCTTTTCTTGCAACTCAGAATTCCTTGTGTTTCAATTGTAACTTTCCTCAGGTGACATTGGTTTCAGCAGTATCTGATTTCCATCTGCAGCAGCTGTTTCCTTTGCCTTTTCATGTGGTACTTTTAGAAGTGGCAGATATGTTTGGCTTAGTATTTCCTAGACAGGTATCATACAAACTTCCTATGTACCTTTTGCTTCCCTGCTGGATCTGCCTTTTAAACAAATGTTTTTCAAATATCTCTGAGTAAAGACAAGTTTGCTACATGAGTTTGTTGCCTTGTTTTGAGCATTTTGCTGTTTTTAAAGCAGAAATCTATCTCAAGCTCTTTATTAAACTTAATAGAATTGGTATTTTGGCCTGAAGCCTTTTTCTTGGCACTCTGGGAGAAGCTGAACTCCTTAGCAGTCTTTGATTCATTACTTGCTGCAAATGGGGTTGGTCTTCTTATGCTGGGCTTTAGACAGATCTGGAAATTGGGGCAGTTCTTGCTCCAAATAACTTGTAGACAGCAGAGAATAACTTAAATGGGATCTCCTGATTTGCCAGCTGCTTTATAATGCTGTACATTATTACAATATAGCAAACTTTCTTTTTGGAAAAGCCAGGCTGTGAGAAAAACTGCAAGGCTGAGCTTGTGAGGTTCCTGCCAAGGCTGCTGGAAAAAGGTTTGTCCAAAGACATTTTTTAATCCTCCTTAAAGGGATGAAACTTTTCTTTTCAGATTCAGAATATCAAACAGACAAACAGCGCACTCAAAGAAAAACTTGAAGGTGGTATAGAACAGTACAGACTTCCAGAGGTGAGATAATTTTCTGACCTTTGATAACTGTGAAGATAAATGCTAGTAATATGCTTTGACTAAGAGTTAATTCCTTTTTGCAGTTTTGAGAGGCTTTTATGAGCTCATGCAAGTGAAAGTGTATAAATGAAGTTAATTTTTGTTGTTGTTGTCTAGGTCATCCAGAAATTTAATGCACGTTGGACCACAGATGAACAGCTTCTTGCTGTACAAGGTATGGCACTACAAGATTATTTGTACTTCTGTTGTTGATAGTCAAAGCCCTGCTGCATTTCAGAGTTGATTTTCTCTTCAGTGGCTAAGGAAGGAGGACTTTGACACTGCCATGTACTAATGCCTGAAGAATGTATTTGAACAAGGAAACAATATTCCCCCTTCCCCTCCCTGGGCAATATAAATGGCGTTGTATGAATATTTGTATGAATAGTGTGTGCTTGTCCAAGCCTTCAGAAAGTGAAACTCTGCTGGAGTCACTGCTGTGATCTTTGCCTGTGTAACTTCTCAAGCAGTACAGGCAGATTTAAACAGGTCTTGTACATTTGACTCTGCCCGTCTTTTTTCTTCACTTCTCCAGGTCTAGTCTTAGCTGTGTCTGTTGCACGGTTTAGACATTTTTTTAAATCTTGGATTAATCTGAAGAAGGTTTGAAACCTTGACAGAAATTCAGCTTTGGATCTTTATGCTGTGACTTGAGCCTGGTTTGTGGTCTTTGTGGAAATAACACACTGCTTTTGTTTTTCTTTGTACTGCTTTTAGCAATCAGGAAATATGGCCGAGACTTTCAAGCAATCTCTGATGTGATTGGAAACAAATCTGTGGTGCAAGTGAAAAACTTTTTTGTAAATTATCGACGTCGTTTCAACATAGATGAAGTCCTGCAGGAGTGGGAAGCAGAGCATGGCAAAGAGGAGACAAATGGAACCAATAGCCAGAAGCCTGTAAAATCCCCTGATAATTCCACTAAAATGTCTGAAGAGGAAGATGAGGTAAATTCAATTTAAAGGTCACATAAAATTCCCAATCTGAGCTCAATTCAGGTAGATGTGCATGTGTATTTATATATATAGTCTTTGCAAAAGCCCTTTTTGTCAATCTTCAATCTGTGCATATTTCATTTCATCTGCATATACAATTCCAGTACTGTTTTAGGGAATTGGGAAATCCAGGCTCGTATGAAAGTAGAAGTAGAACAATAAATTTGCAGCCCTCTAACAGTATGTGTATCTCATCAGAATACAGATATTTTAATATCTCTTGCTGGTGAAAGCTCTTGCATCTTTATCTCGCTTGGATGTTTTCCCTGCACTCAGTTCTCCCAGCTCTTCTAGGTTTGGCTTTGAGGGACCATAGAGTCTTCTGAGCCAAAGCTGGCTCTTTCATTTTTGTTGAGTAGTTTCACTCGAGTGAAGGAAAGAAAGCTATAAGCAAGATGAGTGTGTGAAACTTGACTCTGGAATCACCTAAAGGCAAAGTTTCCTTAATTTTACAGCTGTTTCTGTAAAATTGGCAAATTCTAGGAACAGCCTCTCTTTGATGGAAGTTCACAAAGTTAACACTTTTCCAAAGGCCATGTAGGTTTGAAATTTACGAAGAGACTGTAGGATGTTTAAGTATGGAAGTTAGTTACAAAAATTTAATATTAACAATAATACTATTAGTATAGTATTAACTAATAATACTATGCAATATTTAGTCTTGCAGAAGAAACCCATGGTTGAGGTTTATGTGTTAAAAAGTCTGATCAAGGACTCCTTTTGGCCTGATTCATAAGACAACTTAGTGAAAAAGCTGTGTGTTGTATATGCAAGCACAGTCAACAGCATAAGGCAAATATTGGTTGTGCATGGAGTAAAGACTTCTCAGTGTGCTGTGTATTTTTGTTGCTCTGATTAGAGCTGGATCACTTGGACATTGTCCTTCAGATATTCAAAAAGCAGAACTTCACTTCTTCACAAAACTTAGTAACATGCAATTCAAAGGTGTTTTTATTGGGGAACTAACTCCAAAGGTACGACAGATGAACAAAACCAAACTCAGAAAACTTGCCTTCATAGGTGTGTGCGAGAGAAATTGTCCCATTCTTCCAGAATTGAGGGGTAGAGCAAAGCAGCATTGTGCTAGTACATAGCCACCAATTTGAAAGATATGTGACTTTTGTCACTCTCTTTTCCTGTGACTTGTAGAATTATATGTTGATAATGCAGACCTTTTCTTCTCTGAGCCCTCTGAGATTCTTCCTAGCTTCAAATACACCCTTGCTTCTGAAAGCTGAGGTCAAAAAAGGAGAGTCTCACTTGACATAGGGAAAAAATGGCTTCAGCAGGAACTGGAGTGGGCTGGTGTGGCCAGGTGTATGGAGCAATGGGGCATGAGGATCAATGGAGCAATGAGGATCCCAAATGAATTGGGAGAGTGGAGGCATGACAGCAAGGTCTGGTAAAATTACTACAGGAGCAGCAGTTGTGATCCCCAGATGAGTGATGGAAAGTACCCACTCTGGAGCAGACCAAGTGCTGAGTGGTGGAAACCAGACCAAAAGAAGCTGTGAATGTGGTACTCCTGCCTTCAGAGGTGGTGTAAGCACAGTGCTGCCTGTTTCAGCAGTTCTGGGCCCAAAGTGAAATGTCATTGGAGTTATGACACAAGTGACCTGCATGAGCTGGGAGCAGGTTCCTGGTCCCTCCTTGTGCAGTGCTGCATGGCTGGTGCTTGCTCTTGAGGGCTCTTCCACAGGCAGTATCTGGCCAAGTCAGGGGGACTCAGCAGTAGCTAGAAGACTTTGCTGGCCTAACACTGAAATCCCTTGAGTGCTTTCTTCCCTGGCATGCCTTGGCTGTCTGGCCACCAGCCTCGTGAAAGGTTCATCAGGCTTTTGAGGGCTTTGGGCTTTTCCATAGCAAGTGGCCATAGTTCCTTTTATTTGAAGGGGGGAGGTGAGGCTGCTGGTTATAGAGCAGCATCATCTCCAGTCTTAACTCCTTTACATTTCTGACAACAAATCCCAGTGCCTCAGAACAGGGAAAGCTGTTGGAATTCCTCCCGTGTGCCAGGGTTGTATGTTTTGTCAGTGTCAGTACCATGGATTTGGGCTGAAGTTTGGAGATGCAAGAAAGCCTATGTGTATTCATTTTAAACTAAATATCTGCTTTTTCTCCCCCCTTTCCTCCAGGCTACTTCTGTTCTTGATGTCAGATATGCATCTGCTTCATGAGAAGGTGCTGTAGCCTAGAACAATTTGTGTTGACTACTGTGTTATCCAGGATATCAGGTATTAGCAAACCTCAGACAGCCATCTGCATCATATCTGTGGACAAGCAGCTATTACCAAAAAAAAAAGGCAAACGCTTCCAGTCCTGTGCTACATCTGCCTTAATCTCCCCTCATTCCTCCATACTGCCTCCACTTTCTTTCAAAAGCACCCAGGTAGCTCAGCTCTCCATTTCACCAACGTCATGCTTAAGCATGGGAACTTCTAGAACCAGTAACACCTGTCTATAAATTTTGACCAACCTGCAAAAGAAGGAGCTCCTTAGCAGCCCCACAGTAACTCTACACATTAGGAGTTCTTATAGTACTTGGTCTGTAGGGTATAAGTATGTATTGCTGCATGGCCGTGTGGTCTCCGCTTCCTGTGTATTCTTATGATGACACTATGATTAGTGAGCTTTCTATAAAGGAGGTGCCTGTGCACATGCCAGCTGTGTCAGGTTTGTTCTGCAGTGACAGAACATGTTAACAAGCGATCATGAATAATGCAAAGTGATATGAAACGTTATTTCTAAGGTTTGGTCAGTCCAAGGTTGTAGATATAACTCATTACACTTCTGGTTTGTGCAATTCTTCCCACTGTATTTGTGTGTTCTTGCTTCATAGAAAGCTCCCTAATTGAGCATTTTATTCCTATATATTTTAATGGCTTTTGTTTAGTGCAAAAGGGAATACTTAACCTGAAACTGTTTGATACGCTATTTAACCCCTGGCATTCAGCATTTACATTGTAACTTGTTAAGTGAGTGCTACACAACTTTCTTTTTCCTGATCCTCTGTGGGATTAAGTCAAAACAACTTTATCTGGTGCCTCTCCTTTTGGGGAATATGTGCCTTTTTGCATTAGGCTACCATAGATCACTTTCTGTCCCAGTGTCTCATTCCTCTTCAGAGCGCTGTTTGCCAAAGACATCAAACTGCTTCTCCCACTGGAAGTTTAGATGAGGGTTGGAGCACAACATTCAACCTTCAAGAATTTTTGGTTTCTTGGAAGTGTAATGGAGAAGAACCGGGTTAGTTTTCATTGGCCATTTTAACCCTTCTGAAGCACACATCTCTTTCATGTTCTGAACCAAAATATGCAATTTAAAATCTAAGAGGTGCTTTTCCAAATACTTGGTGCATGCAGCTTTCAAATCCCAGCCCTCTGCTCGGATGGCCCATGCTGTGGCCTGTCTAGCTGGCTTGAACTGGAACTGTCCATGCAAGTCCCATGGGAGGACTTTGCACCTTGATCAAGCTGACTGCTGAGCAGACAGTGTCCAGGGAAGCTAGAAGCAGCAGCATTACTTCTTGTCCAGTGAAAAGCTGCAAAATAACACTAGTCACAAAGCGTTTAAAAATGGTTAATTTAATGATGTTGGAAGAAACCACCAGGTGTCTTTGCAGGTGGAAAAAAGGACCTTTCTTGCCACTCTTCCTCTACAGAGGATTCAAGCCAAGATGGCACACAGTGATGTATAGCACCAGCCTTTCTTAACAGCTTGAAATGAGTTAGCCTGTGGCCTGGCCTGCAGCTGAGGTTCTTCGAGCTTGGTGCTGAAGTTTGTCTGCTGGGCTGTGTCATGCTGTGTGCTGTAGTGGCTCTGCTCTCTGTACCCGAGTGGGGCAGTCTAATGCCAGCTGGGCAACAGAGCCAGCTCTGGCACCTTCTGCAGTGTGGTCACAGCCCCAGGAAAGGCAGGGGACATGGCCTCTTGTAGCACTGAGGTGTGGTCTTACCCGTGGGCTGTGTGTGAGGAAAGTAATTCAGCATCAGAAACTGGGCAGCAACACACAGGCACAGCACAGGCAGAGATTTCCTAGGGCAAGGTAGTGTGTGGAGTCCCAAAAGGGCCTGTTTCAGCTACTTGGCAGCTGTTGCTGTGCAGTTTCATTCTAGTAGCTCCAGAGAGATCCTCTGAGGTGATGGGAGGATGGAAAGGAGCTATTCCCTATCCTCTTTATTGGTGTTGTGTCTCTGCAGCTGTTGCTGTGAACTGGCAGCTCTGGTGGCTCAAATGTTCCTTCAGATCTGTGCCAGTTGGAGCTGGGAATCTCTTATGAGAAGAAATGCTAGGTGTTAGCCAGTGAGAATTGGGAATAAAGACCGGGCAAATAGCACTGTGAATCCAGTTGACAGTTGTGGTGTAAAGCAATGCTGCTCTTTAGAAACACTCTAGTATTAAACATTAAATCTGCTGGTACCAATGCATGGAGACAGGTCTTTGCTGGTGTGGGAGTGATGTAGGTGCATCCCAGCTGGGGGAACTCATCAGGGGAGACTTAGGTACCTGTGAGGACTTCTCATTGTTTTTTGCCCTCAAATCTGTCCATCTTATCAGAAAAGTTGTGTTTTGGCTTCATCCCCATGGGGTAGGGGGAAACGTGTATAATTTGTGATACTAGGAAGAAAAAAGTTGTTTAATTACTTTTCAGTTGACTGCTATCTTATTGTAGTTGATACATGCAATATAATAGCACTGTATTTTAAACGTTTAGTTTTTTACATTCTCTTGAACTATGTTTTTAAATGCGATAAAATCATTTTAGCTTTTGAAATGGTTTGACCTTGTTTAGGTGAAGACCCTGTTTTTCTTTTGTTAAATGGGTCAAGCATTAGATACATCAACTGGTTGCATTCTGACTAGAAGGGTCCACAAAGATAACTGCATAAGATAAGAATATTCACTTAAATTTTGTTTCTTAAACTATCGATGTGAATGTCATAATTATATATATTTTGTGGAAAATGGGAAATTATTTCTCCTAAGTATAAGTTATTGTGCAAAATATGGTATCGTTAAAGAAAATGATAGTTTAAGTTTTAGTTTTAGTAATCTTAAAGATATAAAAGTGTATTGCATATGCATAAACAAATTTCATTTGTTCTATTTAATTTTTATGTAGTTGTGTAAAGTGCTAGGTAACTTCTTTTTTCACTTATCCATTAAAACAACCTTGTTACTTGAATATTCGTGTTTAACTGGTTTGAAACAGTGATCAATTTTTGTAATATAATCTTACAACCAAGGGAAAAAAATACACGCCTCAGTTGTGCTTAACAGTATAGCAACAATGTACAATCAGATGCTTAAGACAGTAGTAGCCATACCTGGTAGTGCAACCACAATGGTTGTGTCTCGATATATTTAATACCAATGGGGATAATGGTTTCTTAATATATTTTTACAAGTTTGCAACCAGGAAGACCCCATAAATATCCACTAGAACACTTTTTTAATAGTTAAAATAAGAGTGAAACTCTTACTCTCTTAAAGCAATGTCCTGACAAACATTTTTCTTTCCTGTACAAATACATCAGAAACATTATGTATTAAAATATGCTCATTGTCACTTTAAATTTCAGTTTTTATTCTATGAAATCGCTAATATGCTGTTGGTATTCTTGCACACCAAATATGAGCCAAACAGTGCATTACACTAACTTGATCACTGGATTTGTGAACAAAAATCTCCAAGTCATTGAATGCAAAAATATCATAGATGTTTTTGATAATGCGTTTATTTTTCAAATTGGTATGAATTTATGCCCACCATTCAGCAATGAGTGGGCTGATATTTTACAAAGAAAACAGAAAAATTATTTTATTAGCTCCAGCTTGTCTTCAGTAAGTCAAAATCTAGTGATCTTGTGCAATGCCCCTAAAGCAAATACTTTCTGCCACTCCCTGGATTAATGCAGCTTTTCCTGTTGATAGTAAAGCACAATTGCAGTGAAAGTTACAGTTCAGAAGATGGAAGGTCAGTATAGTCTATGCATGTTGTATAATAATGAGTGTTTACATTCATATTCTCCTAAAATAAAATTTATACTGGAGTGTATAGTATTCCATTATGTAGATTTTATCAATTTTGTTAACTGCTTATAGATTGCTTAAAAGAAGTTTTTTCAAGATTTTAAAAGATGTATAAGGTTAAGTTTGCAAATATAATGGAAATGCTGTATAGCTTTTGAAGTGATGAAATACTCGTTGGGATTTTAAAGAAAGTATGTTGTAATAATGCTGTTGTAAGTAATATTTTAAATGTCTTTTTTGCCTGTTTTCTATTATTCAGCACACTTACTGTGATGAATGTTCATAGCATTATAAAATTGCTTAGCCACTGAAAAGTAACATTTGGTTTTGGATTATTTTACTGTATGAGGAATTATAGTGGGGTAAATTCCTTTGTGAAATTCTACATAATTCATTTTTCTATGATTTCCAATGTTTGCTGACATCAAATAAAATTTTTTCAAGCCATTGATGTAATAAAATATGTAGTAAAATGTTAGTAATGTAAAGTGTGGTTCTGATGTGTGAGTGACCCTCTGCCTTTCAGATTTTGGTCAGGAGATGCATAAGGAGTTTTCCTCTTCCTGACAGTGTTGTCCCTAAGATAAGGAGGACCTGAAGAATAAACTGCTCCCTCTCTGCTTCATGTAAAAAGCACTTGGCTGTACAAGTTAACAAGATTGTCATCTTTCAAATTAAAGGAGCACATTTAAAATATACAGGAAAAGGCAACACTTGGCCTCAGAGCTTAGCAGTGGGCAGTATTGCTATTGAAGATGCTTAGAAGGGCTGGAAATTTTGCACCTTGGAATCTTCAGGAAGATCATGTTTTCTGTCTTCACATGCTGAGGTGCTGCTAAGCACTAAACACAGAAGCACAGACAATACTTTTGTGGGGCTGTTTTTGGAAAACTACTTTGAGCAGACAGGTCCCAGCAGTGCTCTGGGAGCCCAGGGTTATCACAGGTCAGGTGATGAGAGGTTCTCTGCTTTGCTCGTGTATGTTAAGGGCTGCAGAACTCCTACAGTAGGACACTGGTGGTTTCCAGCTCTGCAGCCTATGGGGAGGGCAGGAATTAGTCATGCATTTCTATATTGTAAAGCAAAGTGGTAGGGAGGGAGACTGATCTGGGGTTTTGGAAGAACAAGCAGCATTTTTGAGAGCTGAGGGTGTTTCCTTACGGGAAAGCATTCCTTGTCATTTTCCTGCTGGTAGAGAATACGGTCCAAATATTGTAAGGTAGCAATCTGCTTTCTTAGGGGAGTTATTTCACTTGAAGCACTTAAACCTTCAATACAAAGCAACCCTTCTTGCCCATGTGGCCCTCAACCCCAAAGTAAAACAAAGAGAAAAGAATAAAAAAATAAGGATCTTCCTTTCAATCAGGGAGCATAAAAAGGTGAGGAAATGGAGACTTCTCCTGCCTGAACATGTACTCTTCTGAGAAGTCTAGAAGCAAAGGTAAAGTACTGATAATGCCCCTGTTTTTGGAAACACAGGTGTTGTATCTGTGCCTGGTAATGGTATGTATTTGTAAATGGGAATGCAGTGTTGAATGAATGCTGTATTATTCCTGATAGCCTGTCCTACATAAACAAATTGTACATGGTGGTACTGAGCACTTCTCCCTTAGAGTAGGAGCTGCCTTGCAGGATGTGGTACAAGCTGGAGTTCAGGCTGAAAGGGAAGAGTTCACTGGGTGAACTCAGTTGGTGCTGCTAAGTGTGCCAAGATCTTAATATGATCCCCAAGTATCAGCTTTATGAAGTAACAGTATAAACCTGGATTTAATTTCATAAACCATCTTCCAGTTTGAAAGATACAGAGTGATGTTTGAGAGAGAAATCTAGGCATCAAACCTATTATTCACCTCTAAAGCATGCTCTGGCTTATCCACTCAAATAGCCTTTGAAGTAGTAAGAGCAAATGTAATTTCTGGTCATGCTTTTAGTAAACAGTCAACAAAATGTATATGTACAAACAAACAAAAACATTTCTGCAAAGGGCCTGCTGACAGTGGTAGAGAAGTTGTTTTCTTTTGCTGCAGAAGAACTAAGGAGGAATCACTAAGAAGAACTAAGGAGGAATTTTATGGGAACAAAGTTCCTAAAGTTATCAAGAAGGGAATTCTTGAGGACAGTAATGTGAAGGAGTTCTGAACTTTGATAGATGGAGAAATCATCTGGAAGATTCCCGTACTGAAAGAGGAGATGTTTGTATGGAGGAAGGCTGCAGCTTAGCCTAACAAGGGCAGCAAAGGGGAGGATTTTCTGACTTGGGTAAAAACACTGACCAGGAGGTAAGGAGTTCACACTGGGCAGATCAGGAAATGGGAGTCATGTCATGCTGACTTCTTGTTTGTAGCTGGAGATGAGGGTGAGGGAGAGGTGAGGTGTTTGTTCTGATTCTGGATGTGTTCTTGGTTTTCATGAAGTAGTTTGCAGCAGGAGAAGGTGTGTGGAATAGTGGAAATAAATGTGAAGTGGGAGATGCTTTTACCTCTCTGCACACTTTGTGGGCACAGACCTAATTTGTCTGACATCTAACATATGAGAGTGTGGGTTAGCAAGACCTGGATAAGCTTTTGAAATGGAAGATGAGGCTGTGTGTGTGACAAAATTGATTTTTATTAGAAAAAGTTGAATAGGAGATCTCAGCAGCTGCAGACTTCTTGATGCTGCCTTGTGTATTCAAGATTTAGAATAAGATGCGATGGAAAGTGAATTAATGAAATAGAAGAATGGGTGCAGTGGGTTTGGCAGAGATCCACGTGTGCCTGACTAGTCTATGACAAGGTGCAGGATTCATCGGTGGGTAAGGCTATCACTGCCTGAGCTCACTGTCCAGAATCCCTTAGAGAGAATATAAGCTTTTCTAGGATATAATTAATTTAATCCTAAATTAGATGTTGAAAACTGGTCTAATGTATTACGTCCTAAAAGTGCTTATTCCCTTCCTTATTATAGATCAAGGTAGAGCCTAGGGCTCTGTCTCTGATGTGAGAGCTGGGCATTAACCACACTGGTTGCCTGGGTTTAACCCAAGAGGCGGCAAGGACTTGGACCCCTCACTGCAGTGCTGGGCATTGTGCTTTGAGCTAGACAAAGAAATGCTGATGCCTCATATTTCCAATTTCCAATGCTTTGGAAAGTTCCTCTGGGGTATTGTGTTCCTGATACAAGACACAGTGGGGAATCTGGGATTGCTGGAAACTTCTGGACCTTCTAGACAAGTATGTCCTCAAGATCCCAAAGTTTCATTGGTTGTTGGAATTTGCCTCTGATTACAGACGTAGCTCCCCAGTGGCTTGGAACCTTTTAAGTGCTCTGTAAATGTACCTTTATCATGTGGGGAACCACACTGGGCCAAATTTCAATTCCTTTGAACCTTGTATCCCTTCTCTCTTGAAGGGACAGCTCAAGTAAGAAGTGTCCTGTGAAGAAGTGCCACTAATGCTGAAAATGTTATAATGGTATATTTTCTACCATGTTTAGCCTTTCCAGTACAGCTTTAAGGACAGCTTTTCTAATGCCAAAAGTAGCTTTGTGTCTCCTATTAATATGTTGTGCTGTTAATGCTCCCAAAAAATAAATTAAAACCAACTATTGATAAACCAAACCCAAAAGCAGTCAATTGGATGTTCTCCTTTAAGCTAATTCCCTTTTGCTGCGTGACTGGTTCTCCCCCTTGTATGGTCAAGTCTTACTGGCACAAATATTCTGAGAAGATAACTTCTAAGCTTAAACAAATTATCCTTTAAAAGTATTTGTATAAAAATTTCAGTTTCTGCAATTAATCACAGGAGGCCATGGGTTCAGTGCTGTGCTGTACTTGGGAAGCAAACAATACCCCGTGCCTGTGCTCCATCACAAGCAGCCTCTCACTTTGACTTTCAATGAGTGACCCAGAACCACAGTGGGATTTAGCAGCAGAAAAATAATATAAGAGAACTGTTCCATGCACACAGGGAAGATAAACTAGTCAAGCAATTTGTTATGAACAATGCCTTTAGCCCAAGGCATGGATGGATAACTTCTCTTTCGCATGGTTTTATTTTAGTGCATTGTTAGCAGTGAGTGCTGGGATCTGCCAGGGCTCCAGATTTGTGGTACAGCATTCAGTGTCAAGAAAAAAAGATCATAATAAATATCAACTGACTTGCATCTTTTCTTCCCTCAAATGTGCACTGCCTAGGGCCTCCAGAATGAGAAATACACCAAGTCTTCTTCTGCCAGCCTGGATCTCAAGGTGCAGAGAAAAATCTCTTAAAATAAGAAAAGTTGATTTTGTGTGTATGTGTATATAAAAATAACCTATGACTCCCTATCTTCTGCTGGATTTCACAAGGTATTTTTGTATTAATGCTTTAAACCACAAGTACCCCAAATGAGGGTGTGTAGCCCCTCCTACAGGCATTAAAAAAATAGCCTAATCCAAGCTTTGTTAGGTGCATTTATATAGTCTGCAGGGAGAGCTGGATCAGGTGAATAGTAAATAACTTCATAATGTTAGAACAAATGCAATTTTAAATTATTACCTGTCAGCCTCTCATTAGGTGTGGGCCAGGCAGAAACTTGACAAGGATGTGACTTGCTCATGAGGGAATGTGTTGGTGTGCTGTTGGAGCAGCAAGGTTTTAGCAAGGCTTTATCAACTTGAGAGTCCAGCTCCTCAAATGGCTTCCTTGTTAGCTGGTGGACCTGTTTTGAGGACACAGAGGAGGGAATTATGTTGCATTCAGGAAACGTTTTCTTTTTCGCTTTGTCCACTGGAGATGGTAATTTCGTGGATTGAAATGGGTAATCTCAAGGATTTCACTAGTAATTATACTAACAAGAAGGCAGTAAATGTGGTCCAGTTTTCCATCCTTCTGCAATGTTTTCCTTCTGTTATGAAAAGAAAAAGTTGTCTGTAGAATGAAGCAAAGAGGATGTTTGTGATTTTTGTTGCTGTTCTTGCATTTAAAGATTGCCATAAAGCAGTGGAATCATCTCTGTTTCTCTTGTCAAGGTGCATTTTTTAATTTAGTAACTGACTTTTATTTCTACAGCCTCTTGGGATGGAGAGGTCACAGTGCTGCATAAATGAAAGCTGAGTAATTGAGATGGTTTTCAATGTTTTTACATTTTACCAAGAAGTTAAATGTTTACTTAATGGCCTGTAAACCCTCAGGAGAATATTTCTTTGTTTAAAAATTCAGAACCTGCTAAAGGCTTCAAACAACTGCTGGTTGCGTGGGGGGACTCACAGCATTGCTGTGAGTTGCTAACATGCTCATGGAGGTGGAGCAAAACTATAATTGGTGTTAATTTCTGCCAAAACTAAGGCAAGGTTAACTCACCGTGAGCTGACATTTGCAGATGGGCAGTGTTAGGATGTGTCCTTCCCATGGATTAGTCAGTCCTAGAATAATGACCAGCCAGGGCTTGCATTGCTAGCCTGTGGGTGTTTGGGAGCTAAAACCCTTAGCTAATGTTTCACAGTAAAGAAAAAAGAGGAGTTACGTACCTAAGGAAGAGACATTTCCTCATCCTTGTGGCACTTGGCTACCAAAAGCCCCAGAATTGTCATTATAGGCAGTGTGATCAAGCAAGGTGTTGTAAAAGAGGTTTGTGATGGATCTTGTCTAATAGCAAAGGGTTATTTTTGGCTGGTGTAAGACAAGCCCCATGAAAAGTCAATGCTGGTGGGAAGGGGCTGACTTGAGCTGCATATCCCTGTTGGAGGAACATCACAGAGGCTGAGGTTGTGCAGCAGACTGGAGAGATGGGTCCTTAGCTGGATGCAAGAGGCTTCTGGAGAGATGTCAGCAGGGACTTGCTCTCTGAAGGCTGAAGTTCTCTGACACTAGAAGGATAGTGCCCTTGGTGTTGGCTTGCTCCTTGGCAATGATGGTATTTTTAGCAGGTTTTTCTGGAAACTCCTAACCAGGCATAATCAAAGCACAGAGTAAACTTGGAGAGCACAAGAAGAATGTCCTGATATATACATCAACAAGGTTGCTGGGCTGTGCTCCAGCTGCAGATTAGTGTGGGTGTGCAGAAATCAACAGAAGGTACCTGGAACCTATGCTGGGAGCAGTGGAAGCACCATCACAGTCTGTGGGGGAGTTTGGCCTTGGGACTGCTGCCATGATCCTGTCTCTAACACCATTCCTGAATAATGGATGTAAAGTTTGGGTTGTTTTCCCTGCTGAGTCTGGCTGCACATCACAAGTTCCCTTTTTCACAACAGCCTTTTATAGCAGGTTGTTCTCCTAGAATAGCTGGAGCTTTGGAGAACAGTGTCCAAATTTTTTCAGTGTGTGACTATTTTATTCTAAATGAGTTGTTTTGCAGGCAGACCCCCAAGGGCCACTTGCCTGGGTGGCTTTAGCTTGGCTTGGTTTATTTTTCATGTACTAATTATTCCTTTGAGATTCACTTTGTGATTTCTGTTCAGCTGTTTAGGTGTCTCAGATGAGAAGACAAAGTAACATGTCATTTAAGTAAATTAGTACGTGAAAACTGTGTGTCCCAAAGTGTTTGATTAATGCTCTCAGAAGCCTTTGGAAGCCAAATGTTTGTGGTTGGAAGCTGGGCAGTGTGTGCAGGCTGCTGTCTTAAATAGTGCCTGCAGCAGAAGCTACGGGAGGGACATGGATGTGTCCTTGCATTTCCTCTGCACTCCTTCCTGGCCCCCCTTATGAGGAGGTCTTCCATATAGGAAGCTTGGCATAAATCTGCATTACTCTGGCCATTCAAAGCTACTGAAATCTTGTCTAGTGGTGAGGCTGGGGCTGCAGAAGGGCAATGGCAGGAATGGTGAGGGACTGGAGGGAGGTGGTGTGAGTCCTTGGGGGATGGAAAGGAGAGACGGAGTGTAGGCTGTGCCCCTGGAGCAGGGAGCAGCTTGGAGCCCTGAACTGACAGAATTTATTTTTGCAGGAGATGGTTTTTTTGGCCAGGGAGGGCGAACAGGTAGATGCTTCGGACAGGCTGTGTGGTAGGGCTAGAAATCAGCTCCTGACAAAGTCCTGGAAATGCGGCGGCAAAGGGAATTTATCATTAGCAGAGCTGAGTGACAGATGTGCCGCATTCTTTATTGCTGTGTAACTTTGAGTTTGGTTATCTTTCTACAGCAACTCTTTCTCAACAGCCTGTGTTCAATGCAGCAGTGCCAGGTGGCACCTCCAGCCTGTACTTCACCAGAGTCAGCAAAGCTCTGAGGAGGCAGGGATGGGGAAGGTGTTCCCAGTGGCCCTGAAAAGTGATTAATTTTGTCAGATGACAGCCCAAGCAATACCTATTCCAAATAATTGGGGACTGCTTCAATAAATTATGAATCACTAATTATTTATTTGGGGGATTTATCTGAAAAAAAGTCTAGATAAATATAATTTGAAGGGGAGGCATAAGCTGTGCTTGTATGCATGAAGGGCCCACATATCTAGTGACAAATGATCAAGTGGGATGATTTCTTGTAGGTTTTGAATGCTGGAAACTAAGGAGTGGGGTTTTAAACATGCAGCTGCCTTCAAATGTAATGTGGTAGGTTGCTGGTGTTGGATGCCAGCCTGACCTGTCCAGCTGAGGGCAGAGGGTCCCACAAAGCAGGTCCCCATTTGCCCAAGTCAGCAGAACAGCAGAGGGAGCAGATGGTGCGTGTGGAACGTGTGTTTGGAATTTGGTACCTGACTGAGGAGTGCTCTCCCAAACCCAGCACTGCTGGTATTTACCTCAAAGGCTTCATCCAGCCTGCCAGGCCAAGTGGTGCTGTTCTCTTTGGGAGGAGATGTCTTAGGAGGAAAAGCCATCTGTACAGGCAATTGTGGGAGCTTGCCCTAATTATGCCTTTCTCCCCTTTCCTCTCCCACACACTTCAGCAGCTCCAATCGGGTAAGGAATGCCAATTTATTCCTAATAGCATCCGCTTGATGTGAGTGTTTCCACGGCCTTTATCATATCTCTGTGCTTCCAGAACATCAGCTCTGTTACACCTGTAATTTATTCTCAAGCTGTAACATAGCTCTTGGAACGATGCCCAGGTTTGACTTCAAGCAATGATGAATTCAGAAGGTCCCTAAGCAAGTGGCTTCCATTTTAAGTTACCTTTGCTGCCTTAATTTGCCCAGCATCTTTTTTGTTTTCTACTTGGTGTATCTCATTGCATCGCCTTCTGTCAGGTTGAAAACACTATGATCAGCCACTTCTTCCCAGCTTGCTATTTGTAAATGAGGGGGCAGCTATGGCTCAGTCTTATTTTGGATAAACCAAGTATTAGTTTGCTGCTCCTCTCATTGAAAGGAGGACTTTACAGAATTTAAATGCCCTCCACACAAACTCATGGTATTTGGCACTGGTGACCTGCAGAGGTGAATCTCCCTTCTTCCGTGTTTCCTAGATCAAATTATCAGACAGGTTGGTTACTGGCTGTAGCCAGCTACCTGGTTCCTGTTTCATGGCTGCATTGAAGGTGCTCTGGAAGTCAAGAAATCCATTTAACCCAATCCAAGGTTTCTTCTTTCCAAAAGGTGATTTCCTGTCTTTGTGTTTGTCCTCCTGCTTCAGCCACAATTTGCTTGGGAAATAATTGTGTAGCTGCTTTGCCTCTTTGAGCCCACCTCCTGTGTGACAGAGGATGCTCAGTGTAGAAAGTGATTAAATGTTTGCCTAGCAAGTGGAGCAGCATGTTCAGCTGCCTGGAGGAAAAGCAGGCTTGTGGGACTTGAGCTAAGCTCATTCATTTTCTGATCCCTGAACTAATCTAAATGAAAAAATGAAATACAAAATGAGAGCAGTTCTGCAGTTTCTGAAACTCTGTCTCTAATTGCCAAAGTCCAGGCAAGCCCCCAGGTGTCCCTGAGAAAAAACCAACCTGGTTTCCTTGGGAGGCCTGGGGAGGCACCAGGATCTCAAGGCAAAAGCAGCCCATGGGGCAGAGAGCTGGATGGAAGCTCCTCTGGGAGGGGCATGGGGTTGGCTCCAGTGGCACAGCAAGCCAGGAGTGCCACCTCCCTCCTGCAGCCAGGAGCTTTCTAGATGTCACCTTTCTCTGAGAGGCACAGCTCACAGGTCTGCATTTCTGTGGTGCTGTCCTGTGCCACCTCTGCTGCCATAGAGAGAGGTGGGGAAATGGTTTGCCAATGGAGGAGCTTCATTGGCATGGCAGGCAGGTCTGCTTCCATGTTTAACTCTTCATCTTGTTCCTTCTACCATGTTTATCTCTGGTATTTACATGTTGCAAGTTCTATCAAAAATAAAGGGGGAGATGGGTTATTCATGGCCAGGAGAAGGGAGCATGGAGCCTTGCTCTGGGGTCTTGTCCACAAATATTGAGTATGGCCAGGGATAAATTAGTAAGAGCCCCTGGGTCAGCAACTTGCCTGTGGGGTAGGAAATGCCAGCCCCAGAAGTGTCATGTTAAGGACACTTGTCAGTGCGTAGGAACTGGCAGCACAAAACCAAAAAGGGTGCTAAACTGCTCACAAATCTTAGTCCAGCCATGAGGTCTGCTGGGTTCCAGCTCAAACCAAGTGCCTCTGGGTGAAATGGGAAAAGGCAGTGGGATGTTCTGTCCCCCTTGGGAGTGGCTGATGGTTCTGGGTTGAGCCTTTCTAAAGGTGATTTTCCACCCAGAGAAGATGGCATTCAAATCTCCTCCTGTTGCAGAGGATTGCCTTGCACCTAAGTTGAGGAAAGCATCTCTTGTATCTGAAATAATGAGAAAGCTCTGGGGTCTGTGGAAGAGGCTAAAGGAAGGACAAAGGCAACTACTGAAATTGCTTCCCACTAGTGCAGTGCTGGCAGTGTTTCACCCACTTGGTTAGGAGGAATGATTGTAGAGATTCTTGATAGTGACCAAGTGGGATTTATCGAAGTCAACCAGCTGCCATTCATCAGCAATGGAGAAAAATTATGTGCTGTGCCGGGAGAGGAATTTGCAAGCCCCAGTACAAAATGAGTAATAAGGGTAAATCAATTGGAGATGCACTGTGCTTTTCCTGGGAACAGCAGAGTGAGCAGCACAGCATTTAGTTCAATTGGGAGTGTTAGATAAAATGCTGCATTTCATATGTCGGCATTTACTGGTATTTCTTTATTTTTAGAAACACTGTTGGCTTTTGTAATCATGCTTCATTTTGGTATGGCAGTAGTATTATTGGGGAGAGAGATAGTGGTGCAGATGCCGAGTTTCTTCTTCAGTACTGTCCCCGTGTTCTTCCAGGTCTTGGGGAGAACTGGAGCCAAAGACCTACCCAGTTCACTGCAGCCCAGTTGGGTTACTCGAGGACAAGCTGCTGCTGCCATGGTGGGAGCCTCCAGTGTGTGCCTTTGAGCAGTCACTTTAGGGACATGCCCACCTCTCTCTGTAAGCCTCAGGCCCCTGCTTCCTGCAGGAAAGTTCCCCAAGCTGCCTCTCCAGCTTCAGCTGGAGTTTCTCCCTGCGCTCCTGTGACAAACCCACGAGTGTTAGAGCTCTCTCACAAATATGCCACCCTCAGGGCTGTGTAAACATCAGGTGCTTGCAGGATCACAGGGAGCATTCTCCAAGCAGGAGAACCCCTCTGATGCTGTATTACAGCTGCCTTTATAGTGGGTTGGAAAAGTTAAGCCTCCTACCTTGCTTTCCAGGAGTCACTGGTGCCCTTTTCCATGGCCTCAGTCACCGAGGTACAGAAAGGAGACCTGACACAGAGACGGTGGCTTCCTGCCCCATGCTTGTGGGAGATGGATTAAAATGATGCTTGGCTTTTTTTTCCCCTCTAATAGAGAACTGTAATTAAATGTCTCTTTCCTTAAAGTCTCCTATGGTAATTTGAGACAACTTATTGAAGGCTCGATGGCTGTTCCTGCTGCAGAGTGCTGCTGCCTCCTGCCCAGCACCCCGAGCAAGGTCAGGGGCCTGTGGTGTGAGATGCTGCACTGATACACAGTGAGATGTGACTCTTGCTTTAATAATCTATGTCTCAGTAGGTAGCTGGGACCTGTGAACTCCCAAAGGAGGCCTTTATTGTATTTTGTTTAAGAGATGTTCCCTGAAATCGAGGAACGAGGTGAATACTGTATTTCTCTGTTACTGTTTTTAAAGAGGAAGGGTAACCCATTGAAAATATTACTCATGCTTTTCCTAGCTGATGTTCAGGCATGCTGAATGGATGGACCAAAAGAGAAGCTTTCTTCAGTGAAAAAATGCTGCTCAGTAGGAAATTTCCTATATGAAAACATCCCCAAGTAAGGGCAGGAACAGAGAGATTAAGTGTCAACATGAAGCTTCAGTTGTGGAAAGGAAAATAAATGACAGCTCTGAGGAGAAAATGAGATGTAATTCAGCATGCTTTAGCATGCATACTCTGCTAGGACTTCCAGCACTCAATCAGACTTCTTATCCTTTGAAAAAATAAAAAACTGCAGTCAATTAAAAATCAAATTGTCCCATGTGGATGAGTTCAAGTGACTAGGCTGTTTTTTTTAAATGTTTACTCCATGTGCTTACACTAATTGAAATGCTAGTTATATTGAATGAGTCTTTTAAAATGCCCTGGCCTCACTACATCCCAGCAAATGTCACAGGGAAAAGCATATTTAATTATAGCCTGCTTCAGGAAAAAAAAAATCAAGATTAAATTAATACTAATGTCTGTTTGAAAAATATAATAAATGTTAGACTAGGTGAGGAAGCATGAACAATCATCTGCAGCTTTGCAGGTTACTGCTTTTGCAAATTCATGGAAAATTAAAACCCATTAGCATCTTCAGTCCTTCGCAGAGGAATTTGAGCAGAAGTTGTAGCTGTTCTCCTGCCCTGCTGGCAGTGCCCTGGGTGGCTGGTGTGTGCTGCAGGCTCCAGGCAATGCCTGCCCTGGGCTTGCTTACCTGAGCCTTCCTCCTGACGAGGTGGAAGGAAGGTGGCATGCTGGGCTGTTATCAGGGACTTGGAGGAGGTGGGTGCTGAGCCAGGACTCATCAGCCTGGAGCAGCATCAGCAACTCAGTGTGAGACAGGGGATGCAGGGGGGTTTAAATCTCCATGAGAGGGGAGGCTGCAGGTTACGTGTGGCCCTTGGCCATCAGGAACACAGATTTGTTCCCTTTGCAAGCGCCAAAGTAATAAAACATACTGCAAGAGCCATCCCAGAATGCCTGCCAGCCTTCAGAGGAGTTTATACAGAAGCTGATGTGTAGCCAAAGTGGGAGGACTTTTACTGCCATTAGCAGATGTTGGTGGCTGCCACTCTAAAAATGAGCTTAGCTGTAAATCAGTTTTTCTACCTCTGCAGGATTATTTTTTCTTTCTGTAGTTTTCACTATGCTCGGAGCAGCATCAAATTCTTCTCCATCACCCTCTCCCTCCTCCGTTCTTTCTTGTGCCTCTGCCAGGGGCTAAAAATTCCTGGTTTCCAAACCTGAACATCAGGCTTGCAGCAGACTCTGAATTTGCAGTGCTCTGGATGCAGAGGAGTCACCGGAGACCCAGAGGAGCTGCAGCTCCAGGAGCAGCTGCTCAGCCCCTGGCCAGTGCTGGATCCCCTGGGACCAGCCTGCCTGCCCCTGCAGGGAGCTGCCACAGGGCTGGGTGGAGGTGCCCAGCTGTGGAAAAAGCCTCTCCACACAGGCAGCTCCTGTAGGAGGACAGGGGATGTTGCCTGACTGGAGTAATGACTTGGATGCATCTCACAGTGTATGAGATAAATCTAAAAAATCATCCTGCCAGCTGAAGAAAGGCATCATCTGCTTGTCCCTGGCTGCAGACTCAAGCTGTTCCCAAATCTGCCCTGGCTGGGCTGCCCTGGGACACTGCAGTTCAGCCCCACTGTTTGGAGGGACAGAGGGACAGACTGACATTGAAGAAGCAATTCAGCAGGACTTGGTCGTTCTCGGTGCTGGCTCGTCACCCTTGTGCCCCCCAAGTGTCTGTGCTGGCTCCTCAGCCCCCTTCCAGGTGCCATGAGCCTGTCCAGCCTCACTCCCCAGCCCAGAGAACCAGAGCTGCCATCTCCCTTTTCCGTGGATGAACCTGATGAGACTTTCCTGTTCCCTTATTGGGCTGGTCCCTCTAGTAGCCCCTTTAGAGAGGGTGGAATTGCCCACCAGCACACAGAATAACACCTCATAATACATTTGTATGCTGGTCTGGGACAGCAGGAATTGCTTCCCATGAGGTAGATAGGCTGGAGATCCCAGACTGAGCCAAATCACTTTGGGCTCAGAGGATTTTATTCACAATATTTCCCCCCCCCACGGAACAATTTAACTTGTAACAGACGAGCTGTGGTTTGTTAATCTGTTGTTTCCATAGTTGTTAGGCTGTGACTGGCAGATAGACTTTAGACACGTGGTTACTGGTTTGTAATCTTTAATCATGCTATTTTGGGGTTTTAAGGATAATGATCCAAAATCAATAGAAATATTTTCCCAGAAAAAGCAGGCCTTTGCCAGCCTTGGCCTGTGAATCTGGCTTCCTCCAGTATGTTCAGAAACATTAGCTTAGGTTTTTTATTTTATTCTGTCTCTTTTTCATTTTACTTTAGAAGTATCTCTTTCTGTGTTGCCTTCACCTACTACTGGGAATTGGGCTTTTATTTTGTTTTTGTTCCTTTCTTTAGTTCTGCTTCTCTTTATTTTTTATCTGCAAGCTCCTGTACTATGATACAAAATTTTCTTCAATTAGATGAAATGAATCCCATCCTGGTTTCAGATGATGGTGACCAATGCATGTTTATCTGTGCTGTAAAGCCTCCCTTTTGATTTGATAGAGATAAATTCTCTCTTCTAGAACACAACTCATGCCCTCCTCAGTTAGATCTCTAAACTAGGTGAGCTGAACTACATCCCAAAGGTGCCTGTTCTCATCCCTTAACCCATGAGGGAAGCTGGACAGTCAGTGCAGACGCAGGTTTCCATCCAAGCTGGGGGAGATGAGTTCAGGTGTTGAAGCTTAAGACATTTCCAGCTCTGGGATAGAAACTCGCTACTTGAAACAAACTGCTCAACATTTTGTTTTCCTCAGACCTCTAGCTTGCCTCTGCCTATGACAGAAACTATTTCCTACTAGCTGAGTTCAGCCATGAGCTCAATCATATTTTCTTTCCAGCCCTTGTACTCAACCTCTACCCATTCACAGAGACACCCAGGTTATAAAAGACCCTCACACTGGTGTTTCACTTCTGAGACCCTTGGCTTCTAGAGAGATCCCTGCAGGTCGTTCCCCTCCTCATCTCTGTTCTGGGGCCACCTGCTCCTGGACTTTTGGGGCTGCTCCAAGGTAAATTTATGTGGGTCTGCACTGTGCTCTTGTCAGTGCAGCAGAAGCCCCATGTACTTTCACACTGGATGGAAAACCCTTTCTGCAAGGACACTGGACTTTGCAAATCTTGTCTTGGGTTTGCAATTCTGGCTCTGCACCAGTCCCTGGTGTTGGGATGTGCTCACTCAGTCCACCATGGGTTTCTGGCCAGGATTTGCAGCTGTGATCCTCAGCAATGGTGAATCTTCACTGGGCTTTTGTTAGCAGGGTCTTTTCCAGTTTGGTGTCTTTGACAGCCCTTATAACCTACTGTTAAACTAGGCATTTCAGTATATTGAGTTAGATGTAAATCTCCCATCTTAGACCTCAGAAGTTTCTGTCTTTATATCAGAGTGATATCCCTCCAACATTTTTTTGTGAGACTGCAGTGTTCTCTTTCTTTTTTAGTGTCACCTAATTACCAGCTCTTCCCACTTAGCTGTAGACTATTGAGCAAGACTAATCTTTTTGACTGTGAATAATTATATTTGTTTTAGAGCCATGCTTTGCTTGTCTTCCTTTTGAGCATGTCTTCATAAAAATAAAATCTTGCATGAGCTTTTATTGATGGTATTTCTGGTGCTGGGCACCTTCTTGTCTCTTATTTTCCAAATTCTTACAGGCGAGAGACAAGTGTTACAATCCATTATTTAATTTCATATCTCATTTCTCCTTTACTCCTGTCAGGTTTGTCCACTTGATGCCCTGTGCTTTCGAAGCTCCATGAGTCCATGAGTAATTTCCCTTCAGTAAAGGAAAGAAACTATTTTTTTTTTTTTTTTTAGGAAAGACAGTGATTTTATTAAGTTACAATGCCTTGGTCTTTCCTAGAGCATCGAATTTTGCAGCCATAATACATCAGTGATGCAAATCGTGCCTGCACATCTGGTGTTGCTTTCCCCTGTCTAGTCCCACACTGCAGCACAGTGCAGCACCCTCTCTGTGAAAGATAGTGAGGCTGTGGCATCCTGAGATACTTGGGTGCTTGAGAAGACCAGAAGATTGCTCTTGGCTCAGGAACCTCAGACCCAGCTCTGTGTGTCCAGAAATACAAGCACACCACTGCTTTGAAATACCCATTCTTACCTGGTCTGCAAACAATAAACCCTGTGGTGGCTGCTGTGTGTCTTTCCTCCTGGTTGATTTCTGTGAGCTGGCCAGATGGGAATACAGTGATTCAAGCCTGCAGCTGGATCCTCTGCTATACAAAATCCTGAAATGACAAATGAAGCTTTCCGAAACAGGTACAGTGTAAGTCTAGAGCTGCCACGGAGCATTTTGTGTGCAGGCTGTTCCCCTGCCTGATTGCTCTTCGTGGGTTATGATGCTTTTTCTTCCCCTCCCCTATTATGTGCAGTGAAAAAATGGCTTATTCTGAGCATTTGAACTGATAGTTGCAGCCCTCCTAATCCACAGGAAAGAGAGGCTGTAATATTTATTAGGCTGTCAATAAGGATTGCCTGAAGAGGGAAAAAAGGAGGTCTGAAATACAAACACAGAAAACAAACAGCATATATATAGCTGACATGTATTCCTCACAAATGAGCAAAAAGGAAGCAAACTGGAGTGTCCATGGTATAAAAATGAGCTGCTACAGTGAAAGCAAGAGGAGCATTTTCACCTAAACCCTCAGAAAAACTGCAAATCAACATTTTTCTGAGCTGAGCCACTATAAAAGAGGCACCTCTGCATTCCATTTTTAAATTAATTTGTGTAAAAGCAAAAAACCCCAACCAACCCCAGCCCACACATGCCAAAACCCTGACAAATATCCAGCCAGATCCTGTTCCTGTTGCAGTGGGGACAGTTGCTAATTTTTCTGTAGAATGACTTGGTGCCAGACTGTTATCCTGATGCTTTTTACTTGGGCTAGAAATGTCCTGCAGCTCCTTAATTCCCTTCTCTGGGAGCAAGGAGGAATCCTTCCTCTCTTCCCTCCCCACCCCATGATTGACTGTTTAACATCCTGGGAAATGGAACAGAAGGCATCAGGTAAAGGGAAAACAGTGATTCCTTATGATACTGGACACAAGGTCATGGATGCATCAGCGGCCAGGCATTTCTGCATGTTTGTTAGCAACAAATTTGGTTTGTTGGTGGCTGCATGTTGGATTAATGCCGAGTCCTGTGCTGCATAAGCAGCTTGAATAAGGCGAGGGGTTTCTGGTGAGCGTTTAATGTCAGAATTTCTTGCACTAAGCTGAATCTGAAGAGTATTTGCTCACTGTGCCATAGTGAAACAGTGGGAATGAAGGACAGAGGTGCCCAATCACTGTGAATGTCATTTGACTTTGAGCATGTTTTGACTCTGAGCAAGTGCTGGAAGCAGAGCTCAGGGTGATGATGTGAGCAGAGATGGTAGCTTGGCAGGGGAGAGCTGTGAGTCCAAACACAGCTGGACAGAGGGATGCACATCTAGCATCAAAGCTCAGGCATCCACAGTGCTTGGCTACAGTGATCCAAGGCTGTCCTCTGCCACCACAGACATCTGCTGGCAGCTTCCAAACTCAGCCTCACCCAGACAGCTGGGTGACTGTGGGGACTGGTGAGGAAAAAGCTGTGGGGGAAAATGAAGTGCAGAGATTGGGGACCAGTCTTGGTGGGGAGCTGATGATCCTTGCCTGAGAGAGAGCACAGCTTGGACCAGTGTTGGGAGCTTCAAATGTCAGAGGCTGAATCCCCTGGCTTTGGAAGGAACCATGGGTGGGTTCATGATCAAGGAGAGAGGAGGAAGAAAACAGAAGGAAAATGTTAAGGGAGGAATGAAAGTGATAAAATGCAAAAACACTGAATAGAGAGCAAAGCACAAGGAAGATCCTGCCTCTGCACAGTCCTTCTGGTGCAGCTCTTCTTCCCCTGGCTGTGGCCACACTCTCAGCTTGGTGTGCCAGGGTGCTGTGGCTTCCAAGCTGTCTTTGCTCAGCAGTGACAGCTAGGTGCTGTTGGCCACATGAGAAAACGCAGCATTTTTTGAGTGGTAAAACAGAAAATAAGAACATTACATGGGGTTTTAGCTTTTTGGAGTCAAATTACAGCCCCAGCATGGAGACCTTAGGCCGGGCAGGTGGCTGGTTCCTTGTGACAGTGTCATTCTCAGAAGAGCATCTCAAGCCCCTGCAAGCACTGAGCTCCAGGTCTAGCTCCCTACATTGACCTGCTACTTGTAATTTGAACATCCCAAGTTGAGATGCCATTAGGCAGGTGTGTTGGGTCTGACTGAGGTAAAGCTCCCAGCCCTTACAGTGCTGTGCTTTGCACTGGCAGCTGGAAGGGTGTTGATAACACACCAGTGTTTTGGCTGCTGCTGAGCTGCACTGTCCCTCTGACATCCCCCACCAAAGGGGACGGGAGCAAGATCCTGGGAGGGGACACAGCAGGCCAGCAGACCCAAATTAGCCAAAGGGATGTTCCATACCATATGGCATCAGCTCAGGTATATAAGCTAAGGGAGAGAGGAGGAAGGGGGAACATTCCTGAGTTTTCAGTGTTTGCCTTCTGGAGGAGCCATTAAGTGTGCTAAAGCCCTGCTTCCCAGGAAGTGTCTGAACATCACTGCTGATGGGAAATAGATACTGACATTTTTCCTCTTCAGCTCTTGTTTGTGCAGATCTCCGCTTTTTTCTTTCTTTTTGCTGCAATAAAACTGCCTTATCTCACCCTGCTGTCCATTCCATCCCCTGCTGTCACCCAGCCAGGGTCAACCCACAACAGCAGGTAACCCCCCCACTGCTACTTGGAGCACTCTTCAGGAGCCAGCTGACTAGTGGCATTAGTTCCCCATCCTGCTTGGTTTCCCTTTGCAAAGGGAGTCACAGAGGCTGCACAAAACCACCCCAGCCACTGGGCTTTTGGCTATGACTTGTGCTGGTCACTGCTACCATAGAGAGTGACTTCATGAGCTGGACTGAGCAGTGGGGAGAGCACAGTGCTGCAGAGGTCCTGAGCACATCAGGTTGGCTGGAGGCACCCAGGTCTCCTGTCTCCAGCTCCTGGACAGCTTGGCAGTGTGCAGGACAGGCTCATGTCACACAGTGATCCACAGGTTAGGGCAGTGCATGGCACAGAGTGCTATTGCCTGGGTCTGGCCTTTGCAGGGAATGAAAAATGGGTACTTCAAGGCAACTTCTCCCCTATTTCATCCAGCCCATCGTTGGGTACAGATAAGGAATGTACCTTCTCTGCCCATAGAATAGATGGAGTTTGATAGGTACAGCTATAGCAGGTGTACCTGCTCTCATGAAGGAGTGTGGGACAGGGTCTCTGGCTTCTTTTACAAGAGCATGAAGTCAGTTTTACACAGTAAAGGCAATTGTGTGCAAACAGAAAGTACCACCCCTGCATCTGTAGTGGCCCATCTTGGGGGTACTCTTTGCTTATTTGGGTACTCCAAACACTGCCTGCAATGGGAGAGAATGCAGATGGTAGGTAGGAAAGGAAAATGAGATTCTTATTATCTGTGAGCCTGAAATGCATAATAGGAACACTGGGTTCTCCGTTCTGCCCCACCTCCCCATATCTATACTCAATTTTAGCTAAGCCACTGTTCGGTTTTGCGTATCTGGCGTATCTGTAACTTCTGGAGTGCTCTTTTCCTCTGCATGAGTAGCAGAAGTTGTAAGCGATTTGAAGCGAGGTAGCTGCTGAGTGAAATGCCAAAGCTTGAGCTGACTGCATTTCATTTGGGTGTCTTTCGCTTCTCAGTTCTGGACCAGCAGCCAACTGTGACTTGGGTTCCAGATAAGCAGCTACAGACAGCAAGCCATGGCAGGCAGCCTCCCCTGCCTGCCTGCTGCAGCTCTCAGAGCAGATGGTCCCAACAAACACACTTAATAACTTTACATCTTTAGGGTGCAGTGATCCAAGGCACTCTCAATTCAGGCCAGGAAGGAATCCCATGTCTTCCATTACTGTCTGCAGACCTGAAGATGACTGTGGACATTTTTAGCCTGGATGGCTGTGTTGCTGCACTGTGTGTGATGCCATGTAACTCACAAGTAGGAATCAACCTGAGCTGCCTAATTCATTAGCTGAAGTCATTAGTTTCCTTAGTTTTTAAGCTATTGTGCTGACAGCTTTTAGAGCGAAGTTTCAATTCTGCTTGAGCTAACCAAAAAAGCCTTCATTTTGTTCATCCTGAGGTTGGGGCATGATTTTGTTTTCTTTCATAGGAGATTTATCTCCTCATTTTTAGGTATACTCACAGGAAATTAAAAAAAAAAAAGAGCATAACAAAAGGTGGCAGACTTGTTTTCTGCTGAGATTTGGGTAGTGCTGGGAAGTAGTGGGGGATGGAGATGCCAAGAAAGGCAGTGACAGGGGTGAGGGTGGGGAGGTCATGGAGTGGTAGGACAGACCTGGGAAGTGGCCCAGGCAGGAGGAGGTGGCAAAAGAGAAATGTGACATCTCCTAAGGGTCACCATGTGATATTTAGAAAGTAAAGGATGTATTTAAGCAGCTTGTAATTCAAAAATCAAGCAGGTAAAGCTGCCTGAGGACAGAAAAAATAACCATTCTACTCCCCCATTTTTACTAAAGGGGAACAATATGTGTGCTGAAGCCCCACAGGCTGGAAAGGTGGCATGCTATGTTTAAGACCAGAGGTAACTTCATTAGAGCTGTTATATTTAGCCTGTCTTATAAAGACTATTATTTCTATGGAATATTACATAGAAACTGTTACTATGTACAACACAGTAGAAAAATGTGGTTTCTGTCCCACAGAGCTCACAATCTGCAAATTAACTTTGCCGACAAAGGTTAAATGGCAAGGGGTAGAATATTTGAATCTGAGAATTGTCACACGGATGGTGAGCTCAGAGAGGGGAGTAGGTCTAGCTGAGGGACTGTCTCCTGTGCTGGTGTACCTCTGAGATAAGGCTCCCAAGGAGCAGAGCTGGACTGAGGCCAGGAAGAGGGTGACACTTTTACACAGACACAGAGGAGTAGGGGTGAGAGTGACCAGCTCTGCTCCAGCTTTGATGACATTTTCAGATATTGACTGAGATTGAATTCCAGTCTGCCTGGATCTTATGGATGTTACCAGTAGCAAACATGGGAATAGGGCCCTCAGAGAGAAGGCAGCATCTCTACCCTCAGGGATGTACAAAGCCCAGCTGAGCAACCCACCCTGTCTGACCCTGCCAGGGCATGCAGGGAGGTCAGAGGGTTAATTGTGAGAAGCATTGTCTTTGAAACTGGCACTGAAACTTGTAGCTCAGCTCTCTGCTCCCTAGGGAAGGTGTGTAGCTGCTGCTTCCCCTCACACCTCTGCCCTGCACCCCAGGCATGCCCCAGAGCCCCCTCCCACCTGCCTGGTCTCCACCCAAACACCAGCTCACCTCTCCCCAGAGATGGCCTGAAGGTGTTGGAGGGGTGAGCTTCAGGCTCAGGATGGGACAGAGTCAGCCCTCAGTGAGCTACCCTGCAGGAGCTGGGCATCCTTGAGGAGGTGGAGGCACTGAAGCATCCATCCATCCATTCATCCATCCATCCATCCACCTAAACACGTGTGAAACAGGAGCTCTGATGGAGGTAGCAACCTTCTGGGCTCTCCCCATCCAGAGAAAGGACTTTGCTGGTAGAAACCACAAGCCCTTTGGAGGTTGTCTGCAGGAGCAGTGCTCTGGGCAAGGCTCAGGGGTCACTTCCCACCCGCTGGTGCTTTTGGACCATGAGATGCCTCTGGGCTGCATGCAGAAAGTCAGTGCTGGGGAAACTCCCTGTGGTGGGACTTGACTGTGGGTGGCTTGCTTTTGAAAAGCAAGCAAGCATCACCTGGAGGAGTGCCAGACAGCTGTGAGCTGGAGCAGCACCCTGCTCTGCTCACTGGAGGAAGGCTGGGTGCCTTTGCAGTCTTCCTCATGTCCTGTGGGAGCTGCCCCAGAGTCCTAGCAGCCCTGTGAGGAGTGTGAAAACTGCTTTGGTGTTTGTTAAGGAGGGTTTTGGGAAGCCCTCAGCACTGATAGCACCAAGGGCCATGGTTTAGGTAGGCAGAAGCTGCTCCCCTCACTCTGAGACAGAGGTGAGCTGAAAGAGGCATCGCTGCTGTTTTGGCAGCACATCACTGCTCAGTCCAGGCAGTGGGTGGGCAAGAGCCATTTAAGGTGTCAGATGATGGCAAGGAGCAAAGAAAAACTGCAGGGAAACTATTAACCTTGGCTATAAATACTCTGTTAAATTGCCATAAACTGCATGCAGTGGTAGCTTAAGATGATGCAAACAAATGGTCGCTCACTCAAGTCCTGAGCAGAGCTCCTAAACCACAATTAACATAAATATGCTCTATTTTGCTAAGCCAGAGTTTTGTTCTATTGTTTTCTATTCAGAGCAATATTACAATGCTGGAATGTGTCTCAGCAGCTTTTTAGCCCTTTCCCATTAAAAAAGTGTTTTCAGCCACTGCTAGACAGAGCAGTTGGCTGTGTGTGCCCAGCAGAACCTGAATGTTGGAGAGGAAAACTCCTCCACTGGCAGCACACCTATCCATGAGCTGGTTTCACATTGTGCTTGCTGAAAGGAAGAGCTTTGGAGAATTGCTTGCACTTTGTTTTCCATCTGGGCCATCATGGTACTGGAAAACCTAATGAGAGGTGAGCCAGAGGAGGAAAGCTGGTTAGGAGAAGGCTCAGGGATTTACTCCTGTGGGAGTTGAGCTGTACACCTGGTGTCAGAGCAGCAGCACATTAAGCTGCCTCTAGTGATATGTGTATCCAGCAGTGGGAGATGCCAGGGATTTCTTAGCTGGTAGCTTCAAGTTCTGGGTGACTGGTTTTGTTATCCCTCTTGAAAATCTTTTTTTCCCCCCAAGTCTCCCCTAAAATAAATCAGGTCTTGATTATTGGGAGCTGGAGCATACTACAGACCAGTACAATTCTCTGCTTGCTTCAGCTTCACTTTAAGATTTCTATTTCCCTGCTGTAGACTCTGCTCAGCTAAACAGAAAGTAGAAGGTAGGTTTTTGAAGCATGGATGTTAAACATGCTCCTCCTCAGATTCAGATTCCTACTGTGCATTTATGCAGCCTATCAATAGGTTTGCAATATGAATGGGGAACCTGCTTGGCATCTTTTGTACCAAGAAGCTTCTTTGGTGAGAGGAACCTTCTCCAACTGATTTCCAGCAAGTACCTGAGGGCACCCAGATTTGAGGAGGTCTTGATTTATGTGTGTCGACGCTTGGTTAGCTGGCAGCTCCAGGCTCTGTGTGGAGAAGCACCTCATCCTGAAAATGATTGTTTTAATTTCATTCTTAAGGTAGAGGATATTAGAACCTGAAGTCTTAATGGCTCATGATAAAATATGGAATACCAACCACCCATTACATTTGTTATTGTCTCTTTCTTCCGTAAATCAATATAATTGAATTTCTCCTAACTTCCCCAGTATTGCATGCAGCCGTGTGCAATCACAGGGACATTGCACAAAGATGAATAAGCACAATGTTGTTCTAAATGAGCAGAGCACCCAGTAGCCTCTCTCAGAGATTTGTTTTGCAGCACACTCACGTTCTCCTGAGCTGGCCCGACTCTGTCCTAGGAGGAAGACTCCTTCCCCTACATCAGCTGGGACTTTCTGCAATATTTAGATGTAGCATATGGAATTATCATTGCCATGAATGCCTCAGTCTCAAGAGTCGATGAGAGCCTCTGCTGAAATGTCAGTGAATTGATTCCCAAGTGAAACTTGTCTCTGCCTCAGTTTCCCGAGTTGTGTGACCTCACCAGCCACCAGGTTTCTCACCCGACTTTCTTAATTTCTTTCTCTTCATCCAGGTTTCATATTTTTTTTTTAAATTAATGTTGTGGAAAACCCAGGTTCTAAGGTCCTTTCTACTGTTCCTGCTACACAGCTGGCACATGTACCCACGCCATTCCCTCTGCCTGCCTCTCCTCAGGGCAGAGCTGGGTGATGGCTCTTGCAGTGCCTCCCCTCCCTGTCTGTCAGAGAGCTCGCCAGAAGGGTGAATGCTGCCCCTTTTACAGAGAAGGGAAACTGAGGCATGGAGCCTTGTACAGGATCATCAGGAGGCAAAGGTGCTGCTGGAAGTAGAGCTTCTGTTTCCTGAGCTGTAGGTCTGTGCTCTCACCTCTGCCACCGTTCACCCTGAGCTCCTCCAGGCCATGGGGAGCCCTTGCTGCAGAGCAGGCTGCCTCTCTATCCAGGGAGCAGCCAGGTTTTGTGCTTCACCATGTGCATTTGTAATTGCCCCAAGGCTCCCGAGGGGACCCCAGGAAGAAGCAAACAGCATCTTGAATTCTGGGAATTCCCCAAAGGGTGTCCAGGGCTATGAGCTAAATGCTGGGGTTTCACTTTCCATACTGTCTGCACTGCAAAGCTGATGGTCTGTGCTTGTCACTGCTGATCCTGCCAGCAGGCAGCTCAATTCTTCCCATCTGGACAGCACACATCTCCTTTAACAGCAGCAGCTGGGACACTGAACCAGCCTTCCATCCTGAGCTGCTGTGTACTGAGATGCAGGGCAAATCCTCTCGGATTTGGAGCACAGGTCTGTGCGCAGGCACTGTAAACCCCTCAGAGCAGCTCTGACATGCAGCCTGTCACTGAGCCTCATCTTTAATCCCAGCAGGCACAGAGGTGGGATCCCTGCACTCGTGCATGGCAGTGATGCCATTGCCTCCAGATACTGCTGCATATTGAAATGGACACATCCTGGAGCTGGAATGGATTGCGGCCAGTGTCTGGGCAGATGGGTCCTGCTCCCCACCCCATGCATAAGGGCTTTACTCCCTCGGCAGCCCAGGGTGAGGGGCACAGGCTCTATTCCTGGCTGGCTGCAAAGCAGACTACTACACTTATCAGTCATTAAGCTCCTCCCCCATCACCATGAAACCCCCTAAAAATCCCAAACCACCATAAAAATGTGTTGGCAGAATGGGAGCGAGTCATGCAGTACTATTTGGAAAACACAATCTTGTTTTCAAAATAGATTAATGATGGGTTTGGTGCCGGGGAGTCTGCCCTCCCCAGCCCCCCCTTGGAAAAGCATTGCAGGCAGGTCTGCAGTCCAGCAGTAGAACTTCCTAAAAAATAAATACAAGACTGGCTAATAATAACAGTGCCACTGCTAGTACTACTAATAGTGTGCTTCTGGCTGGCAAGGTCTGTGCCTTTACAGACTGCTCTGAATGAGAGGAGCCAGGGATGGGGAGGTGATGAGCCCAATTAACTGGATCCACCCTGGCAGGGGCACTGGTGTCACCTGATGGAAACTTAAGGATGAGGTTAAATGGCTGCCTCACAGATCCAACACAGTTTGTGTTGTTCTGAGCAGGAGCTAATTTGTCAATTTTTGAGGCTTTTCCTACTTGTCTTACTGGAGGCTATGCTCTGGTCTTACCCCCACAGAGCCAGACCAGCTGGAAGTGTTATGAGATCCAGCAGATAATAGAGATAGAAATGATGGGAAAAGCCACTTGGATATGCCCTAAGCAGCTTTTTTTTTCCTACTAGGGCTTGTTTGGGGTAAGGGGAGCAGAGAAGATGTTGGGTACATTAATCTGACAATTCACTTTTGCAGATGATCAGCACCTGCACCTAGACAACTTTGCCTGGGGATAGTCTGGTCTAGTTGTCCTGGTAAAACCTCACCAGTGCTGCTTTAGCCCCTACCCAAATCATAGACTCATGGAATGACTTGGGTTGGAAGGGACCTTAAAGATCACCTTTCACTAGATCAGGTTTCTCAAAGCCCCATCCAACCTGGACTTCAACACCTCCAGGGTACCCTTCTCTCAGTAACCTGTGCCAGGGCCTCAGCACCCTCAGACTAAAGAATTTCCTCCTAACATCTGATCTAAGCCTGTCTCTCCTTTTAGTTTGAAGCATTTTATTCTGGCACAATTAATTGTGGCACGATCTGCCCAGGCTGAGCACAAGTGCTGCTCGGGAGGATTGATGCTGTGTCTGGCCATGAAGGATTTCAGCAGCGCTTCTTGGGGACACAGGGCAGAGTGGGGCTGGGGGATTGCAGTCACATGCTGCTACTGCAGGGCTGGAGGAGAATTAGTAAAATTTGCTGCAGGATTCCCACACCCTTGCAGCAGAGACTGGCACTGCATCCCGAGGGCCTCTGATTCAGCTCTTTCTCCCCTTGGTCTCGATTGCTAGCACTGTTTTTTATCAGATGCTATGGACTATAAAGTGATTTTCCTAAAAGCCACTATTCAGAGCAATTCCCCACCCCCACCAATGCTATTATTTAATGAAATCAATACACAGTGTTGTTGCATGTTATGTTGTTTGTAAGCTATAAGCTTTCAAGCTAGGAATTGGAGCAACATTATTCAAAGCCTTTTCAATTTGCTGTGCCTGCCAACTTCTATGTTGATTGTGGCATTTTGTCCAAATAGCATCAACTTGCTAAATGGTAGTAAGAAATTTAGATATGTTAACAAGAAGGATTAGTCTGTCATCAGGATTCACCTGCATGCCAACAGAGATGTGACTTCATATAGTTTGTTTTTGCTACCTGTTCCTCAGTTTGCTTGCATGCATGTGTGGCACAGGCTCCTTCCAGGCACTGTCAGACTGCACCATGTGCTGCCTGCTAAAATGAGAGCCAAGGTGTGAGCCTGCAGAGGCTCTGGAAGTTGCATCCAGGCTGTGCCAAGTCTCCCTGAGCTCTGTGCTCTGCCAATGCATCATGATGGAAGCTGTAGCACTGTCAGTGTGTCCTCACCCAGGGGAACCCACCTGGGTCACTGCAGCAAGGCTGGACTACAGCTGCTGCTGAAACAGCCCCTCAGCTTCCCCTTTCTGAGCTTTTTTTGAACTGTAATTTTGCAGTTGCATTAGTGCAGAGTCCAGAATTGAACTTCTCTCCTTTTTCACAGGCAGGAGGTAGGGGGGCAAATGCTGTTGATGAAATAGCTCCAACTCCCCCATGAAGTTCCCTTTTCATTAAAGTGACAGGGCTGCAGCCACACTGGCTCTTCAGAGCTTTTAGCAGTGCCCCACAGACCGAGCAGCAGCAGTGCTGCAGCTCTCAGTGCCAATATGGTATCTTTTTCTTGCACAAAGATCATTCAAAGTTTTCCCCTTTGAAACAAAGTCTTTGTATTTAGATGAGATCTGAGTAGATGCTGTCAGGTTAGGGGCTCAATGAGGTGGTGAGTGAATGAATGGACTTGCAGCATACAGCCCACATCTCCCATAGATCCTTTGGACTTGTTTACATGAGACATTTTATCTACATAACAAGATACCAGTGCATCCCTCCCCTTCCTGGGCTGACCCAAAAGAGTGTGCGTAAGTGATGGTGGGAGAAAGTGGGGCCAGGGAAGGGGGACAGAGGGGACAGATGCTATCAGGGATGCAATGGTCTGTCCCGCTGTTTTGCCAGTGCCATTATGTTGGTTGGAGCAGTGGCTTTTCACTCTTCCATTGCCAGAAAATATCTGTGCTGGCAAATGCCTCAGTGCTGATGCAGTTTTATCACTTGAAAAGGACTTTGCTGGCATTGCTTGCTATCTCTTAAGAGCCAGTCTGAAATATGCCAGCTGAAGGAGGTTGCAGTAAGCTGCATTTCCTTAAGGGTGTTTGCTGAGAGGTGTTACCCATATCTGGGGAAGGTGGGGATGCTCGGGAAGGAAAAGATATCCTTGTGAAAACATGAATCAACCAACCACTTGCAAATTCATATGGATTTCTGCTACCAAAACAAAAAAATGAGGAAACAAACCTGGGGTTTTGGGGTGCTGTCCTGCATGCTTTTTGAACCTCTGCTCTTACTGTGAGAGCCAAAAACTGAAAGCAGGAAAAGGGGAGCAGTTTTATATTCATGAGAACCACTAAGCCACAGAGACCAAGAGCTTTATCAGAGGAGCTCCAGGAGGTCTTGTGGTGATGGTTTGAAACCTGAATGGACCACTCCAGGTTTTGCAGGATGTTACTACTTGTATAGCAGTGAATGGGAATTCACTGGTTATGAATTGTCCCCCTAGTGTTAGTGGGCCAGCAGGGAAAAAATAGAGATTAATTCATGTACACAGAGAGATGTCGCATTTGAGGTCTGTGACACACACTTTTCTGTGCTCTTGTTCAACAAACTTCCCACCATGAGAAGGTCCTGGTGGCACATGTCCTGCTGTCCTGCCCACAGTTGTCACAGAGGACCAGAAGTTGCAGGAAAGGTGTTCGTGACTGGGGCTAAATGGCTACTATGAAAATGATACTGTGTGCTCATATTATCACTGTGTCCCCTTCAGATTTTTAACTTGTTTGACCAAATGAGACAAAATTTCAAGGACCTCAGAAATACTGAGCTCCCTAAGTTCCATTAATATGAAGACCTGTTACCACTCCTAACACAGGAAAGGAACAGCAACTCATCTTTCTTTGGGTGTCTGGTAAGAATCAAGCTTCACCTTTAAGATGTTGTTTGTAGAAAACAAAACCTTTTGCTGTATGCATATTACTTGTTTCTTTGATTCATTGCACTTATCTGTTTCACTGTATGAAGATCCCAAGCAGGGCTCCATGACACTGAGACTCAAGGTTTATTTAAAGCCTGGGGGCAGGACAGCTTTTCCATCTGTGTTGGATCTTGTCTTGCCATGGTACTTTGGGAGAAGAGGGATGAACAGAGGAGCATCTGCTGTTCAGATGTCCCCTATGGACAGCCTGGAGATGCTGACCAGCAGTGATGGCCTGGAACAGGAACAATCAGGTGATACAGACCAAGACAGACCTAGAATCCACCAGAGTGGTTTGGCTGCCTGTGCCAAAACCCAGCACAGTGAGTTTAGAGACACCTGCCTGTACCTGATCCGAACTTGCCAGTTTGTTTGGTGTGTAAGTCTGCTGGGAAGAAAGGTAACAACAACCTGAATATGCCTGGAGAAGGATGCTAACAGCGTCAAATTTGGGTGATGATGGATTGGTAGAAAGCGGGGTGATGATGGGCTGTAATTTCTCTCTTGAATTTTGGAAGGATAAGTGGGTGAAGGAGCTTTGGACACTGCTCGTGGAAAGGCACCAGAATACCTCAGGATTATGCTCAAAGCCTGAGTTTGTGCTGCTGGCGTAAACCAGTGTGGGAACTGACGTGGTTTCCTGGTGCTGGTGGTGCTCAGCAGGTATTTCAGGGCTGTGATATGAGAGTGAGGCAGGGCAGCATGGGCTGGGTGTCACACAGACACACACTGCTGGCATGGGGGGACATGCCTCTGGGGCTTACAGGGCTGGCACAGGTGTTGCAACATCAGCTGGTTTCTGAGTCACAGGGTCCAGGGCTGGGGGAGGATTTTTGAAATCCATCTGCCTGCCATCAGTGCCCCCAAACAGCAGCAGTGCTGTAGGATAGTCCTTTCTCCATGACCAGATGATCATAAGGTGTTCTGAGTCCCTCTGTCACTGGTATCATGACAAAAACCTGGTCCCAAGCTCTCTCATTTATGCGATCTCTGTGAACTTTAGAACCTATTTAAGATCTGGTTCAGCCATCCATGTTTAGCATCTGGGTAGTGCTTCCATTTGGAGCAAAGTCTGATGTCCATGAGCTGGAATTGTCCAGAGCATGTGTGCACTGCATGGGTGGAGTGTAACCCTGTGAGCTGGAGTGCTCTGGGGCAGACTCTGGAGAAAGAACTCACTGCCTTTGTTGCTTCAGGGTACAGCAAAGGAGAGAGGGACCAAACCCATGTTGTTAAGTCATATCACTGAATCATAGCATGGTTTCAGCTGGAAGGGACTGTAAAGATCCTCTGGATCCTGGAAGAATTAATTAGCAAACGAGCAGGGGATGAAGTACTCAAATGGGGGAACCATCTCTGTGTTCCTGGGAACAGAGAGAAGGGGAGGGAGAAGTGGGGACCTCCTCCCCAAGGGAACCAAAGAGAAAGACTTATCCTGAGGATACTGGCAAAGGCAGTCCCCTAAGCATGGGGCATTACTCCACCATAGGATTTCACCCAGACAAAAGAGATCCATTTCTTTTCAGGCCCTGAAATTGAGAAAAAATAAACAAATAATAATAATGAAAAAGATGTTATTTTTTACACAGGAAAGTTAAAGCAAGGAAAAGAACCCCTCCATTCAAAAAAGAAATCCAGACACAATTCCCAAGGTGGAAGTTACAATAGAAGCTATTTTCCTTTAGTAACATTCACGGCAGAATTCCCTTTATTGCAGTGTAATGGTCACAGCACACAGTGCATTGGCACAAATGACATAATTTAGACAGAAATGAAACTTGTAGTCTGAATGTCTTTTAAAGTCATCTGCTGTCTTTGTGCCATCTCCTTTCTTATGTCATCTCCTGCTTTACTTATATGAAGTAGAAGAAGACCCCAGCTCAATGACCAGGGGTGTGTGTACCTGAATTAAATGAGAAATCCCCATTTCACAGGGACAAGACTCTGACCCCCAGCAAAGACTGGCAGCCTTTGCTAATGATGAAAGGATGTTCCCAGTTTCAGCATCACACTGCTTTTATTCAAAATAATCAAAATGTCTCTATTTTTCTCATGCATTCAATGGATAGATTTGACCACATCCACTGTATAATTGGTTTTACTGCTGCTTTCAGGTAAAATCAGCTAATTTTTCCCCTTGTAGCTCTGTGTAGATCTTTTCTAGAGTAAGAAGAAAGTCCAAAAGGCAACTGCTGTTATATATCCAGAAAAGCATGCAATGGAGAGAAAAGGGCCAGGTGTAGCACATGAAACTGTCTGCATTTTCTACGACAATCCCAACACCAGGCTGAAAATATCCCATGGCATTTACAAACATCTTAAAATAAAAAACAAAAAAACCCACAACATGGGGATTTTCTTGCCTTTGTTCAGACTCCTGTCAGTTCAGAAAACTGCATATTCATGCTATTCATGCTAATTACTATTCCTGAAACAAAACCCACATAGCACAATGTCAGGGAATTATTTTTTTTTTGGGATGGCTTTTGTGGTGAGCATTGTGTTTGCCTCTATAACACATTTTTCCATTTGTTTTCATGTAGTTTCATAACTCCTACCAAAAAAACCAAACAAAAAACCAAACCAAACAAACAAAAACCCCAAATCAAAAACTTCCCCTAAAAACCCCAAAAACTTTTGATTGATAACTTAGCACTAATCCCTACTTCCTTCCACACTATTTTTCACAGTACAAATTAAATGCACAGCTCATCTGCTGGTGCAGTCCTGCGGCTTGAAAGGTGTTTGCTGTATTATCTCACTTAGATAATTATGTAGGCACTGGTGAACATCGCTTTGAAACAGTCAATAAAGTAAGGTGAAAACCTGAATTATCTTTGTTTTCACACATTTTGGAATGCTGATAGAAAACTCAAGTAGCAACACCAAGAGGAGCATTGTACGTGTGCATTTAGCTGTAAAGATTTCCTTCAGTTCAGCTCCATGGAGCCCACAGGAGCAGTTATGAGACCAGATGTTTTTCTCATTCATTAAACAACGTTGGCCAGCATGTAATTCTGAGCAGAAAAATGTTGGGATTGCTGGGAATACAAGACCCTTTGTGATGTGAGCTCTGGTTTTATACCTGATCCTGCTGTGTGCAAGTGCTGCAGGGCTGCACAGGCGGACCTGGGGGGTGTGAGCTGGAAATAAACCCAAAATCCAAGGCACAAGTGCACACACCTGTCAGCCCTGGTGTGGATTTCTGGTCCCACTGAATATGGTAGGAGTCTTCTCATCAACTTCAGTGTGTTTTACTTTGCCTGTCTGGTTGTTTGACTCTAAACCCCACATTTTTATGTCTTGAGCAAAAAGAGAGTTCCTGCAGCTGTTGGTAGTAATAAATCTCTTCAAATCAGTCACTAGGGAACAACTTCACTCATTTGTACACACAAAGCCAATGTAATGCAGGGATGTCAAAAAGCGACCATGGCTGGCTCCTGCAGGGAGGCTGAAAAAGTCAATTCAGGATGATTTTAGAGCTGCAGTTCTGTATTGACTTCCAGAGAGTCTCCCTGCATGTGGATGCTGGGGTTTAGCCAGGAAAATGCTAGAGCAAGCTAAAGGAAAGTGCAATTATAGGTGATGATTATAGATAAGGAGTGTCTCTCAGGATCCCCCTTGATTCTTGCTCCAGCCCAGAGGAATTGTTTAGACTGGAAAGCAAGCAGCATGTGGAGTAAGACATTAGTTTAAACTTCAATTTTCTTTAAAGGTGGCCAATTGTAACACTTCATAGTAACAGTTCATAAAGATGCCACAAAATCTGTAGATGTGTTTGGTTGTTTTTTCTTTGTTTATTTGTTGTTTGTTGTTTTTGTTTTTTCCAAATGTGAATTTTATTTTCCTTGGAACAATTGAGCTCGGTAGCTTTTTAAGGAAATTAAGCCTAGATATTTTTTTTCTGCATTTTTGAATGGTAACTAAACTAATGTTGTTGGCACTGAGAGGGGCTGCTATTGAGTCAAAGGACAGCAAAAGTTCCTGTGCTTGCCAGTAAAGCTCCCTATGGGATGAGTCTGGCTTGGCAAAGAGAATTCTATGTGGTCCTACATATTTTTATGTATACCTGTATATATCTATATCTATCCCTACATATCTATCTCTATTCTTGTGTGTGTATGTATACCTATAGGAAGACAGGAGTTTTTAAAGACAAAAATGCTAAACTCAAGGAAATTAACCATTTATTGAATCCCAATGGGCTCTGCTCATTCAAAAATATTTTCATTGTAAAATACTTGTGTTATTTAAAACAAATATTTTCCATGAGATCAAGATTCAGAAGGATTCTCTCAATAGATTGTGTATTTTTTAGGAGTCTGGAGGGGATGGGAGTTGAGGCTAAGTTATCAGAAGCATCAACAACACAATATTTGAGCATCGCAGCGAGTATTTCAAGAGTGGACTGAATTTTTTACTGGGTTCATGCCTTGGTGAAAGGTTTTCACTGGTAACATGATGACAACCTGCCCATATGATGAATGTGGGACAGAAAGAACTCTATGAGCATTTCTTGTCAATAAGGATGGATTCTGGGATGGGAACAGGGAATTTTTCCTAGTACATGGTGTGCGAGGGAAGAGGCAGTTAGTTTATTAGCTTTGTGCACTTTGACCCTTTTATATACACTAAGTAAAGTTATTTGATGGTAGTTTGAGGATAGTACTAGGATCATCTGTTAGTCAGATTTCAAGTTAATTAACCAGCCAATCTGCTCACACTGGAAGGGGCTTGTGTATGATTATGAGTCACCCAGTTGGGTAACTGATATTTGTTTATTTTTAGGCAGACTATGAGGCACCAAGACACTATGGCAATGGGTTCCAGATCAGTACTTTAAATATATGAAATATACTGGTGAATTGGACCTTGCAGATGAGAGGAGTGTCTGCTTTCTCACAACCTCTCCCTTTGTAGACGATGAGGTCAGGCTCATCACATGAAGACAAATTCCTTATCCTAAGTATAGTTAAGGCTCATTCCTGAAATATACAGAAAGCATTATTTTGGGATGGATCTGTATGTACTCTTGCAGCCTTTGGTAGGCCCAGAATTTCTAAGTGAAAGACTTGGTCTTATCTGAGTAAGAGTATAAAATTGTGTGGCGCTGCATTAATAGCATCCAAATTTTTTTGTGCTTTGGACCTTTATTCTTGAAACATGGTGCTGAAAGTGTGGTCCATGGAAGTACAAGAGGTTGGCAAAAGTGAGGCAAAGAAAGTACAGTGGGATTTGGGAACACAGGTGGGGGTCTCGGGTTCTGTTGAAACAAGTTGCCTGTCTTCTGAGGTGATCACACTCTGTAATCCCTTTAATGAATGCATCAAACTCCTTTCCATACTTAATTAAGCTCCTGTCCTTTCCCACCCCAGAGCCACCAGCTTCCCAGCCACCCCAGAGCTTCCCACTGCCACCTTAAATGAATTTGTGGCCAGCTCAGACCAATTTGTTCTTGTGCTAATGCTGATTTTCCTTCAGTAGCTTTTCTTCTAGGGCACATCCCAATTTATTTTGTCAAGAGCAGGAGGAAAATTTTTCCTGTCCACATTTCTGCAGGAGGAATTTGGAAACAGAAGGAAGGCTTTGTTTAATAAGGACTTTTCCAGGGGCCAGTGCCTCCTCCTCAAGAGGAGTAAGTACTTTTCATAGTTTCCCTTTCCTTTCCTCAATTTATGCCTCCTCCATCCCTTTCTCTATCACATATTTCTCCTGCTGGCCTCCTGTTCTGTTTTCTGTGGTTTGTGCATTCCCAGTCCCTTGTGTCCCTTTGCTGTGGGTGGGTGATGGGCTCAGACACAAACCCTGCCACTCTGGGGTAAGGCAGCAGTGGAGAGAAAGGTGACACAGGCTTCATGGCATCTTATTTGCTTTTGTTTCTGGGGAAAGCATGGGGCAGGGGGACACAAACATCCCCAATTCCCCTGCACAAGTGATTTTGGATGTGTAGTGTATGATGACAGGAACACAGACAGTGTGAAATGGAGACCTGGCAGCTTGTTCACATTGCTGGATACCATGAGTCCCCAACATTTATCTGTGGATGTGAGCTATGGAGTATTAATTAAACTGTGTAAACAATCATTTATTCATTCTTACTCTCTAGCCTGGTGCATAGAAAAATGAAATGCTGGGAATTAGGTATCTTGCTGGAAAAGTGTAATTTTTGTAAGAATTGCATTAAGCAAAGAATTGATTTAGAATTCCCCTTTTGTGTATTTATGTCTTAATATTGTATTTCTAAATTGTTTTTGTTTAGTATATTTTGTGTAAGCAGTCATTTAATTAGCAATGATTTTATTTAACTATTACAAATGATTTCTGTATTTTATTAGTATTTGTCTTAGCATTGTAACTACATAAGCACAGTCTTCTCTTCAGTTTCCAGATGGAAACAGCTGCATTTTAATTTTCCTGAAATGAGTCCTTTTAGGATCTTTCCTTGAAATTATTTTGCTCTACACATTTCATATTTGATCACTTCTGCAATGAAATTTAAGGAGTTTTCTTATAACAGTTTCCAGTGCAGTGGTACTACAGCATCATGATTCTGGTAAATGCAGTGAGGAGAGAGGACTTTTACATAACTTCTTTCTATGTTGTGGTTGCAATAGGATTTGAAGAAAAAATTTTATAATTATGGTGAAATTAAAGTGAGGTGATTTTCATGATTTCAGACTCTGGGACACCTTCTCAAGACAGTTTCACCCCAGCTGTGGTGGCCATGGAGTCATATGAAGGAGGTTTAGTACTGGGTGACTGAAAAGGGTTTTCTGTGAACCACAGAGGCCTGGCAGTGTCAGTGGGATGGGAGAAACCTTCTGGCTCCTGCCAGCAGCACACATCTCATGCTATTAGAAACACCCAATTAAATCAGCAGTGGTTTTAATAAACAATTTAAAAATATCAGGCATAGCAAAACAAACCTGGAGATGCCAGAAAGAGTGTTGTTTTTAGAGGTGGCAGAGAACAGAACATCTTTTCTTGGAAGCTCTGCACGTCCAGGAGGAAAGCAGCTCCTTTGCAGCGTCTCAGCTTCCCCAGACCCTGCTCACACAGTCTCAGGCAGTGCTGGCCCATGGAAACCCATGTGCCAATGCTTGTAGAAGCATGGGCTTCCCAGCTCTCCAGGGATATTCCATCTATCGGTCACCTAAATAAAAATTCCTCTTGCAATTCTTGCACGTGAGGGCTAAAAGGACTAGGTAATGACCTAAGAAATAAGTAATTTAGATAGAGAAAAGAAGGGCTTTTACTGACCCAAAAGCAGTTGCCCATTTTGAATGTTAGTGGCACAAATCATGCCTGGGTTGCATTGTAATCTGTTGTTTTAGCTGATGACCAAGAAGTAGGTAGCTGCCATGCTTTCCACCATGGCAACTGCAGCATCATGGCTTGGCCACTGATGTGTGAGAAAGGATCACTTCAGGTTGTGCTGATGCTTGAGTAGTTTGAAAACACACTGATGACTCCTTATTTAACAAAGGAATGGGCCAGCCCTCCTGCAAAACCCTGAACATCTCAAATACAACACAGTATTAAATAATTTCCCCAAAGTAACCTTCCAAAGTTAAGAAGTAGATAAGTCTGCCTGAAGGGTAATAAGAGAAGAGACTTAAAGTGGATATTTCCATGGAAGAGCAAGAAATTAATTAAATAGGACTGGTGTCTTTCTGTGAGTGTTTGCCATTGAACTCCCAATATCACAGGTGTCATCTCTGGGGGCTTGAGGAGAATCTGGAGAGACCAACACACACACTTCCAATTCTAGATAACTTTGATTTAATTCTTGGACTCAACACTTTGAAAAAAAAAGCATTAAAAATGTGTTAAGCAATGATTTAGTTTTGTCAAGGACTACTGGTTTAGTTCTTGGGCTGGTGTGCTCTTGCCTATCTCTGTTCCTCAGCTTTAACAGTCCTTCAGCTCTGAGGCACCTCTTGGAGCATTGACCAGTTGACAATGAAAAATTATGGTCCCAAAGCAAAACAAAGACCTAGCTGACTCATACAAATTTACAGGGAGTGGGAGCAAATGTCTTTTTAGCTCTGTTTCAGTTCTGTTTGCATAAATTTAAGATGTATAAAAGTTAAGATGTAAATAGATAAAATGTCCTGGAGTCCTTTGGGTGACTTCATGCAGATGTATGACTGAGTGATGCAGAAAGCCTGTCAGGTTTTCTTTGCTCCTGACCCTTCTCCCTCACCAGTCCCAGCACCATTCCCAGGTGTTAGCTGCCTCACCTGGACACTGAGTCCTGTTCATACCTCCCTGCCCACCTGGGGAGGTGTTTTAATCCTCGTTCCTTCACAGGACAGAGGCGAGTACAGTAAAAATCAAATCTGTTCACTGGGGCCTGGGCAAATATTCGACTCTCTGGCCTCTGCAAGCTATTCTTGTTCAATAAAATGCAGCAGAGGAAGATTTCTCAGGAGACTCTCTGCTTCACTCCATACTGCAGGGTCAATATTTTAACAACTTATTTTTCCTTATGTTTATACTCCTAGAGTAAGTGTTTGTGCAGGGATGGCTGAGATGGGAGTGGCCCCACTGAAATGCAGGGAGAGAGGAGTTAGTAGCTGTGACCCTCAGCCTGTCATGCAAAAACACCATGAACAAAATGCCCCAAACACAGGCTTCAGCCATGGGCAGTGGGGGCTTTCTTGTGTGCTTGTAAATGCAGCAGTTGTAAGAGTCCATAACATTAAATTATAGCAGAACTAGCTGTGGTTGAATAGAGAGAAGTGAAAACGTGAAAATCAACAGATATAAGGCATTTGGGGTTACCCAGGGCTGAACTCAGTCCCGCCCACAAGATTTTTTAAAAGTAATGAAATTATTAAAAAAACACAGAATTGATTAGCACAAAAGGCCTGTTGTCATGGACTCAGGGTTCTACAGATTCATGTGGCAAACTAAAAGGTCATTAATAAAGGTTAAATAATGAGTGAGTGGGATTTCTGCCCATATTGGGTCTGCAGTGGGCACTAGGTGGAGTAAACATTTCTGGGGGAGCTGTTAACTCTCAGGTCTGCCCTGCCCAAGCATTTCTCATATCCCAGAAACAACTAAGTTACTAAAATGGGTGTAATCTACTTCATCTTAGAAAAGTTATGTAGTTAGGGAAATTGAAGTAAAGGATGTAGCCAATATGTTCATCGCTGGCTTCGGTTTCTTATTTTCTTTCTTCCCTCTCCCTGCTTCCTCTTCTCTGTCTGCTTGTGCCTCTATTTCAGAGTGTGGATTAAGCAGCCAAGATTGCATTTTTATTAGAATACTGCAAGGGTGCTCAGGAAGGCTGAGCAGTGCCCAATGCTGGTACAAACCATCTCAGAGGAAATGGTAAGAGTGTGAGCTGTGCCCTTTCTTTCACAATGAGATGGAGAGGAAGAGTCAGCACCACAACAGCTGCTGTCTTTTCTGTCCCTGCAGCTCTTTCCTCTTGCTCTCCATTTGCATGCTCTTGTCTTTTTTTTTAGCTCTGGAGGAATAAAGGAGAACAACATCTCCTGTGGCCCATTTAAAATAACCTTTTCCCTATTTGCCAACATGGACAGTTGTTGTCACCTCCGGTACCTTACAAGAGCCAGCCAGAGAGTGACTTTCTCTGAGAGCAGGTCAGGAAGAGACCTGAGAGCAAGCAGGAAAAATAATGAAGCCTGTTTCTCTGCAGATTTATGTTCCTATCATGTAAAGGGCAGTATTGACTTTTAAGTTAATGATACTCAAATCTACTGTTATCTTAAAGCATAAATCATGCCATGCCCTGCAACTTCCATGTTCTTCAGCCACTCTGCCTTCCTGACCTCCCAATGGCTGCTCTGCTGCCTTCAGCCTTTCATCCTCCTTTCCATCTTCTCTGCACTTTACAGCCTCTGTGTTTTTCTGCTGCTCCAGATTTCTCTTGAGATCGTCGTGTCATTTCCTCCTCCTTTTTAACCCATCCCTTCCCCTGACTTGATCATTCTCATTGGGGGGTTGTGAGAGCTGCTGCTGTCAGCATAACTAACAATAGGGCTGTGGTTGAGTAGTAACAACTCCCAGCACAGGGGGAGCTCCAGGGAAGCAGGGCAATACCTAACCCCACTCCTCCACAATCAGTGAGCTCTCAAGGTCTCTCACATCCCATTAACCACAACACTCTCCAGAACTTGCTGTGCTCTAGAGGTGGGACCCATCAACAGCCCATCTCCATTGCTGACCATCTACCCACTGACCACAGCCCAGCTGGGGAATCTCCTTTTCCTGCTGCCTGCCATTGCACAGTTCTTTCACACAGCTCTGGACAGCACAGGGCTCAGCCCAGCACTTGATAGAGGGAACAGTAGCTTAACACTGGTACCAGGGCTTACACTACATGGCAGCTAAGGGTGGAAGAACTGAGCCACAGCTGCTCCCTGGTATTCAGTCAGCCCTTTGCACTGTGCAGTGCACCTCCTCAGTGGCTGCTGTCTCTTATTATACATTTTTAATTGATTAATTTTTCATCCTTATCCTAAGGTCGTGCATTCATGGCAGTCATTGTCAGCACCCCGTGCTCATTTCATGTAAAGCTATATTTAGACATTTCCTGGATGACATATCCCTAATGTACAGTATCCTTTTATGGATCATATTAAGTCAGATTCCAGACCTTTAGGCCAGGATTTGGTTAGTTCTTGACCGGACCATAGGGTGGGCTGCTCTGGAGATGCTTGCTGGTCCCACTGGTGTGACCACAGTTACACAGCTACATGAGGATTCCTGGTTTATTCACACCGCTTTAGGCATTGCAGTATTTGCCCTATTCCCCTGCTATTCCTATGCCTGTCCATGGCATGCTGCCCCAGGGTGGCTGTGAGGATCCTGTCTTTGGCCTTCACCAGAGCAGCACTGCAGTGGCTGCTGTGGATGGTGTTAATTGATGCTCTGGTGTACTCACCGTGGTGCTGTTTCCCCTTTGCTTTGCCCTTACAATATTCCACACATAATTCACCCCTGCCACCCTGCTCTCACCTCTCCCCCCTCCCCCCTAAGGATTTTAAAGCAAAGTGATATTCTAGAAATTGAGCAACAGGAGCAAAATCAACAGAGGTCAACTTGGGAAAGTCCAAACCATGGTCTCTGCTTCTTGGCCACTGTTTCTTATAAATCCTGTAAGAATTAATTTAAGCCTGAAGGACTTTACTTTCTATTAAGTGCTTTTGAAATTGGCTAATGGGGGAAAGAAGGTTGAAGGGTGAGAGATGTGCATTGCCCAGCTGATCTCATAAGCTTATTTCTATAGGAAATCAGTATAAAATGTGAAAGGGAGCAAGTCATGTTAAAATAACAGTTGTACTTGATCCTTCACATATCTGATGCTTTTAATACTTTCTCTCCCTTCCAATACATTAAGAGGGACACACAGGGCTGAGATGCTCTGTCTGGAGCCTCAGACTTCATTTGCCAAGCTGAAGTTGAATTAGCACTTTTGAGCCTCTGGGGCTGTGCCTTGCATCAGAAACAACACAGCTCGTTACTGTCCCCAAACCCTGCTCCTGTCACTCGCTGCGCTACGTGATGGTGGGTGACACGTGGAGGGAAACAGGATCTCTTCCAGAATATGTGAAAAGGTAGCTTTGACATAAGATTAAATCAATAAGAGGAAGATGGATGAGCATTCATTACCTGTATTATGGAGGGGACTGTTTTTAGAGAAGGGAAAGTTTACCTTAGGACATTCATTCCCCTCCCCTTTGTTGTACAGCTGCTTGTCAGTCAGTTCTTTGGCTGTCACAGCTGGGAGTATGTGTTCCAAGGTGAACTGTTGCTTATTTCAGTTTGCCTTAAAATGTTGCTTGGCAAACTGAGGTAGTCCAGGAGATGATTGATGAGCAATGAGACAAGCACGCAGCACAGACAGGCTGGACAGCTGGGATGACTTCAGCCTCAGTCCAGAGCTGATCCTATCATTTAAAGGGCATGATTGGGTCAAAAGGAAAAGGGATGCTAAAGGAAAGAGAATGAATAAGGGAGAGAAAGAGAGAGTTTCAAAGGCTGTGATACACTAGTCACCATAGTGATGATAAGGGAGAGAGGCAGAAGAGAGGGCAAAGTCAGTTGACAGTGAAAACATTCAAGGTTTAAAAGGCAGCCTGATGAATTTGTGCATGTCTGGGAGCCCTAAAGACTCCATCTGGCATCTCCAAGCCTTTCTTCTGCTATTGGTTTAATTCTGTAAAGATTAATTTCAAGTTATTATTTGGATCATCATGTAAGAGTTACAATTAACTTTAGTTAAAGAATATTCTCTTTTGATACAAGTGACTCGTGGCTAAACTTGACCAGCTTTGTGTTGAGATTGGTATGGGAAAAAATTCCTTGTGGTCCCCTTCCTGTCTTTTAGTAGTGCCTTTGAGTTGTTAGTGCATTTTCTTGCTGTGGAAGGTGGATTGCCCTGCTGATGGGGCAATTAGAACACAGCTGCACACTAGCCACAGGAGGATCTGCAGGTCTGTGACAGACCCCTTGCCCCCCCAGATGGTAAGGTGACATCAGAAGAAGATCCCAAAAACCACTATACTGAGATGCCAGTTACCAAAAGTAGGAGGCACTGAAAAGAGGAGACATCCTTGGGTATACATCACCACTTTAGAAGAACCTGCATCAGTTTAAGACATGATCACCCCTTCAGCTGTTTGAGTTGGTCACATCCCTGCCTGAGGTTCCCATTGTCACACCAGAGCAGTTCACCTGAGCACTCCTCACCTGCCCCAGGGCAATGTCAGAGCAGCTCACATCTGAAGCAGGTGAGTTATGTCACAAGCAACTCTGCCAGCCCTGCTAAGGGAAAGCAACAGTTTTCAGGCGAGAAGTTGTAGCTGAAGGACAAGGACATTCCTTACACTGCCACAGTTACATTTGCAAGAGGCCACCTGACTGAAGCTTTAAATCCATCCCTTCTCATGGGAGAGACATCTGACTGCACACCACCAGGCAGTGCCTGTCTCCTTTCAGAATTCAAACCGCAGCTTGATGCCTGAAACTTTGCTTTATTGTGTTAGGATGTTGTTGTTTGTGCTGCTTCTGTGTCAGCTGCTGGAGATGACACCAGAGGCAGGGGTTAGAGCACTTGACAAAGAGGTCCATTCACCTCCTGTCAATCAGCAGAGCATTGAGGCCGAGATGGAACTATGCTACAAGGCAAGATCCTGAAGACCTTTCAAAGCATTTATCTGTTGCATGAACTAATTAGAGATTCTTGAGGGACAACAAAGGGGGAGAATAATTGTTCCAGATATTAGAGTACCTATCTCTGAGTCTCAGCATCCCAGGCCATCCCTTTTAATTTAGCTAGTCATGCCTAGACTTGTTCAGTCTTTGTCTTCTCAGAACTTTATTCCAGACAGCAGGGTTTCTCTGAACTGTTGGGAAAGAGACGTATAAGATTAGAGACAAAAAAGTCTTATTCCAGTTATTACTGGAATACTCCAAGGGCACAAGAATTTGACACTGGTTATTAAGTGTGTTATTGCTATCCCTTTGGAGGCCTCAGGTTATGCTGCATTTACTGTGACCCCTTTACTTGCACCTGTGTCTTGTAATGCTTCATGGTAAAAACACCTGGTGTTGACATTTTTTCTCTCTTTCTTTAGAAGTTAAGTGAATTTTAGATTTTCAAACCTGTTTTCCTTGATCTTCTTCAATAAGAAAAGGCCTTTGACTATGCCATGAGAAGTCTGGGGATTTTTCTATTTTTTTGCCTAATTTTTAAGGGTATCCAGACTGAGTCTGGATTTACTTCCCGTTCAATAAATATCCTCACCAGAATATTCCCGTTCCATTTGGGTTGTAAAACCAAGCCTACTGTTGCAGGAAAAAGTGGGTCAAGCCAAATTAGCCCCCTTCCTTTGGTCTCTTCAGCAGATCACAGCACGTTAAAATTCTTGATTCTTGAACCCTGCAGTTCTAGACAGATTTCAGGCTTCCTGGGCTCTCCTATAAATATCTTAAAATGTGCAGGTGAATTGCACTGCATGATGGACAGTGAAACTGTGAACTTGAATCAACAGACAAACATACTGTCCCTTGCTCCTGCATGGTTTTTATTGTGTTTCAATACTTTGTGTTATTTGTAGTTTTGATGCACCAGCAAGGGTTCAGATTGTAGCATGGCTGTCTCCAATAACCCACCTCTGGGCGTTTATTTTGGCAAAAGTGTCAGAGTGATAGCTGGTGTGGGACACAGGCTTAGAGGTGACAGAGATATAAAGGGAAAGGGAAATTGTACAAGTGCAAGGGAGAAAAAACAGGCATGAACATGATTAAAAGATGGCTGGTCTTTGGTGCAAAGGCATTGACAGTGTAGAAAGAGAACAGTACTGGGATGGAAAATCAAGAATTGGAGGTTATAATGAGAGAGAGACTGGGATAAGGATGAGATCCCTGAGAAATGGAGAGTGAAGTTAAAACAACAGGAAAAATGAGCAGCGTGAGAGGAAGTAGAGTCTCTTTCAGGGGAATGCCCATCAAGATGTGCAACAGCACCCACCAGGACATGGAAAAGCATCCAGGCTGCTGAGGCTCACTGTTCTGCTATGGTTAAACTGCAGTGATGCTGTGCTGGCAGGAGAGGAGCTCTTCCTCCAGAGCTCCTGGCGTTGCAGCACTGTGAGAAGCTGCTCTCTTAGGTCAAGCAGTAGAAGTCTGTGGAGTGGATGTAAAGAGTCTGCTCTATCTGAGCATGAGGATATGAATTATTCTGGATGACACAATTAAAAAAAAAATCAGTCATCACTCTCCTTGCTCTCAACCCAAAATAGAAATCCACACAAACAAGTGACAACGAGGTTGAAGTTCAGGTGATTCAGAAATTCAGATGACTCAGAAAAATGTCAGAATAAAGACAGTGTTATTATGCAGTCCTTAGTGGGATACTATTCTTTCTGAAGGACTTGCATTTCTTTGAAACACAAGATGGACAGAGAACCCCTTAGTAATTTTGTTTTATCTTCAGTATTTAATGCGTGGTGCCCTACATATTTATTTTGTGTTATCCAGGTTTGTTTAAAAAGCCATCTGTTTCCTCCTAAGTAAGGGTGCTATATATTTGTTTTTCTTTGGTACATACTTTTTTCTGCCCTTTGAATCCCAGCTGGATGATTCTCTTAGGCAGTAAACAGGATTTTAAAAGAGGGTTTGAGGGATAAGTGCTCTTGGCTTTGGAGGATTTGAGAGTAACCATGTAACCTCTATTCCTCTTACTTTTTGTCAGTGATGTGCTAGCTCAAGTCCTAAAATTTTCTCTCTAGTACTCATCACTGCTGCTCTTGAGGGCTTCACAAACACTCAATTGATCTTCATATCAGCTTGACAAGGGTTTCATTTTGCTCTGTTATTTTTGGGAGAAGTTAGGTGGGGTTTTAGAAATAAATTTCATTATCCATCTTTCAACTTTGATTATAGGGTGCATCTATTCAAGCAAAGACCTTGCCAATAGCATTCTGGTAGCATAATAGATAATACCTTCTGATTATGAATTAGAGGACTGCAAGTATGACTCCTGGATTGTGTTTCTTTTGCAGGTTGCATGTTTTCCCTTCTCATTGAAGGTGTTGTAAGCACAGCATGCTAAGTGTCCAAATACCCACTTTTCACCTACTTTCTACAGGGCTTGGTTTCTGCAGCACTAAGTTCCTTTTTAAGGATAAAGTGAAATACAGATCTGGAAGGCAGGAGTCCCTCTTGCTGCATGCTTCACATCTAAATCTAAATGATCTCTTACTCAGAGAGGCAGCAGATCCTGTGGAAAAAATGTGATTGCATCATTAAGGGCTTCAGAATATACATTCAGAAGCAGGGCAGAAGGGATATCAGACAAACTGAAGTTGCACACACAGGCTTAATATTAGTACTTCCCCAGTCCCCCAGACACATTGTTGTTGCTGGATTTTGATATAAGTGGTGGAAGTAGAAATGGAATGACAGATACACTTAGCAGAACTGATATCAATTCACTGCAAAATATATAAGTTGTGAACAATAAAGTCAGATTATTTTGCTGGATTTACTCTGGTTTTACCCTAGTGTAACCCAGAACAGACTGTGGTCCAGTGAGTATGAGAGAAGTGAGACTTTAAAGAAATAAATCTCATCTATTTCAAGTTTTATTAGCTTCTATTTCCATTGTGCCTTTCAATTTTTATATTTGTCATATATTGGAGCTTGCCTAGATGAAAGCTTTAGTCTTCATTGTGTTACAGAGTTTTTGTAAAGACTAGATGATGTTTTTAAAAATCTGAGAATAGAAAATACATGTAATTGTTTATGGTAAGATTACTCTTGGCTCAATTTAGCCTTTAGCGAGACAAAGAATTTTATCCAAGGGCATAATGAATCTATATGGTATTGCCAAGATGAATAATTTAAAAATAATGAGTCAGATCTTTTAAAAAAAGTATGAAAGGGACTTCTAGTTATAATGTTTAGGAGTGAATTTGTGTTCAATTAATTTTGCTTTGCGTTCTGATTCTCTGCCTTTGCAGTGTGCTCAGTTTATATTTTTAAGCTTCTATCTATGGCTTCAATTTATATATATACGTATATCTAATGTCTATCTATAACTTAAGCTTCTATCTATTCTATCATAATATCTATGAAAGCAGGAAAATTACTGTCTTTTTGTTTAAATGAAAGAAATATGGGAGATTTTTACATAATCATATAATTCCAAGAGCTGGTACTTTGAGGAAAAAGCCTCAAATATCACAAAACTTACGGTAAAGATTGTGAGAATTGGCAATTTGTAGCTCCTCAGATGTGTTTGAGGTTTACAAATGCCCTTCTTATAAATAAAGAATTTCCTGAGGTCTATAAGAGATGCAAAGCTATATTTTAGCAGCAATACCATTGGAAATAACTTGTCTTTCTGCAGGGAAAGATGCAGATTGCCACCTTCTCTCTCCACAGCCACTGAAATGGAGGCCCAGCTAAAGAAAAATAGTTCTGCTCTCAGCTGAGTTTGTTATCACAGTATGGATTGGGAATCACTCCAAGAAAGGGAGTGCAAATATCACAGCTTTCCACTTTGGATCTAAGACCAGAATGTTTTCTGATACCTTGGGGAAACTGCAGGAGGGAGGGATGCTGGGTTTTGGTTTTATGGCTGTGTAGTATCTTAAACAGCCAGGAGAGGTTTGGGGCCTCTTTCTGCTCTGGATTATGTTGGTGTCAGTCTGCAGCAATTGCACAAAGACAAATTAGCATTCCCCAGGTAAGAATGAGGCCAAAGAAGAATTTGCTTTTTGTGGTTTTTAATTCAATGCCAAGATGACATAAGATTTTGTGCATTTTAACTCGCATCTGTCTGCAACAGAGGAGCGTTTAATTCAGGATGTGAAAGCATTTTTCTTAGCAGCTGGAGCAGACACTGAGGACTGAACTCAGGAAAGTAGTACAGGATCTGAAAAAGGCTCTTATCTCTCTGGGATACCAACTAGGAAGGATGAAAAAGTGATGGAGCTGGGAGCTGCTGTGGTGTGACCTAGAGAATGATGAAGTCCTATTGTCTCAGCTCCCTAAGACTCCTGAGAGTTCAGCTATTCTGTCTGAGGCTGAACACAGCAGCTCCTTGTCCTCAAACCCACTGACAACATTTGCCTGTTATTATTAAAGTGAGAGGATTGTCCTTAGAATATTCTGGGGCTCCTTTAGCTCTATCTGCTAAAATTACAAGGGTGTCTGGGCTTGTCTGTAGTTTGACAACAGGTTCTGTTCTACTATTATCTGTTCTTATGATTTTGATTTTGATTTGCAAAGAATCCTTGTTTTGTACACTGGCAGCAGGTTATTAATTGTGTCCTGTAAGCTGACCTCTCCTTAAGTCTTCCTCTGCTCCAAGGGTTCTTTAAGGAGCTGCAGCCCAAGCAACCGTTTTGAGTTTCAAGGGCAGCTAGAGCAAAGTGTTACCCCCTCTGCCCATTTTTCAGCAGGGAGATGCCTGTGACTGAGACACCATCCCATGGCTACAGATGACCACTGCTGAGAGAAATAGCTCATATATTTACTGTGGAAAATCTTCGAGCCAGTTTTGTCAGGCACACTCCTTTCCAATCATCTGAAGGCTCCAAAGGAATTTTTGGAATACTAATATTAGAATATTAGAGTATTTTTCTAATACTCCTAGCTCAGACCTTTGCAGAATCTTAGCTAGTATTTCACCACTTCCACAACAGGTCTTCCAGCATCTGGAAGAGCAGAAGGGCTACTTCTCTGGTGGATGTGGTTTTTGTGTGAGCTGGTGCCAACAGAACTTGTCTGTTATCCCCCAATACCAAAACAGCAGCCTCTGCAGTGAAATTGTAGAAGATTATATCCAGTAATTGAAGACACAATGTCCAACAGGTCTGTCTGGCTTCCTTTTGCTCCTTGGGCTTTTGCAAGGGTCTGCACCCAAAAATCTAAATAGTCCCTTCTGATTAAGAAATTCAAAGTAGTTCCCTTAGCAGGGCAGCTCTCTTCCAAAGGCTGCACATGAAAGACTCACAGCTCTTGAGTCATTGCTGCCTCATGCTAATCATTGGAACTGGGTTCTTTCTAGCTCTTGTTAATTACTGTCTAGCTTATATACTGCAATCATAGAGATAGTAAAGATTATGCAAATGCTGATTAGGGTATAATGTGGCTTGCAGAGCATTCATCATAACCAGTAAGAAGGGAGAAGAAGGGAAGCTTGATTCACGGGGGCTAGGCTGAAATTGTTCTGAGGGCACTTGGATTTTACTTTTTTTACTTGAAAACTGAGCATATTTGATATAGAGAATCTGAAATTCAGAAAGGAAAATATTTGAATATAATCTCACTTCCCTGAAGATACATTTAAACTAGATACCTGCCCTTGGGTTTTAACAATGCAGTACGTGGGGGTTGCTAAGACAGCCAGTTGTTTTCATCTCAAGACAGCCACTCTCTTCCAATACCACCTGGAGCACTTTTAGTCATTTTGTTCATAGGCACAGGTCGAACACCTCCCCAGCCCCTGTGATAAAAAATTATATGTGAAAGTGAAATAATTCTAAATATCATCCAGTGAATATGCTGATGTCTTCTAACTCCCAAGACCCAGGTGGATAAATAGAATCCAGCTCAGAGGTATCTTCAGACAAACAGCTGGATAATTACTGCTTCTCTAGCATTACCTCATTTTATCCATACTGTCATGAGACAGAATGAATGGTACCTGGGAAATTGTAAATTTGAATTACCATTTTCCTATGCAAGGTGAGAAAATTGCTAAGAACAGTGGGAAAAACTGTGGAGTTACAAGAGGCAGATCAACAAGGGACTACAAGCTTTAAGGAAAAATTCAGAGGGAAGGACTTTATGCTGTTATACAGGTGTGCACGTCTTGAATCCCACAAGTACGGATTCACTAGAGGGCTGGATCTATATTAAGACAAAGGAAACCATTGTGACAAGAGAAGAGTTTTCCTCTAGGCTTCTAGAGCAACTGTTCTTTCTATAATGATTCTCCTGGCTGGATTCTCTTCAGGAATCTGCCATGACAGCAAACACAGAGGTTCCATCCTGTGTAATCTCTTCAGTACTGAGGTCTGGTTGTCTGCCTGGGTCAGGCTGCATGTGAATTCAGGACAGAATACTTCAGGCTTTGGAAATGCACCTTTTATGGACAGTTTACTTACAACAAAAGAATATCCAGATGCTCAAACAACCTTCCAGAACACACTTAAATACCCCTTTATTACTACCTAGAGCATTGTCAATAAAAGAGGCGGGGTGAAAAAACCTCTGAGACCTGTTCTGATGCTCTGACAGCACTGGGGGTAAGGCATACAGTTAAGCTGACAGCCAGGAAAACTATGAGACAGTGACCACCTCCCAGTCATCTCAAATGCTCAAATTATTCCTAAGCCTGATTCTCACAGGTTGTTTGGTGTTCCCATGACTACATGCAGAAAAGGTGAAAGCAAAAGTAGTCACATCACTCTGAAGAAAGAGCTACTATTGATTACTAAAGAAGAGCCTGTAACAATTTCTAAAATAATGAAAGACTCTCAGCACTGAAAGTATATATATATTTGGTCTTTCTGACAATATTAGGTACGGCTTTTTCTCTTGTATGATTAGGTTCTGAGATTCTTGATGGAAAAAAAAAAGATCCCAAGAATATCAGGATATCCTAAGGATGTTTCACCCAGAAAATGAGGGCATCTGAATAAATCAATCCAGCTGTTATATTCATGTCAGCTTTTTACTTTGTCAGGTTTCAAAAGAATCCTTGCAGTTGCTAGTTACAAACTAGCATTATAACTGACACTTTATGTCTGGAAAAATCTTTTGGACCAAATCCTTCTTCCTGATAAAGCTTCTTTGTGCTGTTCTAAAGGCATAAAGCAGTCTTTAAGATGCTTTTATCAGTTATATTCAGATTCAGCTGTCACAGGGAAATCTCCATATGGTGGAGAGCTGATCTTGCTGAGTTTGCACTCTTCCCATCACAGCTCTGATTTTGCAGCCATACCAAGAGGCAGACATGTGGCTGAGGCATTGCTGTGCTCCAGTAACTCCCTGCTGTGGAGCTGTATCTTGTCTCTTTTTCCAGGCACAGCTTAGTGTTCACATGAACCACTTCACAGGCTTCTTTGGGAATCCACTGACATGCACTCCAAAATTTCATTTGATTCCAAAGTCAATTTGGCATGGGCACAATGGCAGTCTTGATAATAGGGGAGCCTGGGGACCACAATATATTTTTAATAGTCTCAACAAGAGAGTAAGAAGGCCCTAAGATTACTGAGATGCAGTTGTGTTATGCCATATTCCCTGTCAAATGTGAAGTTATTCTATAAGTTGACTTGGGAATTAAAATTAACTCAAAAGAAAAATACTACATAGCAAATTCAGAAAGACATATGTAACTTACTTCTGGAAGAGTTGGGGAATGTTTCACCCTAAATGCTTGTCACTTGGAAAACAATCACTTTTTAGGAAATTAAAGTAGAAAAATCATAAATTGGGCAAGGGAATTTTTTTCCCTAAACAAATGGGCTATCACATCCGACATTATTTTCTAGTAGCAGTTGAAATAAACTCTGAGGAACCCTTATCTCATGTATAGGATGCAAAAAATGAAAGTGTATTCTCATGATACAGGTCCTCTTGGGCAGTGCTTCAGCAATAAAAAAATAATATAGAAATTTAATGATTTTTATTATTCTGTTAATAAGCATCTTCAATCCAGAGCATAGGATAAGGAAGCTGCAAGTCAAGAAACTGCCTCAGTGCAAGAAATGTAGAAACTGGCTCCTGATAAGTGTTGCTGAGATCCACAATAGGTATTGATTAGAAAAAACCCATAATCACCTTCTGCAGAAACTGTGGAAAAGCCATGTGAAGCACACAAACCACAACACTTAGAGCTACCATTCCATATAGAATTAGTGCCAAACTGCCACTGAAACAGCAGGGTTAATAAGGATGTACTATACCATTCCAAACTACAAATGTTCAGCTGAGTGACTGTTAAATGCAATAAGCAAATTCACACATGAAACTATGGTTTGCTACCCTCTTTCTCTCTCCCTCTCTCAGGTTTACTTTCAGAATTAAAAATAACCTGTTGATGACACCTCTGGGAAGATAGGACTGAGAATGGTCCCCCTCTACAAACACATAATGGCCATTTTGTTTAGGGGATCTCAGAGCAATAACTTTTCTGGATCCCCACTCATCAAGAGTCATCAAACCCCTTTTGGTAAGAGGTAATAAACTTAAGAGCTGCAGTAAAAGGCTAAACCTCTCAAGCACAGTATCAGAGAAGACTATAACCAGTACCCACACAACAAGATATTTACCAAATAAATCTCCCAGAAGATTCTGAGAAGGTGGCAGGGGGGAACACAAAACAGTCATTTTCCAGGCTCACCTGAGGGAAGAGGTTTTGTGATGACACAAATCTGGCAATCACAGTATGCCTGTGAGAAAGGTCCATCACAAACCCCCTGATGACTTAATGTCACCAGCCCTTTCTACATCCTGTCTCTGACTAATTTCCAGTGCCTCACAGGCAGTTGAAAAAACTTCACAAGCCAAATGCAGATGGGGCAGAGGATCAGAAGCAGGCCTGAAACTCAGGAATGGCAGTACAATGTCAAAGGTCAACAGCTCAGTCATCTTCAGATCCCCTTTGGACAAAACAAAGTATCATGCCTGGATTTAAAATCGTGTAGGTGTTTGTTCCTAGAGTACTGTTTGCTTGCTCTTGGAATGGTTAGAAAGCTTTTCAATCTAAGTATACTCATGACCAATTTATGACCATGCATCACTGTGCTAACATAACCCTTTAATTTAAATAGTATTCTTTCCTTGATAATTACTGGGTGAATTGCACTATTTTGGCTTAATTTGGCTAGTTGAGGAAGCTAAGTTTGCTTGCTTGAAGCTCCATTCAAGAATGCAGATACTCTGCTCCCTTGCCACCCCAGTATTCCTCTTCTGCACCTGTGGCAACCTGAGCCAATCTTTTCTGACCATAAGTCACCAGCACTGGATGCAATTTTCCAAACAAGGTTCCTCAGCTGTACTGTGTAAAGCCATATTAATACTTCCCTCTCTCTACTAAAAATACCATGCTTTGTGCATCATAGACTCAAGTGAGTCTTTTCCACAGCCATTCTGCTGGCAGCTCACAGTCATTTTCTCATGGAGGAACTCATCCCCATAGTAAGGTCAGAGCAGTAGACCCAAGGCTACCAGCATCACCACCCTCCTTCTTTCACTATACTATTTTAGGCACAGGGTATTGCTCCCAGCCTTTTTAACCTTGAACAAATCCTTGCTTTGACAATTGTTAGTTGCTGCCTCTTTCAATATCTCTAAGTAAAAATCATGGTTGTATTCATCCATCATGTCAGCCTCAGGAATTTTCCCCATTTCTCTAAGTTTGCTGTTCTGCAATCCCAAGTCTTAGTCAAATATCTGCATTTGTTCCTCTTGCAGTTTAACTTCAGCTGGATTAGTTTGTGATCAGTCAGTTCATGATCAGTTTCAACACTCTGGCCTTCTACAAGGTCCTTGCTGCTTATTAATACCAGTCCTAAAATAGCATCCTCTCTCATGGACTGTTTGCTTGAGAAATCGAGTTTCTATGACACCCCAGAACATTTAAGCCCTACCAGTTCCCAGTGGTACCTTCCAGTCTGTTGCTGAGAAATTAGTTTCCCATAATCACATGCCATTTCCTCTCCTATATCTTCCAAATAGTTTTTGGAGATAAGCATCCCTGTACAAGTTTGTAAGGGATTACCACTCTTTTCTCAGTTGATTTCTTTTTTATTCTTTCCTCTCAGGTGATTTTCCAGTGTAATGCACTATTATTTTATTTCTTCAAACAATTCACTAAAATACAGTACTACTCCATGGTATTTACTATAATTTCTGCTGTTTTAAGTAGCTACCCCTCCAACGACTATATTTGAAATACTACTGCCAAGTGTTCAGCATTATCACAGCAGCCTTGAGACAACACTTTAAGCCCCAGAGAAGACATTGCTTATAACACAGAATTCCAAACCAGTTAAAGACTAAACATTGGTGACATATCTTACTGTAATAATTGTATTAGAAATCCCTAAAATTGTGGAGTCACAATATGGAAAAAGGAAAAAAAAAAAAACCAAAGCAATTGAAATGCTGGATATATTATTAAATCATCACTTTATCCCTTTGTCAACAGACTTTTCTTTTTTAATGTGGAAATGTTTCTGACATCTTTAAATGGTATAAGAATTTCTTTTCTCTTTTTAGGGAAGAACATATTAGTACAGCTGCTAGAGCTACAGGCACTAGAATCCTATTATGTTTTCTCCATTTTTTCTTTTTTTTAGGGCAAAGCAAGAGGACACATACAACAGCAAAAAGAGTGGCAAAGGAAGAAATTGCAGGTTTGTCTCTGATAGAAACTTATTTGCAGCCCTGCTGCTGGAGAAATCAAGGCTTGGTGCACAATCCTTTCTGCTGGTCCAGAGCTAAGCAATCTTGAACAAGTGATGAGAACGTGTAAGACATCCGTCTGAGACTGTCTTTCTGATGGCAGGTTCACGGCATCGTTTCAAAAGCCGCAGTTGTCGTGACAGCTAAGCCAGCCTTTGACTGGGGACGGCAGGAAAGGCGGGAGAGAGGGGGAAAGAGAGAAAGCAGAGAAGTGGGATGAGGAGAAAAACAGCACACAGGAGGGAATTAGCAGTGCGGCCAAGCTTCGTGATTTAGAGGCTGGTGAGGACAGCGGCGGAGGTTTAGGAGATGTTTAGGTTTGCAGGGCAGAGTGGCGTGGGCGTTACGGAGAGCCGGGGGAGATGAAGACCGAGGAGGGTCGGGATGGATTTCGGGACGCGTGGAGATGCTGCAAGCGGCAACTGTGACGCAAAGCTTGTCCGTTCAGGATCACGCATCCAACTGCTCGTCCCCAGTGATCCCTCGATAAACAACGTCCAAAAAGGACGGTGACCTCATCCCACTGAAATTAGCCAAACACCACACATTTCCCCGCGTTCAGCTCTGCACATTCCTAAGAGCTGCGGCTCTGCCGGCTGCCAGCCCCATCGCTGCACTCAGGGCTCCGAAGGCCCCTGTGGGGCAATTCCTCCAGCCCACCCTGGAGCAAGGCTCCTGCTGAGCCCCCATCCCCAGCTCCGGCTGGGCATTCCCGACTCCGGCTGAGCCCCCGCGCCGCTTCTGCGCCAGAGCTGCCTCTCCCCCTCCCTCTCTCTCCCCGCATCCCGGTGAGGCGGCGGGGACACGACAAGCCACGACAGCCAGCGATGCCCCGTGTAAAAGCGAGACCGCCGGTACAGGCGAAACAAATGCCACCCCCGGTCGGTACACGCCGTGATGCTAGCGGAGCACGACGCAGGCATTGATTTCACCTGGATGCCGGGAGCGACAGGGTCTACGGGCTGCCAACGCCGCCCCCCTTCCTCGGTGGCCTGCGGAGGGGACGCGGGTGCCTCTCGCACCCCCGGGCAGGGAACACCCCCAGCCCCTGCCCAGCACCGGGACCCGGGGCTGGCACCTCCGGCCGGCGGCAGCCTGGGCGCCCCGACCGCCCCTCCCGGGGGCGAGCGGCTCCGGCTGGCTGCCCTTTCCTGATCACTTCCAGACCCTTCTTCCCCTCCCAACTGCTGTTTTCTCTCCCTCCCATTCTTCCCAGTGGCATTTTCTTTGTTTAATAAACGCTATTGTGTTCGAGGCGCCTCTCTGAGCGGGGCTGCTGCACCTCCCTCGGGATAGGCAGGGGAAGCGAGCGGCTCTGCGCCGCGCCGATCCCGCTCTCCCAGAGCCCCGCGTCCCGGCGCCATCCCCGGCGCCCTTCCTTCCCCCGGTGCCCAGCAGCAGCGCCCGTCCTCCGGCCGAGCCCCCGCGGCTCCGGCGGCACCATCCGCGCCCGGAGCGGGACGCGCCGTCCCCGCAGCG
>VXBI01006938.1:747241-984037 GCA_013397375.1 Toxostoma redivivum | reverse complement strand
CGGGGAGCGGAGGGAGGCGAGGCTGGAGCGGAGCCGGGAGCCGCGTTGGCGCTTGCGGTGTTTGATGTGTCGTTTGAATGCAGAAGGCTCGCTCGCTCCTGGCTCCCTCCATATGCAGTGCTGGGGGCGGGCCGACGGCCTTTAAAGGGGCATTGCCGGCAGCGCCGCGCCTGGCGCGGAGCGCGGTCCCGGCTGCGCGTCCCCCCGGCTGCCGCTGCGGCGGAGCCCCCGCCGCTCCCCGGCCATGGGGCTGCGCCCGGACCCGCCGCAGCTGGAGCTGCCCCTCTTCGGAGAGGCAGCAGTTGTATTTTCGCAAAGTCCGCCTGCCTGCACCGGCGCTGCGCTATCCCTGTCTGCCTGCCGTGAGCGGAAAGAAAAGTGTTTTGTTTTCACGCCATTCATTTCATGCGCTGATTCGCGACGCCGCGTTTTAGCGCGTTGAATGAATCGCCGTGTTGTAGGTTAGAAAAAATAATGAATGTTTAAAAGTTTATACTGAGTCATTCTTCTGCAGATTAACCTATGACTGACTCATAATCTGCGAACTGCAGTGGCTTGTAAAATAGGAAGGTAAGGCATTTACGTCTTGATTTATTTGTGCATTTGAGTGCCTAAGATCTGAATTACTTGCAGAAAAACAAGAGAAATTGTATTAATGCTGAGAGGCATAATCTCATGTTGTGCCGATCGGAGCTTGTGTGTGACGTGACAGACTGTATGTGCTCCTCTGAGTGGATCTTTACCACACATTAGGGCATCTTTCATCTTAGGCTGTTTCTGTAGTAGTAAAATGTGGGAAGTTCCAATGATACAATTTGAAATATGCTGTCTCTTTGGGTCCGTGACTTCTCTAGCTCGTTGACATCTGAGCCTTATATACTGCATATTGTAATCTACGTGTTTTCTATTTCTTGAGTAGAATGGTGTGTTTTTCCTTGCAGATTTGTCCCATAGGTTGCATGTAGCATTATTGAGCACTGATCTGAGCTTGCATTCATAGACTGAAAAGGAGTTTACTGCATGATGCAAAGGTGTACTAGCAGTGTCTATCTTAGCCAAATGAAATAGTATAATTTGAAGTAGTTAGTAAAAATCTGTATTTGAAATGGCTATTGACTTGCCTAGAAGCCTGGATTAAAAGGCTACACTGATGGTAGGAGAGACCATAGCATATACTGCATGTTGTCCTTTTAAATGAGCCATTAGCTTATACCACATATGGATTAAGATCTAAGTGCTATTTGTGGTGATTAGGGAGAGGGTTATTCATTTGAGGTGAGAAACACTTGAACATTTGTACGGAATCAGTTTTTTATGGCTGCACTGGGAAACCCCTTGTCATAGAGCTTGGTAACGGAAACGTTGATGTATCATGAGCTTGGGCACTGCAAGCAGGCGGCTCTAGGGGGATATAAAAGTTGGGTTGTTCCAGCACAAGAATGGTGGGTGTTTTACTGAAATATGACTTGGTGAGGTGCTTCTAATAATAGCTGGACCTGGAATATAGAATTATAAAGTGCACTCAGTACCAAAGAAAATGAATTCTAATCAAAAGGGTGTGCTAAATGACTCAGTCTTCAGGCTTTCCTGAAGTCTTCCTACAATTAAGTTTGATGATACCAATTTTGAGAAGCCATTCTTGCATGGATTCAGAGAATTTGAGTATTGTGTAAGCATATTTACTGTTGATACCTTGGAAAACTCAGTAAGATGGCAGTAGTGACCAAAGATTATTTATGAAGTCTTACCCAGTCCATGTTAATATAGTTTGTCTTTTAAATGATCTTGGGATCATGTTGTATTTAAGATCTTTGCAGTGTTCTTGTCCATAAGGGCACTTAAAGAGAGAAGAGAAATGGCTTTTTGGTACTGAAGTCCAGCTGTTTTATAGTAGATATGGCAATGCTGAAAATACAAAAAGCCAAAAACTTTGATTTTTGATTGATAAGCAGCTGATCATAGTTCTTCTACAGTTTAAAAATAGGAATGACTTAAATCTACTACAATATCTTAAGATGGCCTTGTATGAATAGATATTGTAAAAATAAAACATTCTGATCTCTTATATCTTAGATGATGTGGTTTATGGATTTCATTAGAGTTTTATTATTATGCTGGTGTTTCTTAGTTGAAGGTGCTGCATCTTATGATGTGTGAAGATTGCTCATTACACATTGGTTTCAGGTATCTGTACACTATTGCACAGTTCCTTTAAAGAATTGCCAAGGCTTAAATTTTTATTTGTTTGTTTTTTTTAAGCTGTGGATACTTTCTGAATAGAGTGCTTGTATTTGAAACCTCCTTGAATTTTTGGTGTCTTGGTTCCTGGACACCAGAAGTGGTGGAAGAAATTGGAGATTTCAAAATGAGATATGGGGAAAAGAAGCCAAGGGAGGGAGAATTGTGTGGTTTTGTGCAGCAGAATAAAGGTGTGATTGTAGCACAAGAGGGAGTGCTGTAGTTGCTCTAGGTTTTATCTTAAACTTTTTAAGCTGTAGTGATAAAGTAGTGCTGTAGAAACTACAGTAGTACAGGGCTGGCAGAATATAATTGGTTTCCCAACTCTGCCTGCTGGAAGCCCATGCCATCATAAATGGATAGTTTAAAGTTGGTGTATTTAGTTTTGACAAATCACAAACGTTTCATTTTTTTTCTGTCTATTTTCTTATGGCAGGAGAAGGGACTAGAGAATTAGGAGAAAAAGGGAGTCAACTTAGAAGGAACTGTCTTTAGGTACCCACAGTGTAGGAAGATGTGTTCTCTCTTCCTTTTTGTAATGGGAAGGAAGAGAAATGGAAATAAATGCACAAAAGCTCCTAGGATATCTAAGGGAAGTAAGGAAAGTATCCAGTGGAAACATCTTAGAACTTAACGAGAAAATGAAGCAAAAGGTGATTTGGTATTGAGAATTCCATGTATGTGTGAGAGAGGGAGAGATATTTACATAGTCTTTAGGGGAGTGTTTGTTTTCTTCTTCACAGAAGAGATGTAGCTCATCTCTTCTGGAGCCTTGACAGAAAAATATCATAGCTACTGGGACTTCAATTGCTCCTGACTGTTGGCTTTGTAACTAGGTTAACAGGGTGAGTGTCTCTAAAATTATATACAACAACTGTAGGTCACTAATCCTCTCCACCCCCCAAAAAATGTTAAGCCTTTGATTTCCATGCTCTTGTTCTTCCCTGCTGCTTTACTCTGCATGTATAAAATGTGATTTTAGTAGAATTTCAAGTTCTGCTGTTCATCTAGTCAAGGCAGCCTGGGAAGCAAAGTCTGAACATGTTTGTGTGTGCAGAAGTTCAATATTGTATGTGGTGGATTCCATACTCTGCTCACTCCTTGTACTGAAACTTGGGGTGTTGTGTTCTTGGACATCAAGATTTGGATTTTTTCCAGTTGCAGATGTTAGATCCTCAATGAGCATAGCAGGAATGCCTTAAGTTGGCATATTTCATTGTTTTGGTATTATTTTATGTAGTTTCATAAAAAAAAATAGGTCTTCTCTGATGTATGGAGGAAACATTCTGTAGGTTATTTGCCATGATAAAAGTTGCTATTAATTCTGTAGTAATTTAAATGCTCTGAAGTGAATCTTTTCACACACAAATAATAAATGCTTCTCAAAAATATTGAAAGAAGTCATGGATCTTCCATTTTACATGTTTTAGTGATGACTGTATGGTAGCTCATAATTAGAAAAATTTGACATTTGGAGTAATACAGGATTTTCATCTCATGTTTTGGTTTCTGCATTAACGTGAAAAACATGTTTTCATAGATAAAGTAAGATGTGCACTGAAGACAAGCTCAAAATGCCATGAGTCTTTACAGCTTTCTTAGGTGTCTAGGAAAACAAGTAATTTGGATTTCGTCTGTCTTGAAAAGTGTGTTGCAGATGCTAGTGTAAGATAAGTGCCTTCCTGGCTGCCACTTTGCTCCTGCATGCTTTGACATCTATCAAGAAAGAGAAGATGCTCCACTGCAGATGCCAGTATCAGACTAGGAGACCTGGAGGCCGGGGATTGGTTTTTCTCATTCCTGTGGATGTGTGTACTGTAGGCTTTCAGCTAGGGCCAGTGCCGAGTGATGTGACATCATGTCCGAGTCCCAGGGGCAGGAGGGGGATTCCAATCCCAGTTTCCTACTTCCCTGGGGAGAATTCTCATCATCAAGCCACAGGCCAGTTATGAGTACTGTCACTTCCTTCTCTTGAAACTTTTTGCCATGCCAAGAAAAATCAAAACTCAGTGTGCCTAAGAAACAGTGAGAGGAAGCATGATGTCTCAGTCAAGTGGTTAGGGCTTTTTTTAGGATTACCAGGATGAATAAAGACTTAAAGTCTGCTGATGCTTCATCCACTGTTGATTTGTTTATTGTTTTCTCATACATCTGAACTTGATGTTCTTCCTGAGGTTATCAGCCTTGTCAGGATGTTTTCTTAAGTGTGGAATATATGCTGGGAAAGAAAAGAGGTACTTAATTGGGTGTTGTGCAGGTTTTGGTGGTAGCTGACTGGGAGTTCTGAAAATAACTTTGATGCAGCTAGTGTCTTATTTTGTGTCTAGCTTCTTGCTCCATATACAGACCATTTTCTTGGTCTGTAATAACATGGGAATAGTGGTACTTTCCTATGATCTGAGGACATAAAAATGATGAGGTGCTGAGACTCAGCAGGGCAGTGCAAGCGTCATCTGTTGATAAAGTGAGTGAATTACAAGTGCTGTGTGGAGGCATGCAGTGCTGCCTCCTCTGCAGAGCTCTGCTATCCTGCACCATCAGCGTTGTGGGGCAGGAAACAGCACTTGCTTCTCTCTTCCATTGATGCTCTCAGCAAGCATGCAGTGCTCTATGAAGCTGAGTGTACAGGACAGAATTTTTTCAGTGGTAGCTGTTTCCCTGCTTGTACTTGTTCCTGACTTTCCCCTTTGAATGTTCTAGAAAAGTAACATTTTTTAAACTTATTTTATGGGGCCAGCTTGCATGATACCTGTGGTACTTTGCCCAGCTCATAAACCTAATCTTAGCAACGTGAATGGATTTTGTTTTGTAAGCTCATCTCTGTACATGTGAGAGGGAGATAACTAGAACGATTATTAGATGTTTTTATAATGAAGATCTTGTGTGCTGTACCAGATTGACTGTACCCACTCTGTGTCTTTACACAGAGAGGAATGTTGTGAGAGTGGGCTGCTTTGTGTGTTGAGGCTTTTAAATTAATGACTCGCAGATGTAAGTCTTGATTTTTGCACAGGAAGTATAAATTCATAATTTTCATTTAACATGTTTTTGTTTTAATCTCCTTTAAGACGTGCCAAGTGACTCCTCTTTGTGCATTTTACGCTCTTCAGTTACCAATGGATTGCTCTTGTCCGTGCTGTGCTTCTCTTCCATCTTTTTTCCAAACAGTATAAATGCTCTTAATTTCTCCAGCTGATTCTTATGATTCTTAGAAGTGACTTATTTTGACCTGCTTTCAATCAGATTTCTTGTAATTTTAGAGTTGCTAATGGATGACTTTTATTCCAAGGTGGTTTCGTTCTTGCACTTGAGCAAACTAACTGCATTCTCCCCTTTACTCCCATTTACATCATTTTTTTTGTCTCTTGAAATACCTGTTTCCAGGAACTGTACTTATTTTCACACTCTGGCAAGTAATTTCTGTCTGCAAAATCCAGTTTTCTTTGACCTCTCTCTAGCTACCTGCTTCTGTGATTCCCTCTCTGCCCCACCTCCCATTCCCGGTAAATTAACATGCTCTTCTCTTCCAGGTCACCAGAGATACACTGCAGTGTATCCTACTGTTGTCTGAAGTACATGTGTCTATGATTCTACACTTGCTCTTATTCCATCCTTTGCACTGCCCTCTTTTCTGTTCAGCACAACATCCTTGAGAGGATGGGAATGTTTTTGTCATTATAACTGTTGTGGTTGAACTTGATTAGGATACCAGTTCCATATTCAGTAGGTGAAGGTAAAAGTGCTTGTGGTTGTGAAATGCCATGTTCTCAAAATGCTGCCATTTGGCAGTTTGAGTAGAAGGAGGGTTGGATACCTAAATAAATGAAGACTTCTTGAGTTGCGTGTGTGCATCTCCAGCAGTTTTGGAGCCTTTTGATGTTGTAGTATTTTCATTGCATTCTCAAATTTAGTATTTTGGTGGGGAGCAGGGAATAAAGGATTTGTGCTAACTTCATTTGAAATTAATGACATGCAGTATCCCTTTAAGTCAGTATCCTGTTCTCTGTCAGGAGTTGAACCATGTTTCTGTCTACAGAGCCTGAGCATGCTATAGTTCAGATTAGAAATACATCTCACTACTCACCCATGCTGTCAATACGTGATGGAAATGCCAATGAATCCTATGCTGTAGTTCAGCTAGTAGATATTGCTGTTGTGTTGCTCATGCTGTTTGGCAGGTGGTTTTTGTAGCTGTGTGGTTTTGAACATGAACAGAATTCTCTTAGAATCTCTATGAAGATAAAGCAAGTTTATTGTTATTTGAGTATTGAATTTCATCAGATATTTTTCACTAGCTAGCACCATAAATTTCCTCTATTCCTCTTCCCTTCTTGCAAATTCCTGAGAACTGCACTTTCATTTTGAAAAGGATTATTTAGACATGCAACTTTTCAGCATTTTAGCCATTAAGATTTTGAGGGAATTTTGGGGGGATTTACTCTTTTGGTAGTTTGTGTGGTTTGGTTGCTGTTTGGGTTTTATTGTTGTGTTGGGTTTTTTTTTTTTGTTTGGTTGGTTTTGTGTGTGGTTTTGTTTGCTTTATAAAGACAGATTTAGGACAAGCAAATAAATATCTACCCACTGCATTCTGTATATTTTTGCAGAGGAGACTCTCACAATAAATGAGGAAGAAGCTTGGAATTATCCTGTTTGTGTAAATAAAGCTTTTAGTACATATAGCCCAAGTATGGGGCTGTAATTTTGCAGAATTAATGACCACTTTTGGTGGTGTTTTTGTTTGGTTTTTTTCAATATGAACTCTCAGTATATTAGCTGACTGAGATGAGCCTGGGCAGGCAGACTTTGAAAGTCCTCTGAGCCATACATAAAAAGGCAGTTATTCCAGAACAAGTGTCCATATGCTGAGTTAATGGGAAAAGTTCAAAGTAGTTGAACCCTTACTTACTGTGTTGTGCTTTATATAATGAACACAGAGGACAAAAGGCATTGAGAAAAAAAAGACTTCTTTTGTATCCAGTTATACATAGGTTCTGTAATTTCTGTTGGCAAGAGATAAATTATGTACAACAGGCATCATGCTGTACATTGTGCTTTATTGATGCTTACAATAAATTGCTGCACATCTCCCATAGGGTGTTTTGTAGCAGAATTGCAGTCTGAAGATGTCTGGGAATGCATAACTTCATCTTAGGTTGGATTTGTTAGTGTTCTGTACACTTCTGATTTAGTGACATCTCTGTTTTCCTTTCTGAGGGCAAGTTGAAACATACCTAAGGTAGCTGGCACTGCTGAAGTTATTGTTTGGGGTTTTTTTATAAATTTCTAACTAAAATCTTATCTCCTGATTAAACGAATGTCTTGTGTTCTTAAGAAATTTCTGTATGAATGTAATGTGGGTGTCTGCAGAAAAAAGGACAGTGATTGTCTATGGAGAAACGATTTGGCTTCTTTTGTAGCTAATCAGATTTTATAGGGTAATAATTAGGCCATGTGCTAAAGTACCAGTTGTTAACACCTCCAAACTCAAATATTTGTCATGTTAAAGAAAGGGGAAAATTGGTGAGCTCTCCATTAGGTGGTGCTGCTGGGATTGAAATATTTATATACCTAATGGAAGCAGGCTTCTGCCTAGAACTATTTCCATGCCTGTATTTTTCTTTTTAAGGTCTTCTCTTTATTAAAAAAAACTTCTCAAAGGCAGAAATACTTGCTAAGGTATGGGGTTTTTTTCAGTTTGAAGTGATTAGATGAAATACCAAAAAAACAGGCTGTCATCATGGGAAGGAGGTATGGAAGGAATCAATCATATGCTTTTTGTGTGGGTGATTTAGATTTTAGCAGCTGCCTCTGTTGTAGCTCTCATCTGTTCAAGTGATGACTCTGTTATGTTCATACCCTGCTACCATGCAGATGGGGATAATGTAACATTAAAGAAATGCAGTCTCAAGAAATATTTGATTTAAAAATCCTGAAATTAATTAGACTGACCATTACAGAAAAAATGCTCTTGTGAATCTTGAATTCCTATGATCTCTTTTACCCTATCTACTAACATTTCATTTTAAAGAGCTGTGTTTTAACTTGAACATATCGTGATGGTATTTCTTTGCTTAAGCCCTGACTGACTTTAGAAAAACCTAAGGGAGCAAAGATGGTGCCTACACACAGAGGCACTGAGTACCACCTTAAATGCTCTAAGTTGTCCCCTGTGGTGTGAAGTTGGTGCTCAAAAAGTATGAGATCTTCCATATGGCCAAACTCTTTATCTGCCAGTTCTACACAGGGCTTGGCATCTGGAATTGTGCTAAACACCTGTGATCAGACCCTTGGCTCTCTCTGTGCAGTAGTCAGAGCTGAGATACGAACTAAATTAAAAGTGAATTTGTTAAGTACTCCTTGCTGGTAAGATTGCTTCAAAGATAGCAGAATGAGGTTGCTGAGGTCTTTGAGTTTTCCCACACCACCAGGGCTGTAAGTAGACAAAACCCCCAAACTTCATTTTTAGAAATGGTTAGTCACATTGTGTTCTCTTTTCATTGTAGGTAGAAGTATTTTTAGTGTGATTTACAGAATCAAGGTAACTATAACCAGCTAACAAAAAAAGTTTAGTAGCATTAAAAGGCACTGAGCAAGAAATGCATTCTTTAAAAAAAAACCCTGAGACTAATCCTTTTTTCTTTCTTTTGAAAAAGACATAGCATAGCAAAAATCTGCTTCTTAGAGTTAGAAAGTTTAAATAATTTCAGATCTAGCTAGATCAGGAAGCATAGCTTAACAGACTTGACCTGAGTTTAACAGCTGTTGAAGTGATGTGAGAGAGTCAGTGGGTGTCACATGCAATTGTCTATTTTCAAAAAGAGAAATAAAGAAATTTGTAAAAAACTTCATTGCCTTTCTAACCTTGGCCAGGATTAAAATGTGTGATTGCCAGATGCCGTTAGTTCCTCAAAATATAAAGGTTCAAGTAATAGGCAGGGGGATGATTCTTCTTGATCTTAGTAGTTTATCTTGGAATAACTCAGTGTGTTAACTGGAAAAATGGACAAGTTGTCATGTGAGAGAATTTGGCCATTAGTGTTTTATCAGTTTTCTAATAGTAACTTAGAGCTGGCTAATAATAATACCCTTAAAGGGGCAATTAAAAGGTAGCAGCTATAATGTCTTCCAGCCACATGGCAACATATCAGGTTGTCATTTCTTATACGATTGGCTTGGTGAGTGAGGCCAAACCAAAGGTGGGAATGAATCAAAAAGGAAGAAAGTTGTGCTTGGTCACCTTGAATAGAAAGCCTTGATTTTGACATTGTTCAGGATAGTGTATAGAGAAAAGGCTAATAGCATTCTGCACTGTCTCAGTAGAGACATAAAACTTAACAAAACCTAGCCTTGCTTCTTCCTCCTACCTTGACTTTCAAGTGGTTAGGAGGCTAACTGTTTACAGGCTAAGATTTGGCAAAAAATTTTTGGCAAATTTTTTGTCAAAAAAATTTGACCAAAATTGGCAGTTACAGGGATTTGTTGCTTCATTTTGCTGTGCTTAGACCCCAGATTGAGGAATAACTTGCTCCTACAGCCAGAATGGCATCCAAAAGCATATCCCACTGGCATGTTGATCAGAGAGGATGGAGTCAGGACAGGGAAGAAGTGACAACATATTGTAGTGTATTGAGGTTGTGTCTTGTTTATTTTTTTTAGATGAAGAAGGTAGTGAGGGGAGGCCTAGGGAGTGATAAGAGCAGGATTGTGAACAACCCACCAAAAATGAGTGGGATGGTGTATTTCTGCTTTAAAAAAAAAAAAAAGTATTAAATGAATGATCAAACACGAGATTTGGCATAAATGAAGGATTTTATTTGCACGGGTATCTTTTGAGAAAGGAGTACATGGCCCACATGCCTGTGCAGGAATTTATTGATGTGCAGGAATTTATTGATATACAGGAAAGCTCTTGATAATAAATATGGATGGCTGTCCTGAGTTATTAAATGAAATGCTAGAGCCTGATGTTAAGACTAGATGCAATGTGTCAGGCTTGATGCTGTTACTGACACCAAAATGAAATTGTGTATCTCCATCACTCAGAGCAGACCCAAGAGCTCTGCAGAGTACTGGAACTCACTTTGTACCTTTAAATCCAGTGATTAAGCCACTGCTGAGCATGAGTTTTCTGTTCTATGATGTTGTGAAGTGAACTGTAAAAACCAAGTCATGATTTTGTCATGATTTTAGGTTTGGGGATTTTTGTTTTGCGCTTTTTTTTTTCCCCCTACTACTGCAAGCATAGTAAATTCCAAGGAAGAAGTGGGAAAGCCAAATAAAGATATAACAATATCTTAATATTGTAGTCACTTACCAGGGCTCAAGCATCAGGGCCTATTGCCAAGTATTACATACATTAAGTAAAATAGAAACAAGAATGTTTAATGAGTATTTTAATAATGTTTCTGTATGGTCTTATTCACTATTATAGCTCCCTGGGCCCATATGATGGATTCCTTAAACTGATGTCTCTCTGTTCTTCTGGTCTCTACTAATTTTCCTAATTTTACTAGTTTTTTAAAAGAAAGCTTTAATGTTTGAATACAAGTGACTTTTGAGGTGGTGTTTCCCTAGAGCTTATCCAGATGTTCACTGCAAGAGTAAAGAGGCTAGTGTATAATGGCTGTAAATTAATACAGAAGTTCAGCTTCCATTGTTCTAAGATGATGTAGGGTATTCATCTGTTTTCACTAACTAGGATAAGTGGTGACTTGGGGTCATTCTTTCTGCAGATACCCACTATGGTCAATCAGTCTTCTTTGATAGCTTTGCTAAGACTGTGGCAGAACTAGTTAGACAATCCAAACTAACTTTGGAAAAGCAGGCAGTATGAGAATTGAAATCAGGCTGATGAATGTTCAGCATTATGTTAACTGGTAAAACTGATCTGCTGCTGATATGGAGTGAGGGAGAAAGGCATGGGGGAAATAGGTGTTGGAGTGTTTTACACACGTTAAATCAGTAACCACTGCCTGCAGTTTGCCCAGGTGTAGTTGTTTCTGGTGGCTGTCTAAACACAGAAGGCTCAGGGTTGTCTCTAGTACTCAGACCTGTGGATATTGGGCTGTGAAGTCTGGGAAGCCAATCTGTCATACAGGGGACTTTGTGGGCAGAGCACTGTAGAAAGGCACAAGTCTCCATTACAGAAATAGGAATCTTTCAGATGTGGAATGGTGTCCTGCCTGCTTTCATTGTCTCCTTTTTCTCATTCACCAGAGTCCTAGATTAGTGGCTGGACTGAAGGCTGGAACACAGCTGTTCGTTGCTGCTGCAAGGATTTATTTTTCTAATTCATCCTTTGTCTCTGGTCTAGGTTTTTTATTGGTATTTCGTTTCTTGTGTGGTTATTTTGTTTTGTTTGGAGTTTTTTCCTAATTTGCACTGAGTGTTATGTTTTGGATTACTGTACTGAAATTCTTCCCTGTACCATGTGGAGACACAACATTAGGACAGAATTACTGAAGCTTCTCTGCCATTATGTTCCTATCTGAATTGAGGCAATGGGTTTTATGGTGTTACCTTAGCTTATAAGAGTAGCTCCAAGGGTTCTGAGCTCTGTAGGGCCATCTTGCAAAGTAGCAGATTAAGCTTGCTCCAGCATGATTTCCAGATGTTTAACATTGTAGGAAGATCTGTGCTTACTCTTGAGATTTGAGTGGAAGACCTAAGGCAGACCACAAAGCCAATATTTTTCTGGCTGTAGTTTTTTAGTCAGGCAAATTGGGAGTGCAGCCTGCCAATTCATGGAGGATGAGGACTTATATCCGTGTGTGGATAAAGATGGTGAACTCTATGGAAGTACAGCACTGTCAGGACTGACCAGAAGAGTCTGGCTGCAGGTGAGGAGCAGTGTTCGCTATCCCAGGAAACAGAGCTGTGCTGCTGTTTGCTTTCCATGTGAACTGGTGGGCACATTGGTGTCCACCCTGGTGGGAACTGTGCTGAGGATCCAAGAGAATGTTTTGATAATTCCAACATGGAGATGTTATTTTTTACTTGTGCAGTGCAGCTGCATTGCTGGTCCTGGTCTGTATGTTCCAGGCATAGAATGGAATGATGAATGCACACCTTCAGATGAATGAGTGCATCAGCAGATAACAGAAAGAAACATGCTCTTTGTTTTCTGTTCTGCATGTGCTTTTTTGTCTTTCTCTGTAATTACAGGTTGGTTCTGCTGTGCAGTGGAGGCAGCCCCCATCACTAGGTTTAATTTAAAAAGAAGCATATAGTTTGTTGAGTCAGAAGACCTTTCTCATTCTTTCTTCTGTTACCATCAATGTGGCTTTTGCTGGCAAATACATAGGTAAATTGTCTATCAGAAGAAGAGTGAGATGGGATGTCTTACATACTATGGGGAGATGAGAACGTTTCAGTAGAACAGAATGCTTTAGAAAGGATTTGCATCACCAAAAGCAGATAAAAAAAAATAAGAACTACAGAAACAGTTGTTCATATATTGCATTATGGAGCACTGGCACTAAGGGTTGGCTGAATATGAACTTAACTTTCTGAATTTGAGCTTCTAGTCATGTGTCCCCCTGAATGCTTTGTGGCCTGCTAGGAAAGTTGTTTTGCACTGTCATGGTAGTAGAATTATACTACTGCAATACTAAAGCAAACGTGGTCTCTGAGCTTTTGAAATTTAACACGTAGGCTTTAGTTTATGAACAGCTTCATAATTGAAAGTCTCTTTTAGAACTCTAATCTTGATGCTTGTGCATGCATGATCCATGATATGAATTCAAAATATTTATTCAATTTCCAACTTTCAAAAAGTTGTATGGTGAAAATGCTTACTCTTAAGTATCATTCAAAATATTTTAAAAGCAGCAACTAAAATAAAATTAGCATTTTTAAATTGGTAATTTTTAGCAGATTAAGAAGAATAATATAATCTGTGTAGTGTTTTGAATTTACTCTTTGGTTTTTAAATATAATCCTTAAACTGTTATGAGCCCTCTGAAAACTAAGGAAGGATTCCTTCATTCAAGCTACTTGGAGTAAACTGGATTTTGTACTGTAGTGGTATTGCAGCATATTTTCCTTGTTAAATGAAGGAACTCCTCTCAGTTCATTATTGACTAATGATTCTTGGCTCTCTTACTAGCTTTTAGAAGCAAAGTGACAATGGAAGAACTAAGATGGTATCATGCTTTCTTGTAAATACATTCTGACTGGCTCACTAATTTTCTACAAGAATAAAACTTGTTCATTAAACTACTTCAGTTTTTAGTATCACAGCTCAGAAATGGCAACAATGTGTCAAAATAACCAAAATTTAATGCTGGCTAATACATTTTAATACCATTTGGTGGTAGTGTAAAAGCTGCCTCTGTTTCCAGTGTTCACATTTCCATCCTTTAATATCAGAGTGTAAGTGTTTCCTATGCTGAGAAGGTTGAGGAACAGTAGCCAGTAAAATTAGAGCTGTGTTGTGAAATGGAGCGTGCATCTCAGATAGTTTCTTTTCTTGGTTTTGGTTTAGGTTAACAGAAGTATCTTTACATCTGCAGTTTCTGGAAAGAAAGAACATTGTGAACCTCTGCCCAATAAAAATTTTCCCATTATGTAAAACATTCTTGTAGATATTGACTCACTGATGGTAGTGGTGACTTCCTCCATGAAGTAAACAGACTTTTGCAATGAGTTTTCTAGTGAACTAGTAAGTTTCAGTGCAGCTTCTTGATTTGCTGTAGTTTGTTACAGTTTAGTGCAGCTTTTACCTACTATTTCTCTTTTTTGCCTCAGGCTTGTGAGAATTGTTTCTGTATATTAATCGGAGATGCTTGAAACCGACTTGACTTGTTTGTTTCCCAGCAGGAAAGCCTGAGTGCTTAGGCTTTAACTGAATCAAGACCAGCTCTCAGCAGTGGGAAACAATATATTAATCTATCGGAAGCACAGACTGCAGTCTTGTGTGTCACTGGGGTTTGTGTTGTGAATTTTTTCATGTAAACAGGTAGGTAGGAACAATTCTTCTGCTGTGTATACTTTTAATATATATGTTGAGAAACCTCGTGCCAGTTGTGTGAGTTGGGTTTTTTTGGGTGGGATTTTTTTTTAGTATTAATACCATTGCATGACATTGTAAAGTACCTTGTTTTCCTTTACGTTTTCACATCTTTAAGTTGATGATATTAATTTAACAAATCGTCTTCAGTGCCTGAGCTTGGTTTAGTTATGAATGAAGGTGATACCTCAAAAGTCAAAACAAGTTTCATTCTCATTTTTGTAAATAAACCCTCTTGTAGCATTGTTCTATCTCATTGCGTGTCTTTCACACAATCAGAATGGACTATTTGGCAAGTTCTGCATTCTGCCCGATGGACTTAAGTTGCATGATAGTATATGGAGGCTTAGTTTTTTTGTTTAATCAGTTGTATTTGCAAGGAAGGTAAGCAAATTATCTCTATTTCACAAAAGAAATCTTCCCCTCAGATGCTTGATTTCAAATAGATTAAAAATATGATTAAAACCAGCTTCCTTAGTCAGCCACAGCCTAATTTGGTAAACTGCATTTAACCTTAGTTGCAAGAGGAGAAAATATCCTGAATCCTTTAGAACAGTACCTTAAATATGTTTGAGGTTGTGCTTTCCTTCCTTGTTCCACTTTACCTTTTCTGGAGTTTAAAAAGAAATTATACTTCTAAAAAAAAAAGTTAGTCCTGTTTGCCTTCAGTTTAAGCTTTAAATTAGGAATGGATAAAAGAAGTGAAACGTGCTCCTTTCAACTTCTTGACATGAACATAGGAAATTCCTCAGTCCTTCAGGTGAGTAATGGGGGGTGTGTCTTCATAGAGGAGCAGCAGGTGATACTCTGGGACTACTCTGTGGCTTTTTCCTCGGAACAGGTACAGCTTTATAAAGCTGGAAGGTAGAGAGACTCTTTTAAAGTTCTCTGTGGAAAGGGATAAAAATTAAGCTTTTTGCTACAGTATTACTAGACCATATGTTAAGCACTAAGTGACTAAGAACTTCTTGTTGGCAATAAATTACATGAATTAATGATGGTATTTATATACAGAAGTTCATGTTCTTGTCACAATAAGTTATTTTTCTAGGTTCACATAACAGTATAACAAGTCCTTTTTAGGTTATGATCTGGAAGTAGCATCTGAAGAGTTCAGGAAAGGGAAGTAGTCTTCTGGAATAACTAACTGGACACTCTTTTGGCCTTTTCTCTTTCTCTTTTACACTCCCACACAGGAGCATGAGCAATTTATGAAGCAGACTTGTTATCTTTCTGTAAGAATTTTTTCTTCTTGTCCATGTCTTCTAAGTTAGTGCTAGGTGTTTGATTTTCCTAAGAAATGTTGTGTGCCTGTTGTGTTGGTATGTGAATGCCTGCCAGGAAACAACTAGGCTACACATGGCTGCCTTGAAGTAATTTTCACTGTCCTGAAGCAAAACAGGTTAAGAAGTGTTAAGGTACTAGTCTTAAACTAACTGCAGAAACAACAAAAAAAATTTAAAGATCTTATTTTACCATTTATGTTCAGTTTTTAGGGGAAAGGGATATTTTTGGTCCTTTTTTTCCCCAACTTTACCAAGATATAATTGTTTTTGTGTTCCTTATTTCTAGTTATTTTTTCACTTTTGACAGTTCCCAGCTTAAGACTGGAGTCCTATTATACAAGGTAATACATATGAAGAGATGGGAACTTGGTGGGTGCCCAGGTAAGATCAGAGAGGGGGGATCCTCAACAAAGGAGAACAGAAATACGCAGAAGTGCTTTAAGTCATGCAGAAGGTCTCTGATAGTTGTTCTGATTTCATTCTTCTGTTTCAAAGCCAACAGGCTTCTCTTTCCCCTTTTCAAATTTGTCATCATGATTTTAAAATGTTGTATGTCATGTGGTCTGCAAACCAAGGAAGGGACTTGAAGCTGAAGATGACCTTCAACGGTGAATTACTTTCAATAGATAAAAATTTAAAATAAAACGAACTAAAACTTCGTTTGGGAACCTAAACTGGTTATATATTGTCCACTACAGGAATGTCCATATTAGCTAAGCCATGTTAGAAGAAAAATTGTAAAATCACTGTTTCAGTGCATGGGAACTCAGGAGCCCCTGCGAAGAGTAAGCAGAGGAGTGGTGCACAGCTTTGAGAAATGAATCTTCCTCCTATCTCTTGTTGGGGAAGGGGGTAGTAGTTGTGTTCATCGTGTCTGAGTCTGTACCTGTGTTGCCCATTATATTGGCCTTTTCAGGGAAAGGAAGACCTTGAAAATGCCCCTAAAACCAGCCAGCCTTTGCACTGCTTTAAGCCAAACCCCTAAAGGACGCAGCTACCACTTAACTCGTCTCCCATTTGCTTTCTGCTCATCCCATATGACACGCTCTGATTGCTGGCTACTGCCCCTCTCCTGGGGGCTGCGCAGAAGGTGGGGAGGTGCCAGAGCTTGTTCAGGAGCTTTCTGAGCTTTCCATGTCATTGCCGGCGTGTGCTCAGTGTTCCTCAGTGAGGCTGAAGCAGAGGAGATGGGCAGGATGCTCCCCCGAGGGGACCTGGATCTCCAGGAATAATAGGTTGCTGATGGTAGGCAGCTGCGACGAGCTAAAAGATCTGGCCTTGAGCCTGACTCTGCAGGATGCAGAAGGAAGGAGGGGTGGAAAGCAGTGATGAGCCTATTGTTTGAGATGAGCCAACAACTGGCTGATGACACTGAGGGCTCACTGCTGCTCCCTTTGCTCTTAAACGCAGCTGTGGAGAGTGGAGGGGGATGGAGGTAATGCAAATTATGGTTATTATTTATTATGGATTTCTAGTGTCCAGAGAGGCAGTGGACATAGATTAAGAAAAAAAAGGGTAAAATTCCATGTGAATACAAGAAAAGCTTTTGACTGGAGGTGTGCTCAAACACTGCAACAGGCTGCCTAGTGTGGTGGTAGAGTCACTCTCTGCAAATATTCCAAACCTGGTGGGTGGCTGTGCTGGGCAGCTCTGACCTGCCTGGGCAGGGGGGCTGGCCTGGATGGTCTCTACATGTCCCTTCCAACCCCACGGCTCCTGTGAAAGCTTCTTTCATATTTGAATGTATTCTTTTGCTGTTGTAGAACACTTGAGGAATAATTACAAATGCCCCTGCTGGGCGCTTGTCTCACAAATACTGCTGTTGTGTAATCATGGCAGTTTTAATTGTATAGGGAAAGCATCCAAGTGCTAAGTAGTTAATTGACTAAACTCCCCAATTTAAGCAACAAAAGCAGAAAAAATCCACCAGTATCTCCCCCTTCCCTGAACTGAGAAAACACCAAAACACCTTAAACCTTAAAAGACATTTTGGTTTTAATCCCTTAAAATATTATGGTTATGAGAATTAAAGGTAGGTTTATTATATCAAAATTGTTTATTATTTATCCTTTATTCCCTCTAGTTTTGCCACAAAGTACTACCCTCAAATTATCCAGTGAAAAATGAAATAAAAAGTAGGCAGGAAGACGAGCAGGAACAGCAGAGAAAATGCTAAGAGATCCCACCAAACTCTGCAGTTGATGCCTTTCAGCCCACGACTAGGAAGTCATGAGATGATGTGACAGAACTTTCCTGTAGCTGCATATCTTCGCTGGGCTCTTTCAGCCCTCCCCTGGTTGCATTTTGCACAGCCCTCAGAAAGACTGCAGTGCAGTAGCTGGCAAGGAGGGAATTACTAGGAGGGAAAATCAAGCTGTGGTGGCTCCTCTTGCAGTGAGGTGTTGCTGAGATCTGCGTTTTGGAGGAGGTAATGAACGGCTGCTTTTGGGTTTCCAATTCTGAAGTCTGGAAGCTTGCAAAAAAAAAAAAAAGGGATGTGGATAAGTTTTCATTAAATGTCCCTGGAGTGTACATGGCATGCTGGACAGCCACTAAGCTTATTGATGCAGTGGTTTGGGTTTTTTTCTTGATACAAAACACCTGCAGTTTCTGCCTAATACTTTGTTTTTAATCCTCTGTGCTCAGACAGTGGAGAATAAGGTAAGGTACTTTTTGTTGACTAACATATAAAGGATAATGGAAGTAATTTCTGTATGTTGTAGCATGCAACAATAACAGTGCTTGTTGGAAAGTAAAAGTTTTGATTGCCTTTTTTATTGCTTGTAATTCATTGAAATTCTTTGTAATAATTTCCCTGAATTATCTAGTGTATTCAAGTTGAGAAACAGTTCTGTGTACTTCATTAGTATTAAAAGATTTTTTTTTGTACTCAGTTTTCACTTTGGTTTTCCAATATAATACGGAATTGTTTTCAAGATCAATTATTTTCAATTGTTCTGAGAACGTTCCTCTTTTTATGTTAATCTTAGGAGCCAAATCCCCAGTCTCTTCTGTTGTCTTACCAATATCTTTGGATTTTTTTTTTTCCATGCCAGATTTTTAAGGGCATAGCACTGTCATAATGCTGCTGTTCAGCTGTGGAGTGCACTTGTTTAGTAAGAATGAAACTTCGAAGCCACCTTAATTCTCTGTGGTTTGGAAGGGGTTGATTGGTGTCTTGGGAGGGAAAGGAGAGGCTGAAAGTGCAAAACTCCCTGCACTAAATTTGGATTTATACCTAAGAATATGAAGGAGCATATTCTGGGCCATATAGTGGCCCAGGGTCATTGATATAATTGATGTCTGAAGTCAGAATGGGAGCTAAGAGTTTTAGAGCTCTGGATTTTTGCTGAGTTAATATGTAAATGTTTAGTACTGAAATTTGTACTACTTTCATGACATCTGTAGGTATAATGGGCTGACTTGTAATTTATATACTGTTCTGGTGGGGAAAGTGTACAGTTGCAGATCTCCTTTTTGTTTGAGTAAGCATTTATTCCTGGAGTTTTCTGTAAATCTCAGTGCTGGGCTATTTTTCCAGGTAGTGTGTTTCTAGAATGAGCCAGACTGGGCTTTCACTGGTCTCTGTGTATGTTTTGCCAGAATCTGTAACCACGCATTAGCATGTTACTTGCTGTGATTATGGTCCAAAGTAGCATTGCTGCTACTTTGTTAGCAGCAGTAGCTTTTCCTTTCTGCTTCCTGAGGACCAAAGGTGAATTGGAGCACATGACTAAGATCAAAAAAATCAGAAAGCCACAAACCCCCTTGTTTCATAGCTGTCGAAGTTTGTGGCATTCCTTCTGGCTGGCTAAATGCTGTTTTTGGTCTGGTGTTACAAAGTCCTGCAAGTTCAGCTGTGGCAGTGCCAGCCCAGCGCAGGTGGGGTCAGGTGAGCATTTCTGTGACTGTGTGACCTTTTGTAGCCAGCTGTGAGGAACTGCTGAGGCTGCTCCGTGTCTGCAGCATCGTGTGCAGGATGAGAGCGTGGAGCTCTGTGCCCAGCTGGGCTCTGCTCAGCACCACCCAGCAGCATCCCTGCCCTGGCACCATGGAATAGCCGCCCGGCTCGGCCACCGCGCTGCTGCTCTCCGGGCTAGGTGGGTGCAAAGGTCCTGGCAGGACTGGGGCAGATGGAATTCCTGTGCTCTGTGCTTTGGCTCTGTGCTCTGCCTGGCCAGGTGAGGTTACTGCTGTGCACTCACAAAAAGTTGGCTTTGTTGTGTAAAGAAAAGAGAGGCTGTGAGGACATCAGGCTTTGTGCAGTGGTCACCTGGCCATTATGGCAGCATTTGTTGAGCTTTGCTATCAAGTTTAAGAATGCACGTAGAGATTGATGAAGATTTGTATTAATTATGCTTTTGGACCATTTTCTTATTTTTCTCTGTGCTTGTAAAAATCCCAGGATCAAACAAATTTCCCCAGACTAAGTTGCTTACTTCTAATGACCTCTTGGAATATTGTTGTGGGGTGGTTTTTTTAAGAAATGCTGTGCAGAACACTTAATTACTTTCCCAGAATTGAGATGGTGCTTTCAAATGGAATTTATCAGACTTTCTGAGAAAACGGCATTGCTTTGAAGATTTTGTACAGTCTATAGTGGCTGACAGTGTATCTGGGTGGAGAAGTTTTTGTGTGTGTGTGAAAGCAGGAAATATAATTTTTACTGTGCATGTCCTCCTTTAATGCTGTTTTATTGAAAGTCCTCTGGGAACACTAGTGGAGGAGAAGAAAACAATAGTTTAAAAATCATATCAACATGATTTGTGTAGTGTTCTTTGTTATTTATCTTACATTTAGGTTATTTTAAAAATTCATCATTAAGAGTTAGTTTGATGGTCTAATGAAACTAACAGAGTAACTTGATAGATTCTGAGAAGCCTGTTACAGGGTTTTTGAATGAAGGTAATGTAACTCAAATTTTTTCTTTCTTCAGGGCAAAGAAAGAAACCAGGCAGACTGTAGCAAAGCTCCCTTTATTGGCAAGAGTAAAGAGAACCCTATCAGAGCATTGAGAAAGCCTATTCTTCTTTCTTCTCAAGCTGCGGATCAAATGAGATTCAAATAAAACGAAGGAAATGTAAGCAACCAGAGAGTCTTCCAAATTTGGGAGGGGGTGGGAAGAAAAGTATTCAGATTTGATCAAGAAGGCTGTTGCATGGACTTTGGAAATCAAGAGCTTTTATTTAAGCTAACTCAGTTTTTAATGTTATAGTCTCTTCAGTTGTCTGTGAAGGAGAATTGCTATGTGAGAAGGAACATATAATTTCCAGACTGATACAGAGTTGACCTGCTAGCAGGTAATTAGGTTAGAAAAAGCAGTAAAGAACCAAGGCTGGGCAAGATCTGTAAAGGATTCCAATCTTTATGCTGTTCTGGTATCTGTAATACTGAACAGGTGTTTAAATGGGAAAGGGTCCTGTAACCTCTTATTAAGGTGAACCTTTTCTAAAGGTTATATCCTAAGGAAATACATACATTTAATGGAATTGTGTTACTGTGAGTTTAGACACTCACCTTTAAACTTCTAATGCTTGTAACTTGTGTGTTATGTGAAACTGTGTTCACATCTATGGAGTGCTCCTTGGTGGCACTGCCACTCCTTTCTGTGGCTCTGATATGGTAAAATCCTTCCTTCTGTTTTTAATGTAAGTTTTTTTTGGCTGCTAGGAGAATTCTCACAATTGTCAAATGTGAAAAATTGACAGCGTTGGATAAACTCAGAAGGAGATTTATTTGAAATTAGAGTTTGATACACTTTCTCAAAAGCTTCTTTTGCCTTGTTCTTGAGTGCTTGGCTGAACTGGGCTGTTCTTAAACCATACTTCATAAGCTCGCTCAGTATGGGTTGGAAGACAAATTGCTGCTACATTTATTAAAGATACTGTGATTTTTTTTTCTCCTAAATCATTAATATTTGGGTAGAAGAGAACATTTTACCTAAGCAGTCTTACTACTGCTGTGAAGTAGGTGCTTGGAAATCTGTTTTCCTTTGGTTTTAATTCTAGTCATGCATGTTATATTATGCACATGCATAATATTTCCTCCTCTATGTCAAAAATGTAATACAATCTTTTGTGAGCATTTTTTTTTATCACCTTGGTCTGAATTTTCATGTGCAATCCTTTCACCAATTCAGCATTGCACACTGATTGCATACTGCTGGTATAATGAAAAACAGATTTTTACAATATATTCTCCTGGCATCTGTGTTGTTGATTTTTGTGTTGTGCATCAAAGTAAAACTTGAATGTGGTAGTGGAGGGCTTTTGATTGAAATTACTGTTAAAACTGAGCAGATGAGAGAAAAAAGAGGGATATATAAAGGAAAACATAGGAGTACAAAAAGTTTGTACTAAGAGACAATCTCTTTTGTGCCTAGTACATTCAGCTTAGGCCACTTTAAGAAAAAACTATCTGGAGATGGTTTTTAAAAACTGGGTGATGACATATTATTAAAGATATAAAATTTTCTTGTGGGAATTGAGAGAAATTCAGGATTGTCCTCTCTCAGCTGAACTTAAGGTACTAAGGATTTGCCTTAATTGCAGCTCTTGCCAGCCCTTTGTTTTGTGTTAGTGCACTGATGAAGTCCCTTATTTCACTGAGACACAGAGGCTGTTCGGATTGATAACAAAACTCATCCTTGTTCCAAAATGGAATAGCCTTCACTGTCACTAATCACAGCTATCACCAGCACAGCTATCAGTGAATAAGTATAACTCTGGTGCAGTCAATACCCTGGAGAATAAATTAGTGAAGTAGTAAGATTATAAAAAGACAAAAAATGCAGTGTGAGTTTACATATACCTAATTTCATTATTTCTTTTTTTTTCCCCCTGAATAAATGTCTTGAAAAATGGAAAATTGTTTTTAAAAGCCCCAAGACAAAGGCAACCCACTTTTTGACACTATGACACTTGTCTAAGCTGTAGAACTCACTGTTCTGAGACAACACTAAGAATTTGCTGCTCCTGGCCTCAAAATAATTGCTTGTAAATTTAGCAGATGTATAGAGGAAATAGGAATCATGCTTAACAGAATCTTTGGCGTTACCTTCCCCCTCACCTCTTTTTTTTTTTTTTTTTTTTTTTTGTCTTGCCTATCCACTAATGTATTGTACATACTGTATAATGATGAAAAAAAGTTCCAGGAACTGGTTTGAGCCTGGCTTGATGGATCAACATTACAACATTTCTCATGTGTTTTGTGACTTTATGCCATATTGCAGGAAGTGCACTTATTTATATTCTGAATTGGATTAAATTTGATATCCTTTGGGATCTTCTAAAGGCAGCCCTAAAAGAACTTCCAAAACAGTGTGAAGCAGGTTGAGAAAAGGATTCTTCTCAGAATCCTTTACAATGTTAAGGTGGTAGTTCTTCTTATATAGAGAGATGTAGGTTTGTCTATAATATTTTACCTAGTGTTTTCAAGTCCTGAAATTGCTTCCTAAGGTAATAAAGCATTGGTGTACAGTTTAGTTGGAAAGTATCACGTAAAAAAAGAATCTCTTATGACACTTAAGAAGTGTGGGAAAGTTATTTCTTTTTATGAAGACTTGTAGGAGGGTTTAGAATAGAGACAAATTGTGCTAGAAGAGTCCAAAAATAATACTTCCTACTGATGTAGAACACTTCAGGCCAGGGATGCTGTAAAAGGTAAACAATATTTTGCTTATTATAAAATTTAGGATGAAACAAAATGATGAAGTCATAAAATCGTGTAGCAATTCTGTGGAATTGATGGGGAAAAAAATCCGAACCACTGCTGTGATATTGGAATCTTCATTGCCTAGATACAAGTTATTTCCAAAAAGTGGGAACCAGCACTCTTTCCTCTGAAGTGTCATTAGCAGTGCAGAATCCTGTAAGCTCTAATCTTGGGATTTAAGTCACTTGCTCTATCATTGAGTGTCCTCTGCATACTTCTAAATCTGGCATTTGCTCCAGCTGTAAATTATTCTTTTCATTCTGCATATCTAGACTGTGCCTATGTGAATCTTTATAAGCAGATAATTCTTTATGAGCATAAATTTTCCAACGAATGTGGGTATTCTCATTTAGTTTCTAGTAACACCTGGAGGCTTTCAGGTTTGAATTTTCAGAAGTAAAAATGCGTGTTTAAAGGTTAGATTGCCATTAATACATTAAAGAGGATTGCTTTATTAAGTATTTATTTAGTAGAAGTGAACATGATTTCATTAATATTAACTAAAGAAGCCCTCAGGCGATAAGCATGCAAAAAGAATTTTCAACTAAAACTGTCAACTTCATGTTCCAAATCTGAAGACACATCTTTTTAATGCCTTGTGGATGGTGTGGAACGCACCAGTTTTAATGTGTTTCTGAAGCAGCAGCAGCACCATACAGTTTTATCGGAAGTTTCTTTGAAAGGTTGCTATCACTTGTGTTAAACTTTCTTTGGCTGTGTAACAGTGATAAATACTTGGTTCTGGGTAGTGATGTGAAGTTCAGTCAGAAAAATTTATTAATTACTTTTACAATCTCCACATTAGGTATATTGTAGAAGGGTAACATCCTCATTGATTTTTGTTAATTCTCTTAATCCAGTACAAGAGAAACCTTCAAAGGGACCTGGGGTTTTTTGGTCCTTTGTAGTATCCTGTCTGACCCAGGGCTGTAGAGATGACTTTTTCTCAAGATGTCAATGATATCTATTGATCTGAAACCTGCAGGCAGTAAATAAAACATTTAAGATTGGCAAGACAAAATAGTAACATAGTTTGTTACCTGGCAAAGTAATCACAAAGAAGAGGTAGAAACTAGGAGAGAAACTGTGAGAGAAATGAGGAAATTGCATGCAGGTTCCAGGTAAGAGTCTTTTAATGACACTTCTTAACAATTGGAATAATGAATACTGTCACACACCAGCAGAATTTGTGTTTTAGGTGGACTTGGCTTCCAGCAGCACATTCCTAAACTTGGTGATTATTACAAAAGGAAGCAACATGCTCCTTCCTTTCTTACATTGCTGGGAAACATTTTTGTGAATCTAAATTTTCAGTTAGGGAAAACACAGCTTCCTCCATGTATACCTTGATAAAGGTAAAAAATGCTTTAGATAGCAGTGAATGTGAAGTTGTGATTATGAATACTATGACAAGTCTGGGTAAAGGGTCTGTGACTTTCTCCTGAAAACTCATCTTCAGTAATACTTTTCTACTAGAGCTTTAGAAACTGGAATGTACTTTAGTATAATGAGAAATTCTAGCACAAGTGGTTTAGAGAGTTTTTAATTTTTTTTTTTCCACATTCTATTAAATTTGGTTTGTTTGGTTCTGGTTTTTTTTTCATCTAATAGAAAATTCTTAATAAAACTCCCATATTTTTCCTAAACTCCAAGATGTTGGTCATAGACAATAAAATCTAAACACTGAAGTGCACAGTGTAGACATTGAAATCACTGAAGTTAAACCTACTATTGCTTCATTAATGGACAAAGTTGACAGTGTTTTTCTTTCCCTCACATTCTGATAAATACTAAAATACAGGCAAATGAAAAGAGAGTTGCTCTCTTTTTTCCTTTTCCTTCCTCATTAAGAAGCAATGGATTCAGACAAAGCTGAAGCCATCATCTGGAGTGGTGGAAAATTTCACTCAGGATTAGTAAATTCTATGCATGAATAAATGTCTTCCATGCAGTTTAGTGTTCAATAAAATATTCTGACAATGTCACATGCTGTGTTAATTTCTAGAGTTTGATTAGTATTTAGGGCAGTGTAAAAAAGTATTTCTTTCTTACCTGTGTTCATAGTATGCCGTGTTCACCGGGATGAAATGGAGGAGCTGGAAATGTTTAAAGAGTGAATTAATTTCCATAAAAGACAGGTTAGATAGATTTTTCTGAGTTTGGATGTAGGCTTAGAAAGCTTAATTTAGAGTGGAAAGAACTTCATGTGGAAGTGAGATACTGTGTTTTCAGTTTTCTGGTGTGGTCATTTCTAGTTGCACAGCATTTCATTTCAGTGTTGAGTTCAAAAAGTGCCCAGCCATACTTGAAGTTGCATTCTGTTTCATTTACCTGATTCCTCTAAACTCTGCTGAGTTCAGAATTTCCTGGGAGGACTATTTTTGTTAAAGATGAGCTGCATTTTAAAATTAATTAAGTAGTATTTTATAGGTATTCTTGAGAAGGCAGTTTTGCAGTAATTATTCATAATAAGCTTCTTGAACTGCTTTGAATTTTTTCTTTTTATTTGCTGGTCTCTGACACTTTTGCCTTCACATACTTTCTTCTAATTGTAGAAGATGAGGTACTTACCTGTCTTTATTTTTTTAACTCTGCTAAGATTTCAAGGCTGGGTTTATTAAGAGACAGCACAGAAGCACTCTGTCTGGAACTGGCCATGCAGAATTATTCTTCAAGCACTTGGCAGACAGCAGTGTAGATAGGTAGACTCTAATTTGAGGAATATCTCCTGCTATTCTGACAAACTTGAAATTTTGTTAGATTTGAAGCTGAGGATCTCTTTGACTAACAGAAAGGAAAAATAGTATCGTTGATTGATAGGTCTTGGTTTAAGAACAGAGAAAAAGTTGACAAAAATACTGCAATAATCTTTTGATTCCTGCTTGGTGATTGCAGAGATGAAGAGACTTTGTTGTCTTAATTTGCTATAACTTAGAAGCAAGTTGTTCCTGATTACTGCATGAGTATGCAACAGATTTTTCTTGAAGGCACACCTTGGGAGAAAAAGGGGACTAGACTAAGGTCACTAGAGGATGAGACATCATTTTCTAGAACTGTATGCCAGGGTCAGAATGACTGGGATGTGCCACGTGCCTAAACCCTTGTTGATCCTTGCCATGGTTTGTTGTGGCTGGTTCCAATGCCCTTGCCCAGTCACAGCAGGCAGGAGTGGGAAGCACAGTGAGCAGTTGGGCTTTTGAGTGTCTGTCATTTGACACTACCATGTATCATGTGAACCAAAGACTTGTGTCCTGTGCAGAACAAGTAAAGGAAGCATTAGGTTTGCTGTGAAACAGGAATTGCATGAAATCTGGATTGAAGGAAATAGCTTTCCATAAAAACAGAGTATTCCAAATGCAAATATAAGCTGTTTTTTCCTTGTTCTCTCTTCAAAGCACACATAAAATAATTTTGAAAGAGGAAACTACCTTTAATTTCAAATATGGTGGTTTTCATGGTGTTTCTGGGAATATTTTATCTGAGTATATTTCTTCTGTAGAAGATAGAACTTTTGCTTTGTAAACAGAGCCAGAAGTTAAAAAAATAAAAAAGTCATAGTGTTCATTCACTTCCCCCACATAGGACTATCATATGCATCTCAATCATGGACTTCCCCTAAACAGCAGAGGAAGAGATTAAAGTATACTTTGTTCTGTGATTATCGAATCATCTTTTGATCTTTCCTGTTCTTTATCTGCTTCTTCTAAAAGCCTGGTACAGAAATACAGATCACAGCTGGGGGTTGACTTAATAGGTAAAATGCAATGGCTTTGTCTAGGGGGGCATGAGAGAAAAGAGAAAATGTACAGGAACCTAAATTGAAAATGCAGAAGAATACTCATCATGAGCTTGGACAGCATTTCTCTTATCTGTTGTCTTGTAACCCAGGCTTTCAAAGCTTAAGAGGTCTTTTGGTTTCTAAAAGATGCTTTTGATTTCTTGCACTTCAGATGACTTTATACTGTATTTTGGAAGCCCAGTGAGATTAGGAAGTAATTACTGAGAGCTGTAGATAGCAAGTGTAAATCAAAATACAAACACTTTATTTTTACTACTGCCTGAGGCTGAATCTTAAAGCTGTTTTGCCAACCCATGTGTCATGATTCAAAGGAATGCTCTAAACCTTCAAAAAAGTAAGAGTTGAACATAGTGTCACATAAAAATCAGCTTTCCTTAATTGCACTGACTTACTTTTTCTGCTGTCTTTTTTTATTAGATAAAATTTAAGCCCTTTAAAAGTTATGGTGTTTTTTTTCTCTCTTCTGGTGAAATGTGTTAGACTAAATGTTAATTGTATTCAGCAAATTATTGGGTAATTACAAAAAGTGTCAGTCCCTGGTTTCTTGTGCATTCTGAGCTATGTTAATGCTATGTTATTATTTATAAATATTACTATTCTAACCTCTTACTGCTGATGTAATTACTTTACAACTCTGTCCTTTATTTAGAATCTAGAAGCTTGGTACACTGAGTAGGAGGGAGTGTATGTTAGAACTCTTCATGACAGCATAGTCCAGCAGAGTTGCTAAATTGAGATCCCTTGTATGGGGATGCTGTTTTGTTTAATCCTCTAAGACATTTCACATGGATGTGTAGACTCATCAATTTTCTTGGCTGCATTTATTTCAAAAATAAGTTAAAAGAATAAAACAATGTAAAACTAAACTTAGCTTTCATTTTCAGCTCTTCAGTCATCTTGCAAACTAGAACATGGGAAATACACAATGTTTGTGATTCAGATGACGTGAATGGTTGTTCTTTTGCAAGAATATAATTATAGCATCTTTTGATTATACTTCTGATTTTCTAGGTCAGATAGGAAAAGAAGTAATAGCCTGTACCTTCCAAACCGAATTAGTTTTCCTATTTGTTCAGTAATTTCTACAGGCTAGAGCCTGTGGAGATTGTGGTGAAATCTGGTTTAATTGCTGGAGATCATAGCAGTTCAAGTATCAGAAGAGGCCTTTTTCTCCCTAGAATACCACATCATAATTGCTACAATAAAAACTCCTCACAGAGGGGTGTTAAGTGCCAGGAGAGGTTGCTTGGAGAGGTTTCTTCACCCAGGCAGTTCTGAAAACTCAGCAGTGGACAACCTGACCTGACTTTGAAGATGGTCTCCTCTGAGCAGGAGGTTGGGCTGGGTGCCCTCCAGAGGTGCCTTCCAAGCTCAGCAGCTGGAATACTGCACTGGGGAGAGGCTGCGAAAGGCAGAAGCTCCTGTGTGGAGAATACTCCATGCCCTGCTTCTGTGTCTTTTCAAATGTTTGGCCTCCTTGCTTATATCCAAATACTGTTTTTTTTTTCCTGTTGGTCTCCATCTGTTCTATGATATAATATGTATGATCTCGAGGTCTTTTCCACAGCAAGGAAAGTGCATGCTTACAAAATTGTAGGGCAAAGCTTAAAGTAGTTAAAATAGCAAATTTATTTTAGCACAGAGAAAAAGAAGTTTTAAATATCAGTATTTATTATTATACCTATTTCCAGGACATGCTCTGAGAGAACATGGGAAGGATTGCTAAATCACCAAAGGTGATACAACTTTACACAGTGAGAAATATGAGACCACTCCTCACCTTCTTTTAGATTTACACTCAAAATAGTGTGTCTAATTCCTGTAGAGAAATAAAAGCAGCATTGATATTAAGGGTATAATAATAAATATATTTGATATTATCAAATACTTAGGTATCCAGAAATACCTAAACCTGGTTAGTTGGCCCTATATGAGCACATATAAAAATATATATATATATGCTCTGGAGAAATAGTACATAGCACTTCAAGCATGAAATGCATGGAGGTAAAAATAAATAAATCAGTAGTTCCTCTGTGCAAACAAGAGTGAATATGCCAAGACCTCTGACCTCACACAGAACAAATTTGATCGATGGTTGTCTGCTTTCAAACCTGCCACTCTAGTGCTGCCTCAGTCACAGCCTGAGTCTTCTTTTAGAGTGATTCAAGGCATTTTGTTTATCTGTTGTTCAGTGCCCCTGCCCAGACTGAGCAGTGGGGTTATGGCAGAAGGCCAGGCTGAGGTGTGCTGGATGTTGTGAGAATGATGCTCTGCTGTAGGACCCCTTCACGCTTGAGAGCTCCAGAGTCAAGATTCCCATGGCAGCTTCCCTGCTCAGCCTTGTTTTAATATTTTTTGACATGTGTGCCCTGAGTAAACTGATAATATGTTGTCACCAATAAACTGCTTTCAGCTTGCATTACTTTTTTAACAAGACATCAGAGTATATCAATATATGCTGCGTGTTATAATAGCACTCGGAAGCAGAACCAGCTCAGAAGGCTTGTCTAGAATGGTGAAAGAAAGATGGACAATCTTTTCAGTATGTGCTAGGAATTTATTAGAAGCTATAAAATGCTGAAATATAAGACAGAGGAAAAGTTCAGATTGTTTTAATAATTTAATTTTAAGATAAAGGTTTCTGTGTGCTAACTTGAAGCAATAATTCTTGATGATAGAAAGCAAGTGAGCTGGAAAGACTGAAGGTCTGGAAATACCTCTCCTGGTACCTGGTTATCTGTCTCTCTGAGGATATCCTGTGGAATATGGAAGAAAATTCTGTGAAGAGCAGTGAAACTGATGAAGTCTGTTTTCCTGCTAATCTGTGTTCTACATCCCTTTTTTTAACCCCCCCCCCACTCCACCCTCCTCAAAAAAACCCCCCAAAAAACCACAACAACAAAAAACCTAAAAAAAAGGCAGTCAAACAACAAAAACCTCTAAATTTCCAGCCCACTCCTGCTTTTATGGATTAGGAGGAGACCAAGGCCATGGAGCTTGGTGGGACAAGAGGGAGCAGGTGTTCCTGGCTGGTTTGTACCTGTCTGTGCACTGGGTGACTGATAGATCACAGTGGTGCACTTTTACAGCCTCTTGCTCACTAGGACATTACATCAAGTTTCTCTTTCTGTTCCCCTTCTAGCTGTTCATTTTCATGAAAATTCTGCCCAGTTGGTTCCAGTGTGATTTTGGGAGGCTGAGAGGAGAGACAGCACAATCACAAGCCCTTGTCTCATTAACAGCTAGACTGAAAAATTATACCCCAGGCTACCCAAAAAATGACCTGGTTAGGATGAGATGCTGAAGTTTGTGTGCTTTTACACATTTTAGATACAACTTTTTTTTTTTTTTTTTTTTTTTTTTTTGAAGAGGAAAGGTTACTTTTCTGCTCTGATCTTAAGCTCCCTGTCCCACTTTAGGTTTCTCTTTCAGAGCTTAATTTAGATATTGTGCATGCAGTGCTGTTCTGTTTCAGGAACTTATGTTCTCAGTGCAAACTGTAATTTGATCAAAAAGCTTTGCTGTCCTCTAGTAATAACCAAATTAAACTGTGTCATGCATTATTCTCTTCTAAGGTACTGTAATGAAAACATTTCTTTCTAATAGCTTTTTGCTCTTTTTGAATTTTAAAACTGTGACAGAAGCTTATTTGCTTCATATTGTCAATAAACTGTCTTCATGCAGAGCTTTCTAGGTTCCAAATCCCATGGTACCAAGTGCAATCAAATTTTTAAGAGTGTTTTAGATTTCTATAAGAGGGGTTTTTTTCCTGTTTTCTTTAGGATGCAAATTTATTTTGAACTTTTATAAAGCTTTATTGTATTTCTATGTCACAAACTGACTTTATTCCCAAAGAACAAATCATAAAGATATGTGGTACTACAGAACATAAGTGCAGATTTTTAGAATGTTTGCTCTTTGTGCAGTGAGAACAACACCCTTGTTTAAATAAGGAAAGAGCAAAATGCCCTTTGTTTGGGAATTCCCGTGCTTCCTAATTCTCGGAACAACTTTATGGGTAAACTCACTTTTGCTTCCAGTTTCTAGGCTTCTGTACTACTATTAGTATTAGATAAGCACCAGCAAATTGTTCTGACCTTCACTGCAGTATATACAGCTTGAAGTATCAGCTGAGGTCCAGCCTCAGTTAATAATACTTGTATAGAACAGGAGTAGTGACCACATTGGAGCAAGCAGTGTCACAATGTCACCCATCTGGTGACCACAGCAATGTCCTCCCATGTGTGAGTGTTAACATATGCAGGAGAGGTGGATGGAAGACAAGCAACAGTGGACAGAACCAACCTTGGTGACTGTGCCTCTTTTTTTATGTGCTTGTCTGCCCTGAAAAGTGATTGTCTGGGGTTTGACAGTTTTAAAAGACATCTAAAAGTTCATATATTTTTGTGATGATCTTTTCCCACAGATAAGAAACTGGAGTGGAAGAACTAGCTGGTGATTAATTAGGCATTAAGATTTAGCTTGCTGAACAAGAGCCAGAGTCTTTGGCTGGATGGCAGCTTGCCATGCCTTTAGGAATCAGAGACCCCCACCAGAATTAGCCCATCTTGAATGCCCTAGCTCAGCTCCTCTCCCTGCTCTCTGCAAGTATGTTAACTTCACTGCCAGAAGTGCAGAGTATCTTACTGAGGTGTGACTTCAAAATTGCTTCTTGTTGGCAGTCTGAAACATGATTATGGGGGAATAATCCGAGTCCTGCTGTTAAAGGTTCCTGAAAAGGAAGGGAAGCCATTGCAGATGACACCCTGTAGTGGCATGGGAACCATAACAGAGTGCTGTTTGCAGAAGGGTGGCAGCTGAAATGTTTGTGTTATCTGTGCTTGTGTTCACCACTGATCCCACATGCAGATGCAGGAGCATGTAACTAATATGCATGATGGCAAAGCTGAGTGCATACAGACAGATAAACATCACTTCTCCCCATCCCCTTGTTAAATGCAGCTTGGTCATTTTAATAAGGTTGTGGTGGTCTTGTAAGCTCAATGTTCTGTTGTATTTTGTGTCAGTACTTCATGAATGGCTTCCAAATTTTTCTGCCCAAGAAGATGCGGGCATTCACGGTATTGTGGAACAGAATTCCTCACCAATCTGGCTGCTCTGTTGTTGAGCTTGTTTAGCTTTCCTGGTCTGACATACTTCATAAAATAAATACAAAACCCAAGGCAGACAAATCTGACTGTTAGCCATATCTCATAGTATGTTTTATTGTCAGTGTGCTTTCTGCTTGTTTTCTGTGACAAGATAGCCAAGATGTCAGTTCCAAAAGTGGAGTCCTGTGGCACCCTGTGCATTTTCTTCTGGTGTGAAATCTCTCTTGACAGCTGACAGTCCAGCCTGGAGCAGTTTTGTATCTCTGTGAAACTCTCACCTGCTGCTCATTTGGCATTCGGTGCTGTCTGTGTTAAGTCTTGAATATTCTCCTGTCACCCCTGCCTGCCTCCTTGTGACTAATTATTCAGTTTCCTTGAAGAAATCATGCTTTTGGAAGACTTCACATCTCCAATCATCTTTAGATTCTTTTTGTTCAAAAGAAACTTAATGGGGAGGCAGACATTCAGTAGTTGTGGACTATGACTTGCAAGTTTGGGAAGTTTGTGCTCTCTTGACTTGACAATTCACTTGTCAACATCTCTTTTAGTGCCTCTTTTTCTGTATTTCTTTTGTTGGTTAGAAGCTGGTTATGCCTGGTTTTTTTTGTCATTTTAAGGAAAGTAATGTTCTCTGTGTTGTTCCTACAAAACATGCTTGAAGTTGGCTTTTGACTTCAAGAATTGACAGAATAGTGGAGGTCTTGGATAGATTTTAAAAAATACACAGCTGCAGAGGGAAAAGAGGTATTAGTATTTAGTAATCAAGGGACTGAAACATTTACAGATTCCTAAACAAAGTGCCAAATGAAGCTTTTCCAGTCACACACAGGAAGTAAGTCCATAGGCAGCTAAGTTTCAGCAGTCTGGATACTTAAGGAGCTGCACTTTTTTCCATCTCCTGCTAATCTTTTCTTTTACAAAGACAGAAAGGTGTCAGGTCCTAAGCTCATGACTGCATTTCCCTATGTCCTGCCACTGATGTACAGCAGCAGCATTCATGCCTTGGGCAGTCTCTAAATCTAGACTACTTTTGTGAGCTGCTCTCCTTTCTCATTCATGGCACTTCTGTGAACCTCCTTGTCTGAATCATGTTCTCAACATCAGTCTCATCTCTTTTGTGCTGGTTACAATCTTCAGTTGCCCCTTCAGTGTCATTATTACCTGCTGGGTTTTTATGCTTGCTGGTGAAACTCTAGCTAAGGTCTGAAATAATCTGAATTTCCTCATTAATGAGAAGTGTGAGTCACTTTCAGTTCAGCACAGACTTTTCAGTTCTTTCACAAATTGTTCTGTCAAGACAAGTCTCTGCAGTCTTTGAAGAGCAGACAAGGAATAGACTAACATTAATTCAAATTATGGCTCAGAATTTATAGTAGCTTTCCAGTTCATTTTCTCCTTTTTTTGGGGGTGTGTTTGTGCTGTTTTGTTGGTTTTGAATAAGGTAACACATATCCTTTGAATAAGGAACAAGCGCTGGGTCTGTATGCTGAGTATGAGGATGGGTTCCTTGGAGTTTGATGGAGACCAGAGAGGCTTTCCCCTGGGCAAGAAGGCAAGGAAATGAGAATTCTTCACTCTGTACGTCTACCCTTGCTCAAGTGGTGTTGTAAAAACATAAAATGGTCTCAGTGGTCTCAGCATTGAGTCACAATGATTTTGTCTTTTGTTTCTGTAAATAATGGCATCAGAAATCAAAGAAAATTCTGTACCCATTAGAATTCTGTACCAAAATTATAGATGCAGAAATTATCTACAAGTAAATATGTTTCATTACAAGTGTATGGTTTTGGGCTTAGCAAGGGAAGGTAGGAGACCACAAAAACTGTGTACAAGAGGGTTTGTGTATTTGGAATGTGAAGCATTTGACTCTCGTAGTGGCATTTGTGGACATACTTTGAGAAGTGAGCTGGGCCTCATTTCTTCATTCTGCTTCTTAAAATTTGAATTGTAACTATATCAGTTGAGGCAACTGCAGTGCAGTTGGAATAGGTTTATATCTAAATTACCAGTTAACATGGAGAGAGAATTGAGGTTTGCTTTCCTCTTGCAGATTGCCAGACACTTCTCATAGGTAAATAGTTGTAACCTCCAACTGTGCTTTCTTCTGTATATACGGAGCCTTTCTAAGGGCACTTATGCTTGTTTGACTACAAGATTAGCTAGGAAATTATTGAAAACACATTTAAAAACTTAACCTGGGATATTATTCCTCTCTTGTTCCACTAATGCTTTGCATGCTGACCTAGAAGATGGATTGTCCAAAATAATAGGTACTGTAATTTACTCTTCATCTGGATTAATTATTTTCTCAGCTGCCTATCAGCTGTGTTTAGCCCTGGTAAATTAATCAAATGGCCATGTTACGTAGGCCCTTCTCTGCTGTCAGTTAGACTTTGCTCAGCTGCTCTCTTCAGGTGAAGATGTGCAGTGAAAAGGTTGGAAAGTAGTAAGTAAAACCCTTCTGTAGTGTGATAAAGCAGACTTAAAGCAGCTTGTCTTACACTATGCTATTGCAAAGGGATGGGCCGGGGAACAGGGCAGGCTCTGGATACCCTGTGTAGGACACTGATGGCTGTGTGCTTTTGCAGTAGCATTTGAGAAGGATCTCGTGCTGTACTGTGCCAGAGCACCTTCTTCACCATACCTCTTGCTGCCTCTAATGGTTGGACTTCGATATTAAGCAATACTTTTCAGAGAGAGAGGGATATATGAAAGAATCCCTTTTGTATTTCTAGATGATGGCCATAATTAACACTTCATTTTCAGGAGCAGGTTTTAATTCTTTGCTTTCTAGAGCCTTTGAATATGTAGACTACTTTACAGATTTGTGCTAAACGTACTCAGGCAGTAATGTATGTATTATGTTCACATGATGTGTGGACACAGATATGTTCTTGATCCTTTCTGATTTTATGCAGTCTCTCAGATGCTCTGTTTGTTTTATTTAAATGGTGAAGGAGGTTCTCGTTTCTCAGTTTTTCTCTCTTTTGATTCCCAGAAACTATCTTAGAGCATGGACACCAGTAAGAAGTCAGAACCCCCTTTATCTGTAGAAATGGTGCAGCAGAGGGCCAATCCTGACCGCAGTCCATCAGCATCCATCTATGTTCCAGAGCAAGGTGGCTACAAAGAGAAATTTGTGAATGCCGTGGAAGATAAGTACAAATGTGAAAAATGTCACCTCATCTTATGCAATCCTAAACAGACTGAATGTGGACACAGATTCTGTGAAACCTGCATGAATGCCTTGCTGAGGTATGTTGTTTGTTCTGGTAGAGCATCTTAATACCTTTAAATGTCGTGAACTACTGACATTACTGTGAACACTATTGCAGCTTTAGGAATATGAGCCTTCCACTGTTGCTTGCTTGAGTATTTGTTATCTATTTACTGGTGCAAACATTTGTGCTCTATTCTAGGTCAGGGTAAGGCAACTGAGCTTTCCATCAATATTGTTGGAACAGTTGTTAGGGTGGTGTAATCCTGTGTAGCAATGTGTTAGGTAAGAATTTCGTTCCCTGTGGAGGCCAAATGGAGTAGTTGTTTCTCAAGACTTCTGACTTGGGTAATCTGGTGTCAAATACACACAGTAAATAGTCTGTGTGAGGAGCTGAGCTTGTACCCATTCCTTGGGGTGGTGATACCTTACCTGGCTGTGGACCCAGCCTCAGAGATGGGTATGGGACCCTTGGATAAGTGTAACTGCTTGTGGAGCAGTTTCCCTGTAGCCCTTCCAGCTGTTTGTTGTGGGACTTGTGTGTCCTGTGGATTGCAGGAGGGTCAGAAAGGCTGGTGTCTCTATTACTGAGATGTTTGGGCCAGAGTGCAGAGATGGTCAGTGAATGATAACAGGTGTAAAAGAAATGCTGAGAGCTGCAATCTTTGCCAGTCTAGATAAAAATAAAAGTGCAATCATTCAGGGATTATCTAGGTTTCAAGAAATACCTGTGCCTCAGTAGATTTCTTTGCCTCTCAGTGTTGGTGCATTACTGCTGGTTTTATTCAGTAGAGTGATTTCATATCTTTGTGTAATGTTTGGAGACCATTTAGCACACTTTAATCTCCTGGGGTACATAAGCAGTGAATATGTTCATGTACTATTGGAAAAGCAAAAATACAGAAGATACTTGGCTTGATGAATATTGCATACTGGACTCCTGTCAGAGAGAGCATTTCACTTTGGAGGCCTTGGTGATCTGTTTACTTTTTGTGACCACTCTAACTGTAGATGCTGGTTTATATGTCACTTGGAAATACTGTAATCTGATATCTAATACTTAGATATCTAAGTCAAGACACATGCAGCATGGCAGAAGAGTATGGAAGTTATTACAATACTCAGTCTCCTGATGAAGAGTCATTTCTGTACTGGGTCCATCCCTCACTAAATGCATTCCTGCAGGTTTTGCGCTTACAGCATTTCAAATTTAAAACAACAACCAGAAAACCTACCAACTTTTTTTTTGATATACACTGTCAAGTGAGGTGTGGCATTTTAGAAATGCAGTTATTTCTTATTCAGTACATGTTTTTGCAAGACTCTTACATGTTAATAACAGTGACTGCAAAAAACCAAACACCTGCCATGCTTGGATGTGCACAGGTGGACAGAGCAGATCCTTGACAATCTAAGCAGTAACAATTCTGGCATTGCTAGAATCTGGGCAGTTTTCCTTCCCTGCTGTGAGACATGCACATGTACTTATTACAGTGCAGCTAGAATATGTGTAATTTTATCTTCCTGACTTTCCAACCAGTCTGTTACTGAAAAGGACACGTGCTTAAGGCCATTGAGTTATTTCGCTTTATTTAAGTCCTTATTTCAAACAAATCCTGTATTAAAATAAAATTTACATTCTCCCTTTTTTTAAAAAAATAAAAAGTGTGCTATAAAATTGAAAGTAAAATGGGTTTATGTTGGTCCTGCATTTGGCACGAATTTTTTTCATTCAATGTTGATACCCTGCTGCATACACAAACACACTAATTATGTTAGCAGCTTCTGTTCCAGGGTTGTTTGAGGACAAGGAATTGGGAGTTAGTGGAGATAAAGCAGTAAAGATGTCTGTTCAGTATGCAAGAGTAGTTTGAAAAGGCAAGCTGGATGCTTGAGTGGATTCAGTAAGAGCAAGAAAAGCATGACATTGTATTCAACACTATATGCCCTGATGTAGTTTAGATTATTTTTTTTTTCTGACTTATGAACAGCATTACAGATATTGAAGCTTCAAGGTACTTAAGATGCTCAGAAATGTGATGAGACACAAAATGATTGGTTTGAAGAGCAGAAGGCAGCATGATGATTTGAAATAACCATGCAGATTATATAACATGATTGAACTTCTTCAGCCTTTTGCATTGATTTGCGCTGCTGCTAGATAGCCTTTCAGGGAGTTGCTTTATGAAAGAATTCTCTCAGCTTTTACCTGGTGCTTTTCGTCTCGGTGCTTTACAAGGGAGATAATTTTGACTGTTCCCATTTTTATGTGGGAAAAGGAGCTAAAAAGGAATGAAGCAGCCTGGTCTGGTGCAAGGAGAATGGGACCAGATGAGCTTTGCTGTCTTCCAACCCAATCAATTCTGTGTTTCTAAGAGGTTTACACTATAACACTTCAGAGCCAGAAACAGCTGTAGAAACTCAGGTTTTCTGCACTCCAGTTCCTCTTCACAGTTCCTGCTCCTGATTCTGCCTGTTGTCCAAGAGGTCACAAGTTTGGTAATTAGTTTACCAAGACAGTAGTTCAGATAAAGGAGACAGCATCTGTAACAGTTGCTACAACCAGAATAGACTTGAAGGAGATAGACATAAATACTTTTTTACCCTAAAAGGATATATAATTGACTGTCAGAGAAAGTAAATTTTCTTTAGGTATTGTTTGAGAAACAATAATTGAAGAGATAATATTTTGCCTGTTTGCACAGATTGAGAAGTGACAACAGTTTTGGATCAGGTGCAGACTAAAAAATAGGGAATGAATTTTGCCAACTTGAAAACCGCTATGCAGTTGTCTGGAGACATTATGGTGGTCTTACTTCTTTGGGAATGCCAGATATTTTCCACTGAAAACTCAAATGTTCAAATTTATTGAAATAACGTATTTTCTCTTTATAATGAACTACATCCACTTTTAATGGTTTTAGAATATATTGAATAAACAAAACTAAATGCCTCATAAATGGAAATTTTTGTACCTGCAAAAATTCAGATGAGCTAAAATAGTCTTTCTCTTTTCTCTTCAGGTCTTCTAGTCCCAAATGTACAGCATGTCAAGAAAGCATAGTAAAAGATAAGGTATTGTTAAAATGGTTTCTTATTCAAGAATATTAACTTTGTGGTGTACACAAGTTACATGGTAATTATTTCATAAAGCTAATAAGCTGCCTGAAACGGTAGGTTTGTCATGAAATCTAAACCATGCATTTTATTGAGGTAGGTGGCTCATTTTTCCTATGAACCTCATGGTAGAAAACATGTCAGCTTCATCCCAAAATGTCCAGACAAGCGTCACATCTTGTATTCATAGCTGGGAGCTGCAGCAGCACATCACAGTTGTCCTCCCATCAGCCAAGAGGATGATAAGAAATGTTCCATCTCTGTAGATGCAGGGATGTGACAGGTTTAGGTGAACACTGATTTGGCTCTAGCCCAGTGGCTGCTGTCTCACTCATCTCTTTTACAGTGTGGTGTTCAGTGAACCCCACTGGAATTAGGACAATGGGGAGTTACAGTAATGGTAATGGAATCAGATCCTTTTTTGTATGTATTAATTATTTCAATGGTACCCTCTTCAATGTTTTTCACATCTAAACTTTTTTCTGCCTTTGAAACATTGAAGGTTGAAAAACTCTTGGCTTAGTACACGGTTTATGTGTTGTTACATTATTGCAAAAGTGTTTAATAGATTATTTGTGCTAGTAGTCTTTCTTGCCTAAATGAATACTTCTGTTCATAACCATTTTCAGGAAAAGGTTGATGGGTGTGTTAATCTCTGTTTTAATCCAAAACAGTTCTCTGAACAGTGCTCAGTGAAATTTGGTTTTGACATGGATGGACTTCCCAGGATCTCAGACCAGTAACCATGATGCCTAATTTATTTGTTCTTTCAACTCTGACTTTCTGGGTCTCAATATACATAAATATGTACATTTGTTATGAAACTTCAAATATCTTTAAAACAAGACAAGAAGGCCAATGTATACTAAATGCCTGTTAGACTAACTGTGCAAATCAGTGTTTTTCACGAAACTGGAAACCTCTCTTCCCACAGAATGCGAAAGTCCTAAATCACAGAAATGCTTTTAGATAGTCTTTGAAAAGCTCTAGAAGCTGTCTTCTTATCTTCAGGCAGCAAAACTCTGCATACTAACCTTGTGAATTACTTTGGAAAAGATCATGCAGCATAGCCAATTGATTATTTAAATGAGACTTGTTGATTCATTAAACTTCCCACATGCTTCTGAAAAGTAAATAGAAATCAGTGACCTGTGTCAGATGAGATCAGATGAGAAGGATTGCAGTGTTCTCTTCTTCACTGATACTGGGGATGGATTCATAGTCACTGTGGGCAGGTGGATCATAATTCTTGGTTAAGCGTTAGCATGCAGAGCCATTCTATAATTACAGGAGTGCTGCAGTGTACAAAGTATCACAGGAGTCTGTTTATCATAGTCATAGGTTGGGCTTGGTTCTTAAGGTATTTCTTAATGGCTATTAAAGCAGTTGAAAAACAATTAGACGTTATCTCTTTGGTTTTGAACTTCAAAATAGCAGTAATGGTTTTCAATTCTTGTCTCTCTAGTTCCTGCCCTTCTCAATTTGGCTTCTTGAGAGTTCAGCTGTGTTGTCTCTTATGGGGCATCTCCTGTAAAAGTGTAAAACTTAAACCCCAACTCTCTATTTGTAACTTCTTTCAGTTTTATTGCAGACAAAACACACTGAAAGTTCTTATAAACATTAAAATGGAGAGATAGTTAAAACCCACTTATGTGTGAAATAAAAAACCTCCTTCCATCCAAAACCTTAGAAAATATCTGTCATTATATGTTATCACTGAAGTGCAAGCAGGTATTCCAACCAACCAATCTAGTAATTTTGGGACCACCATCCATGAAATGCTTCCCCTCCAAACTACTGGGCTTTGAGTCTCTTTTGTCTTATGGTATTGTGCCTAATACAGCAGCTTCCCAAACAATGGAGACAGTTCTAATATTGGCAAGCAAATAGCAGCAAATTTGGTCCTTTCTTATACCTCTCCCTTTATTGTATTTATAGTAAAACTGAAACAATAGTAGAGCATCTGTCCAAATACTCTTTCACTGAGATGCTTCACAGTGGAGGAACTGCAGTGTTGGGCACATTCTAGGAAAACAGAATTGCAGGATTTTATTTCTGGCACATAAAACTGGAATGGAATGACACTGCTGTAACTGAATTGCATGGCTTCTACTTTATTTGAACTTGCATATCCTTGAGTGGTTTTCAGTTTCTAAAATAAAGTGATTTTTGATTTTTTAGGTATTTAAAGATAATTGTTGCAGAAGAGAACTACTTGCCCTTCAAATATACTGCAGAAATGAAAACAAGGGCTGTAAGGAGCAGCTATCTTTGGGTCAATTACTGGTAAGTTGATCTAACAGTCATAAGCTTTCTTTTGAGTTAAAGAATGAAGAAAAAGTTCTTGCAAATGAAAATCAGTCCATTTCTTAACTTGCTCTCACTGGTGGTTAATGTGATTTATAAATGTTACGATAGATTTAAATTGTTTTGAAACTCAGCTTTTTTTATGAACTGTAGGGAATTATAAAAAATATGTGATTGTCTGGTACTAATACTGGCTTGGAAATATAAATGGATAAACCAAATAAAAACTGGAAGGGGAAAAAAAATGAAGGATCTTTATGTGTACTTGACAAATGGGAGAAATTTGATTTCTATTTTGGTGTGTTTTTATTTATCTTAATCCTTTCATGTGGTGTTTATGCATGAAATTGAACTTTTAGCTTCTCCAGAGTTGTGTAAAATAACCTGTAGCTGTTTTGGTGGAGGCACGAGATAGCAGTAATTCAGTAATCCACCACTTGTATGGTATGGCTGCACAGCAGTTTGCTGTGAGATGTGTAGATTCTAGCTTTGAGTGAGCAAGCTCAGGTACCTAAACAACTTAAAGCAGCATCTGTGTGTATGTGGAATAATATACCTTTAAAAAGAGTGCTTACTTTTTTGTTAAATAGCCTGTGTAGAATTTTGTGCTGTGTTAGAATGCTTTTAGTGTAGAAGTAGCTCATGTACATCTGTAATACAGTGAAATCAACTGTCCAGGTAAAGGGAGCGTCCAGTCAGAAATGTATTCCTGAGTAGATTTCTCAGTGTTTGCTCTTGTGTGATGCAGTTCACAAAATAACTCTCCTTACTTTGGTTCTGAAGTTATTTAATGTTGGATGTCTTCAAAGGATGGAACACGTGCACAAAACTTATTTAGATTGATTTTTTTTTTTTTTAAATCTTTCAGATGCATTTGAGAACTGACTGTCAATTTGAAGAACTACCATGTCCTCGTGCTGATTGCAAAGAAAAAATACTGAGAAAAGATTTGCCAGACCATGTAGAGAAGACCTGTAAATACCGGGAGACAGCCTGTAAATACTGTAAAAGCCAAGTCCCAATGATTATGTTGCAGGTGCAGTATTTTCTTGTGTATATACATCAAGATTCTCTACATTCATGTAGAATAATAACAGCTCTTCTTGTCTTTCTTTGTAGCTGCTAAAAGAGCTTTGGCCTCTCAGCCAGAATTAATAATTCAAAAAAGAAAGTAGGCTGACTTTCAAAACATGTCTTTTTCCTGTGGGAAAAAAGTTCGTTGGATAGGAAATATTTTTTTTATTCTGATGTTCAGATACTGCATTTTAAAAAGTTCATACCCACTGCCTGGTATTGATACTGAAGTTAGTTTTGCTATGCTTTTTAGATTTTTTTTACTATTTAAATAATAAATGCAACTACTATAATAACAATCAAATATTGCACAAGAAAAGCATAAGCATTGCAATTGACAGGAAAAATAGCATCTTCTATGTAATCCTTTTTGGGTACTTTGTGATCTGTTATGGGAGGAAGGGAAAAATGTAAAACCCATTGTGTCTTATGAGAGCAAAGGAAGAGAACGTAAAAACAAATTGTACCTTGCCATAACCAGCAGTGGTACATGACAGGCTTAGGATGAGTTAGTGCTGTTCTTGGCATCAGGTAGGCAGCATATTGAAGGTTACAATTACAGAGCAGAGTTTGAGAAAGTCATGCTTACTTTACACATAGAATTTTAAATTGACTGTGTTTGTGTTATTTCACATTGAAAGATACCATGCTGAATCTATCTTGGTATGATTTTAACGTTTTAAAACAATTTCTTCTACATAGTTTCTGTAGTTTGATGGTCTTGGATCTCATATAGTAAGAGTGATGGAAATTTTTTCTCATTTGTATTCTTGTGTGTTGTTTGTTAGGTGAAGTCTGGCAATGATGAGAAACATTCTTTGCTTGGAGATGTTATGAAAAGGCATAGGTAGAAACTTGCCAAATTCTGGTTTAGATTTTGCTCTCATTTGAGCAACTCTCTCACTCTCTTATTTGAGTGCACACTTGCAAGGGCTGGTAGTTCAACAACTGTGCCTTACCTAGAATAAGGTGGCTGAGACATGAAAATACACAGAAAAAATTGTCTGCCCTGTATTTATTCTTCTATATTCTGATACAGAGGTGAAGGTGTATTTAGATAGATTATGGATGCTGTTCTCCCATTATGATTCCCTAATTATGATTAGGCTGGGGATTGGTATGAGGCAAAAAGTGATACTAAAAAAAGTGTGGTGTCTTAACAGACAGAGTCAGTGAGTTTTAACTATGCTTTGCAAACTGAATTGGCTGATATTTTTGAGACGTTTTCCTAGATTTTTAAAATTTCAGTGGTTATCGAAATGCAGATGGGCTTCTTTGTTGTGGCCTGATTAAAATGTTACCTCACTATACTTCAGTAGTAAGAATCAGAAGCTTAATGACACTGTATTTTTGAATCTTAGAATCACAGAATAGTTTGGCTTGGAAGGGACCCTAAAGATCATTCTTGTTCCAGCCCTTCTGCTGTGGGCAGGGACACCTTCCACTCAACCAGGTTGCTCAAAACCACATCCAACCTGGCCTTGAATGCTTCCAGGAATCAAGCATCCACTGTTTCTCTGGAAAATCTGTTCCAGTGCTGTACCATCCTCTCAGTCTAGAACTTCTCTGATTTAAACCTGCCCTCTATCAGTTTAAAGCCTTTCTCCCTTGTCCTGTCTCTACATGCTTCTGTAAAAAGTCCCTCTCTGGCTTTCTGTAGGCCTTTTTAGGTAATGTTAAGTTTCTTTTGACTTCTCATTTGAGTTTTGTCACCCCATTGACAAAACTGGATTTTTAGAGATGAGCTTGAATTCATCTCTGGGTTCTGTAGCCTAGAATTTTCTCTAATGTAATAATGACTGAAGCTGGCCTCAGTGACTTGAACCGAAAATGGAGATAGGGGGAGCAGACTGAGAAAAAAGGTATGCAAATGGAAACAAAAAATTTTACTGGAGAACATGTGGTTCATGTCTTCATAGAATCCCATGACCCGTGGGGTAGGAAATCCCCGTTGTTTGAGGCAGACTCCAACAAGTTAACAATGTCAGTAAAATGCTTTTTTGGATTGCATTTGTATTGGCTGCATGCTCACTCAGTGGCTTAGCTTCTTAATGTCTTTTGTTCAAACCATCTAGAAACTTATGGTTTCTTTTTGTCACAAACCTACCTTTTCCGTCCTCTACCTCCAGACAGATAAAGATGGTGCATTGTTGAAATGGAAATGAGTAGTCTGAAATGCTTCTGGATTACTGCATTTTTCTGTGTATAATCCACAAAGCTACTTGGAAGTGCTTGTCCTGTAAAACTGATAGACAGCAGTAGTGTGACAGATGTGGAAGGACAGCACTGCTTTGTGCCTGGGCCCCTCCCTGAAACCCTGGCCATGACCCAGACCCTGCCAGGGCAATCTGGGCTCGGACCAGTGCTCTGAAATACAGCTGAGCTGGCTGGGCCAGCACTGGGGAAGACCCCAGACATTGTCCCTTGCTCCCTGTCACTGCTCTGCAGCCAGATGTGTTCCTGATGTGGCACTGGCTTTTCTGGGAGCCCTGTCAATATCCTGCCCTACCCTCATCTGTGCATGTGATATCACCTGTGGTTTGCACTGGATTTGGCTGTATGTGCTCAGCTGGGTGAATTTAGATTAGGAGGGAGAGAGTTCTGCCACTGGACTGGGGTGACTCTGGTATATCCTGGAAAGGAATGGATTCAGTGGGTGGACACTGGGATGTGGAGCAAGGAGGAGAACAGGAAAGAATGCTGAGAAGTCGCATGATGCCTGTTTATCATGAACTAAGATTCAGTGTCACAGCCTTTGTCAGATGGTTTGGGTAGGTTAGGGAATTAAAATTAGGGAATGAACATTAGAAAGGAGTATTGCTTTTCTGGGTTTGTAGTTGATAAATAACTAAGGAAGTGTATAGGGCATTAGGTTCCTAGAGTCACATGGTTGTGTGTGATGTCTCCCTTCAGCACAATTCCAGATGTGTTCAGAGTGAGAGGCCCAGCTCCAGAGGGGTGCTTTGGGACTCTGCTTGTCAGGAGAGCATCACCATCACCCTGACAGCTGTTCTGGGCAGAGGAGCTGGCATTGCTGCTGTCTGGGTACCCTGGAGGGGACAGGCTGAAGATGGCTCAGGAGCTGTCCCAGCTCTCTGGCTAAAGAGCAGCTGAGGGCTCCCTGGTTCCTGTCTCTGGCACTGTGCCACATCCCAAGTGAGCAGGTGTCAATGGGGAGCATGGCAGGGTAGAGGGGTCAGGACAGCATCTGATGGGGCCTACTTTAAAAGGAAAAAATACACAATTTCAGATAGTGGCAGATTTATGCCAGAATTCTGACCAAGGCCTTTCACATCTTGGAGATCAGATCTCCTGTACGTCTTCGTTTTGTTTCAACAAATGGACCTGGTTACTGGGCAAAAAGGGCATGCTATTTGTTCTTCCTTTTCTAACAGGCTTATAAATCTAGAGCTTTGGTTCCTTTGCTTAAGTACCAGAAATGAAGCAGTGTGTTTCAAGTTGAATGGGACGTGTCACTTGACGAGAAACGGATTTTTCATTTTGTTGAGAAAACTGAGAGGAAATGTGAATTCAGTTTTCTTGAGCCAGACTTTGTTCCCTCACTGGGGTGATAGGGTTTGACAGCTATGCTAAGAGACCTGTCATCTGGGTTCAGGTTAAAATCCCTGCCCAGCACCATGATGTGTAACAGTGAGTCTTAGTATCAGGTGTTTGGAAATCAAAATAGAAAAGAATTGGAAGGGAATATCCATACAAAGGAAAGAGAATCTCTGAGAGTGTTCAGTGTATATTTCTGCTGAACCTTTCCATGCATTATATACCCTTACTAGAAAGGACATCTACACTGGTTCTGCTGTCTCTTAAAGATGCCCAATTTTGTGAGTAATTGTTGGGGATTGAAAGTTTGACTACTGTTTACGTCGTTCAAAGTAAAACCAATAAAATGGTAAGCAAATAGATTTGTTTTGCATGGGAAAAGACAAGGAACCCTTGGCTTTGCTTCAGAATATCAACAATTCCATCAGAAGTATAAACTGATGTTTGAGCAATTGCAGTTCTGTTACTGCACAATCGGGAATAACATGGAATAACTTGGAAAAAATCTTGTGGGATTTTTAATTATTGTAGGATGCTTTTCTTTGCAAGTAAGTCCTCTCTTAATTAAAGAGTAAGATCTGATTTGTGGTTTGTTTGGTTTTTTTCCTCTGTAGAAACATGAAGATACAGACTGCCCATGTGTCATGGTTTCATGTCCTCATAAATGCAGTGTTAAAACACTCATGAGGAGCGAGGTAAGAAGTCATGCCCTGTGTTGTGCTGAAAAATTAAATAATGTCTTTAGTAAGATCTCGCAAGAATTTTGCCAGAAGCCATTTCCTTGTTAAAATGTGAGGTCTAAGGAAAAGCTTTTTCTACCACACAGTTAAGTGTGATAACACTCAAATACTTTTAATGATTTCTTGAAAAACTATTCAAAAAGAAACAGTTTCTTTATTTTGAGTCATTATTACACTTGGCTTGTCCAAGACTAGCGTGTGTCCTTCCTGCTTTCGTTTTTACTAGCTCTCCCCCTGCCCTTCCCTCTTCTCAGTGCCACAGAGCAGCATCTTCAGGTAGCTAGCTTATATTGAAATAAAAATACACAAATAAAACTCACTGCATGTTGACAAGAGTTAGCAAAGACTACAGAAATCATATAGATGTATAATTTCATGGAAAAACTTAAATTGTGATTAAATCTATTAAATTTTGGGGGAAAAATAGTAACTGATACTTAGAGAAATAGTGTAAGATTAAGGTAGAGTACAACACTCCAACAACAGATGCAACACCGCATAAAGGTTTCTCCTACTATATAGAAGCTTCCAGTAATATGTAGATAAAAAAATTAAAGCCTTGCTTTGAAGAGATCCATGTTCTTGTACCTGAAAAGATAAAAGTAGCATCTGTCAAAATTGAGGCACTTAATTTTTCCCTAAAAGTAGAACTTACTTGCCAAGGATAGAGAAGAATTTACTGAAGTCTTCATCCCTCAGTAAGCCTCTTTTAAGGAAAGTGAAGTTTCTGATCTGAGGATGAGCTTTTCTCTTTCCTCTGCTACTTACTTCCTGAGCTGGATTCATACCATTTTTCAGTTGCACTTGTAAATTATTAATTGTAGCAGAGTGCAGAAGGCACATAAGACTCCTGCCAAAGTTTAGTGCAGTCTTTTCCTCCAAGATAATGAAATGCAAAATATATTATAGATACTGTATTTATTAAGAGAAACAGAGTTGTTAATAAAAGAGAAAATACATATACTGGCTAACCCTACCAGTGCTTACTGCCAAGATTAGATCCTGGTTCTGGAGCACTCTGGCTTATTCTCAAACCCTGACTTGAGCAGTTACTTTCAGAAGAGGTGTGTCTGAGGGTAAGAACTGCACTATTAAAGGCTGGGTTGTTACACACAGAGTCAGAATGGGGTTTGAAACCATAGGTAGAAACTGAACTTTAAACAGCCCTTTGCCCTGCATCATCTGTTGCTGTATGTTGCTTAATTTTTTTTCTAATACTGTGAAAATGTTTGTATTTCTTGGTTGCATGATTAGGGACAAGAAGTCTAATGCAGAAAATGGGAAAATGCCTGCCTAACAGTTTGAGAAAATTCTGTAGTGTACAAGTGGATATCTTACTTTAGAGCAAAAGGCAATTTTTATGTTTAATTCATAACTTTTTGGCAGACTTCTGGTTTTGAGAAGTTGAAAAACGTGGCGTTCTCGTAAAACCTGTTAGACCACATGTCCCTTTCTTACTTCTTTTTTCTTTTTCTCCACTACATGTCTTTTGAAATGATACTGTGAATTTCTACAGGTAGTGTTTAGAATGCAGTAGTTGTGAATCAGATGAGTGGCTGATGGCATCTCGGTGTGAGATTTTAAAAACTCTCTTGCTGTTCCAGAGCCACACATTCCAAGCAGTGTTGATTCACCACTTCTTTCCAGGGAGGTGGATGAGCTGAGTCATGTGGGGCTTAAGGTGTGGGAATTTCAAATGAGATTCTGCAGCCCAAAAGAGGGATGCCAGCTGAGGAGCCAGGCTCTGGCTTCTGTCTGCTTTGTGGGAAACAGAAACTGCAGACTCTGGTTTTGAAAAGAGAGTGTTTGTTAGGCTGTCCTTTCCAAAAATGTCCCTCTGCTCCACTTTCAGCAGTTTGCATCCAGCTGCTGCCACCTGTGCTGCTGCTGTCCACATTTATGTATATGGTTCTGCAAATTGATTAACTTCTAAATGAAAAGTGGTCTGTGCTCATAATAATCCAAGATATTGGACTAAATCTCAATCTGTGACAAATGCAGGCATTTTACTAATCAATTTTAATCCAGTGTAGTGCATTTTTTTAACATTATTGAACTGTACCTATTCTAAAACTCTTTGTCTGTTTCATGCAGTACTTGTTTAGTCTTTTTTGTGTAATTTAACTGTTAAATTTAGGCACAGAGAATTGCATGTTATGTTTTGAAAAGTTGGTTCCTCATGAAAGTAGGATTAGAAGAAAATATACTTTATTACAGTGAAACTGATCTTAAGACTTGCTCAGAACACCAGTAAAATAAAAAAATCACTTTTTGGGAAAAGATTAGCCATTCACTAAAGTAAAATGAAATCAAATAATTGTAGAGTATGTTCTTTGTTTGCTTTGGTTTTTTAAAATTGGGTTGCCTATTGAAATAGTCTTTGGTAGAAGTTTCACTGTATATTAAATGTATCACACTGTATACTGTATTGGCATGTGCGTGTGGTTTACATATGTGTATATACAGAATTAGCACTTGAGATCAGGCTGGAGAAAATATACACATGTGTGTTGTATGTTCTGCAAATGGCACACAATACAAACCTGATAACTTCTGCCCTTTATGTTATCATGCAAAAGTCTTTTTGCCAAAACTCACATTTTTTTCCTATTACAGTTGAATGCACATTTGTCAGAATGTATTAATGCCCCAAGTACCTGTAGTTTTAAGCGTTATGGCTGCACTTTTCAGGTCAGTATATAACAATTATACTTCCCAGTTGATGAAAGTCTGAAAATAGAACCTAATTCTTTAACATGAAAGTTCTGGATTTCTCCAGTTTCAGTTAAGAAAGTCATCCAATTACACCAAGTGATTATACAGGAGATGTTTGATTTTTATATTTTAAAAATAAAAAACGTGAAAAGCCCACACATTTCTGCAGTGGTTTGCGAGTTAAGTTATTAGGGGTATCTTGTTGAAATAGGAATATGACACATTTGAAGAACTTGTTAACTTAGGATAAGAGGAAAGTCTCTTTAGTTCTTCAGAAAATAGACTAGTAACTTCAGTTGTTTCTATGAAAGCATTTTCTTGAACTAAGTATGTTTATATTTTCTCTCATTTGTGTGTCTTAATATTTTTAATTGAGGTTACGCATAGGTTAGCACACTTAAACATGTATTTTAATGTGCATTAATATGTCTGTGTGCACATAGGTGTATAATCAAAGCATGAAATTTATTTTTAAAAAAAGTTTTAGATTTTAGTCCTGGCAATCCCTGCAAAATTTAAAAAAATAAAGTCAAACCTCTGAGTTTGGTTTCAGTAGTATTATTCCAGTTTCTTCCAATATTCTGTTTCCCTTACCATAAATCCTGGGGAATTTGGATGCTTATGTAATGACAATATTAGTCAGGACATTTCAGAAACTGCTTACAGGAAAAAATGGCATTTATCTGATGGAATGATTCATTTGTTAGCCTGTGGCTTTAAAGAGACAAGGACTCACTAAGGAGCAACACTTCTCAATAGATGATGTCCTGCAGGCATTTCCAGGTTCTTAAATAATGAGCATTCATGTTTTTAAGTGTTAACAGTAATGCTCTTAGTGGTAGAACTGATCAATGCTGTAACCCTGCCCACTGTTATGTCGTACGTATTGCCATTCATTTTATGTATGTATATGTGTGCATATATGTACATATATCCACATATATATTTTTAGGATTTTATATAGAGTACATACCTTGAGGATCATTGAAACCCTTTCAGTTGCTTTGCAGCACTGTCCACCATCAAAGCTAATATTCTCTGCATTGCAAAGCGCTTACTGAAGTAGGTGCAATGCAACATGGTACAAATGAAGTAAATAATGTGGTCTGCATCTTATGTACTCTGTATATAATCTATGTGTGTTCTGTAAAATCTTTATATAGTGGTTATTTGTAACAGCACTTGTAGGTTGTGCAGAGGCAGCATATCTGAATATCACAGAATAGTCATGGTAACATCTTAAACATGACAAAATAGGCATTGTAATATCTCTCAGTGTAGTTTATAAAGCTGGCGGTTTCCAGTGGTGATAAATTTATCTTAAATATTTGTCTTTAATATTCAGCTGAAGCAAAATGTAGTGCTTATGAAGCTGTTCATGAAATAGAATGGAACTTTTAAATTACAGTTAGTGGAATTGGAAGTTTCAGATTTTATATGACTCGAGTTTTATTGTGCTTTGTTTAGTTCTAAGCTACACAAAAGATTCTAAAATACAATTCATTTTGTAAATCTTGTTCATCTTTGTTTCTGAGTTATCAAGCATACTGGATGGAGATACATAGCAGTTGTATAAAACACTTGCTATATTAAATGTTTTCCTGATTTTGTAAATTCCCAAGTAGATTGCCCTGCTCTCTACAGTTCTGCAACGAGCACCACGGTGAACCAAAATATGTAGGGTTGGTTCGATGTCTTTATATACTGTTTCTTTGTAGGTTTAAAACAAGTGGAATTGGCTAAAATGTATAAATTCTTTGTTGTCACAGGGAACAAACCAACAAATTAAAGCACATGAAGCCAGCTCAGCAGTGCAGCATGTTAACTTATTGAAAGAGTGGAGCAATGCTCTAGAAAATAAGGTATATCTTCTACTCACTTCTAATTTTCATTGACTTTTTAAAATCATATAAAAGTACTGGCAGAAGCACTTTTTTCCCTGTTTTGCAGCTGTTCAACATTACAGCTAAAGCAGTAGTAGGCTTCAAAGGCTATCAAGCCATTTAGTGTATCTTTGTACCTTTGTTATATAATAAAATGCTGTGAGAAACTTGGCTTCACAACTCCATGGACAATTTTCCTAACTGATAACTTAATTAAAACACTTTCTTCACATAAATAAACAGTCCAGTATTGCATTTCCTCTCTGAGCTGCCTTCTTACAGAACAGAGAGTTCAGAAAGCCATGGCAGCACTATGGGCTGTGTTTTTTCTACCTCATCATTTTTGCTGACACAACTTCAGAAGTGTGTAATAAACGGATTATTTATTTTATACAGATTTGTTATTGCTCTCCAAACTTACAGACCTGCACAGGTTAATTAAATTAAATATACTGTAACTTATGGGCATGATGATGTCTGCTTTAGTGCTAGACCAGCATGAAGTCCATGTTGCAGTGTTTCCTTGGGACTCCAGTTTTAAATTGTTTGGGATTTGGGAGATGCTGGGAGTTGTATCAGCTGTGATCTTGTGAATAAACTTGAATGACTTAACCACGTGTTCTCCAAATAAAATTCAAGGCTTTGATTTAAAAGATATGAAACTTCAGAACAAATTCCTGTTTTCTTAAATCCTTTTGAAATAGTCTTACGTAGACATCAAACTGATGTTTCTGTATTTTTAGGGGAAAGAAGATCCCAGAATTAACAAAATATTCTACAAACGCAGGCACAAGAGTCAGGAGCCCCTTCAGACTTTCTCAAATGAGTTCACAAGTAGCAATTCCAGTGTAAGCTCAGTGGCCACTAGGATATGATTTTTGTCATCTCAGAGCAGATCAAGCTAGAGTTTAGCAAACTCTGTCTAGAAAGCACATTCCCTTCTTGGCCTACAGAGCTCTCTTCTGCCTGGGTCTCCAGCAAGGTCACGCAGCTGCAGAAGTGTAGTTTTGAAGCAGTCATTACCTGGAGCTGTGTAATATGTTTTTTGCCCCCCAGCATGTTTGTCCCTGAACTGCTTGGTTTTGAACTTGAAGCCCCTTAAGGAAGCCATTGAACCTGGGAGAGGTCTAATACAGGTTTTTTAGATAAAATTTTTCTGCATGTGTAGGTAGGTCTTAGTTTGACGATCCATAACATTATTTAAGTTTGCTTTTGCATGTGACACTTTGTCAATGTAGGAACTTTACATTTTTCGGTTTTGAGAGATAAAGATTCATATCCTTAGTTCGTTTTTCATTAGTCTGATTAAAACTACACAATTTATTTCACATCATAGGAAAAAACCCACGTTCCCTGTGACTTGCAGAATAGATCATGTTCCGCCTTTTGTCAGTGTCCTGAGAGGTGCTTTGTCATTTTAAAAATGCCCAGCGGTTCTATGTTTGTGTCTTACAGACCTTAGAGAATACACTTTACTACTGTTTTATGTTGGACTTCTGTTTCAACTTTCGTTTTGGACATAACTGCTTATCATCATATGTCCATTTTTTTTTCTTTTACTTCCTGCTTTGTAGACTTCTTCCTATTCATAATAAAGAGTTGAATCACTGGAAATCCCAAGCCAGTGCCAAGTTACCAGAATAGCTAACCACATGTCATATGTCAGTGACTTTATTCTAAGGAAGGGTAGCAAAATGATTTGTAACTTCATTGCTGTGCTCTTCTTTGAGGAAAAAATTAATCAATGCACTGAACAACAACAGTGCAAAGTCAGCTTGGCTGATGGGTATCTCAGAAATCTTAGCTCTGCTGAAGTTAGTGGAAGTCTTAGTTTGTATGGGGTCAGGATTTCATTTGGGGTTCTCCCTGTGGTATGTCTGGAGGGGAAAGGAGACGTCTTCTCCCAGTCAATATATTCTTTAACAGTTCATGTGGAGTAGGCAGACTGGAAGTCTTCAGAGCTGCAAAGCTTGTGCTAAGTTAGGAGTTTGGTATTGAATGGTGCTGGTGGCAAAGAGTAGTAAGAGAAGGTCAGATGTAAAATCTTGAATCAAAACTTTGTGGGAGGAATTAAAATTCAGTGTTTTTTTCCTTCTGTGATGGCGTAGAATTGCAGACTGAACTCCCACAGTTTTGTAAGGTTGGAAATAATCAGTTGAACATAATTCTGTGGCTTCATCACATTCTTACAGACAACTGTATGAACTGTTTTTTCTTTTTTTAATATGAGACTAAATTATGGGACCTGTTTGAATACAGTTTCTTGTGGCATAAGGTTTTTTCCATTCCTCTTTAGTAAGCAACAATAAGCAACAGCTTAATTTGCAAAATTGCTGAATAAGAGCAGTCTTTCCTAAGAATATTTCAAATATGCCAACTAAGTAAAGGAAGCTGATGCAATTTGTAATTCAATGCTGTGTTTCCTTTACCCTTTTTTTAAGCTGAAGTTCCAAAGACTTATGCTGAAACTCTAGTTGGGAAACTAGTGTTAAATATTTTTTTTCTCTTCACAAATCACAACCAAACTACAGTTGCTCTTAGCAATGACAGTTCTGTATGATTAAGGACTGAAGGACATAATTCTACTTTTCTTCTATTCTGTAAAGCTGCATGGAAAATCTTGGTATAAGACAGGCCCATGTTTTATAACTTGTACAAAAATGGAAATTAAATGCTTAGTGTCCCAGAGCATAACTGCCTTGTGACTGGGAGGCCTGGGAAGGAAACAGTGAGAAAAGGGAAATGTAAGGATCACAATTAACTAACGAACTCTGATTCATTAAGGAAATTGAGGATGCAAAAAAATGAAGCGTCCACCCAGCAGATCTTAAATATCTGGGAGGCAGAGGTACTGGTTTAAATTTAAGCTCGTTCTTGAAAATTTTTTCTAGTACCTAGGCATGCATTCCTTCAGCCTCAGTATTGCTTCTCTCTCTGCACTGACAAACTTAGCTTTATCTCATTTCTGTTGAGTTTTTTGCCAGTTTTTCCACGTATAAAGTGCAGAACCAAACTGTGTGTATATGCACACATACTGTACTATATTGAAAAGCAATACCACACCTATATAATGGTATCTCTGTATTTTTGGGCCCCTGTCTAATGAAGTTACTGAATGCCTGTGGACTTGGATGGTCCTTTGTCTAGTTTAGGCTGGTTCAGAAATTTGAGATTAATTACCTTTTCAGGCAGGCTAGGTTCTGCTAGGAATGCAGTGACACATAAGGGATTTGATGATGGTGTCTGATTAGAGCGCAGTTAGGGGGATGGAATTTTGCAGTGGCACCCACATCATTGGTGAAGATGGCTTAACCTCAAACTAACACCTGTAATAGAGGCTAGGGAGTAGATTTTTTGAGAACATGAAACATCCAAGTAATTGGTCTTAATGTGAAACATTTATCAAGATTTTTTTGGGTCTGAAACGGTGCATATCCGAGTAAAGATTTATCTGTGGAATAGTCAGGGCATGTCCAAACATCATCTTGTGCCAAGTGTTTGTTTTCTACATTTTTGCTGCTGAATGATCTTGCCTAGGGAAAAGGTACATTTCTTAAAAAAGCAATGCACCACTACCAAGCAGCCCCCTTCTCCAAACCACATTAATGAACAAGCAGTAAGCAGTGTGGTAGAAAATATTTACTGTATTATTTTCATCCCCAAGGAGATATATAATATGATATTCTTTTAACAAGGCTCATGTTTTAAAAACAGAATGAGTCATTAATGAATAAATTCATAAAATGTCAGTACAGAGATAGAATATAATTCACAGCTTGTAGCTCTTTGGTCTTTTCTACTAGTAGGCACCATTGGATTGTCCTTTAAATGCATGGATCTCTTCTGTATTCACTCATTTCAAGAGTTTTCATCACCATCACATTCTTTTAAGTCAAGTCAATCCCATGCAGATGTTTTTCCTTAAATTTGCTGTAGATCAGGGTATATTGGAGTAGGTGAAGAAGATTACTGTTCCCTGATCCAAGCAGCTCAGCTTGTCTCTGGTGTCCCTTCTGTGCAGAGCTCGAGTTCTTAACACCAATTTAGAGTGAATTAGGTTGTTTCTTCCAAACTCCAAGCAACTCCCAAGTCAGTTGGTGGAAACCAGGAAACCAAGCCATTAAACAACAAGTGAATAAAGAAAATGTTACATTTAGACACAACTTCTTTGCTGGTTTTGTGTCCCATCTGCAATTTCTTAAGCCAAAGTTGTATCAATGCCATACATTGGAAGTGCAAAAATAGCTATCAGAATGTTGGGTTTTATTTATTTCTTTATTTCTTTATTTATTTGCAAGACACAGAGATTTTATTAGGATCTTATCCCTTTCATGTGTTTAAGATAGTTTTAAAGTAACAAAGTTATAGGTATTTTAATAAACTTTGGCAGGAGTAATTGTAGAATTTTTTCCAGGTGGCCTTGCTCCAGAATGAAAGTTTGGAAAAGAACAAGAGTATACAAACTTTACATAATCAGATTTGTAGCTTTGAAATAGAAATTGAAAGACAGAAGGAAATGCTGCGGAATAATGAATCTAAAATACTTCATTTACAGGTAAGAAATAATAGAGTCTCCCCATTAAAGCAGAAATGGTAGTGGCTTCTGTTCTGTGTCTTTACACTTGTGAAGTGAGGTGGTCTAATTAAAAAGCGGGAGAGATATTTTACATTATTAGAGAGCCATTCTGATTTCTTTTTCTTCTGATTTGTTGTGTTTAACGGGGTAAGATACTTCACTAAAACACTGCAATTGCCTAGACTATGTTAAAACAAAAAAAAACACTGTTTAAAAGGGGAAAAGATTGAAAACAAAAGAGATAATCAGAATTTTTCTTACTAAAAAAAACTACTTAAGGAAGTCCCACTGAAGGGCAAGATTAGCACCTTAAAATTGTCAAGTATTATGTATACTTCTTTTCTACTTGCTGATCTTTTAAAAAAATATGAGTCATGAATGAGATCAGTCTGGTGTGGATTTAATTCAAACATAGCATAATGCATTTGAATACACTTTTTAAAAATGCACATTTCTGTTGTCCTTCTGAGGAAAATTTATCTAGTTATTCCTTTGCTCATAGGTCTGAGTTTCATGTTCTGTGTTTCAAATTACATGGCCACAAGCCAGCATGAAACTAGAAATCCTCTGGATGCCCTGGCATGGTGGTTAGCCCAAGATGAAATTCTTTGCTCTGTATTCAGAGCTGACTTGTAATGTGGGTGCTGGGAATTTTTATTAGCTTGCATGATACTAACCACAATTAGGGAAACCTCAGGAGATATTTAGCAAGCAATTGTGGAGGTATCATTTACACATTAATGTAGTATGTCTGCTGCTAGAATATCAGATACCTGTTGTAGCATTCACCTTAAAGGAATGTAAATAAAATTATCTTTTTCACTTACTATTCATTTCACGCATAAATTGGAAATGTTGATAACTCAAGAAAGATAAAGGTATCCAAACCAGTGTCTGGCTAAAATTCAAAGGGTGCCACATTCAGGAACTCAGATCCTGGAGACCCTTGATGGTTTATAAGGAAACCTTCAAGTTTGGCAACTGCAACATTTTTCTTTATAGCAGTAATTTCTTTCCATGACCTGCCCACGTAGTAACCAGCTCAGCCTGCCTTAGTCATTGTTACTTGTCTGATGATAGTCTGGGATATGGCTGCCTGCTTGCAATATTGCATTCTGACACTGGGGAGCTAATCCTTGTATGTAGTGATATTGCTGATTTAATCTACTAGGAGGTAAGTTAATTTGTAAGCCTGGAGTTCTTACACATGCTGTCTCAATGGCCAGCAATGAGAGTGGAAATGGAAAAAACATGGAGCAGAGATTTTCATTATTGTCTTAAATAACAGATTGCAGTATCTTTTTCTGTGAGCTGTAAGTGTTAGCAAAATCAATTTTCAAATGGTTGGTTTTGGAAAAAGGAAAACCCCAAACCACTACAAAGCAGCAGATTCCAACAAGTGGCTTTGTGGTAGTAATAAGTACTGGAGAAAATGTTTTGCTCTTTTTTCTTTTTCTTTTTTTTCCCCTCCTCTTTACTTCCTCTTGCCAGCTATTTCAATTTAGTTATTTTAAGCCAAATTGTATTTCAAACCTCTTTCAACCTGATTCCTTCCACTTAGCAGAATTTCCTGGTTCAGTCTTATTGTTAAGGGTATCCTGGAAACACACCTCAATTTGTTTTTTCCTGTGCAACACGATCAGCCTCCTTCTGTTGCCCACCAGGAGTGGAAGGAATTAGTTACTTTTTGTGAGCCATTCTTTTTTTGGGTTGTGTTGAGCAGCCCTGGTTACACAGGAGCCACAGATGCTGCACTAACCAGTTCAGGTCTGGGCAAAGGCTATTTCCTTTGTCCCCCAGACCTGCAAATGCTGCTGATGTATAGCACAGCTGCAGTATTGGCTGTAGGTGACCTTTTCTGGGGAGTGGCAGCAGCAGCACTGAGCATCATCTGCACTGGGAGGCATCTGACAAGGCCAGTGTAAATGCATCAAGGGAGTCTGTGCACTGGCAGGAGCCTCAGCCTAGAGGTGCTTTGTTTGCAGATGAGTTTTCTATATATTAGTCTCTAGGGAAAGTGTTTTTACCAGGGGTGTGTGATACTGTTTTTGGCTGCTGCCACATGGAGAGGAACTTTCACATGCAGTGTCCAGTCTTTCATATGGAAATGGAAGCATGTGAGTAAGCCCATTGTAAGGGGAGTGGGGACATGAGGTATTGAGGGACAAAAGAAACAGTGGCCTGATGGACATAAAATTATTTGCTGAGTAATACCTTCCTTCAGAGGAGAAGGACATGTGATTTCTTTTCCAAGTCAAGCAGTACCTTTTCTAGTCTGTTCTGTAGCTTTTCAGTTTTGCCCTATCAGTTGCAGTGGAAAGGTCATTACAGCTCTTCAATTCCTCCTGACATTTTCTAAAATTCTTTTAGTATGTATAGTGCTAAAATTCTGGAAGTTGTAGAAATGCTAAACAAAACCCCATATGAAAATCAACATCAAAAGGAGCTCACAATGATTTGCCAAGCACATAACTCGGGATTAATGATCTGGAGAGGTCAGTCGCTAGAATGAAAAGTGCATGCAGAAAATTTATATCTACTTGAAAATTTATGAGTACAGTGTGAAACATCTGTGTGCTTTCTAATGGAATAATTAGGGTGAAAATCTCCACTGCTGCATTAAATTCAGATTTAGTACATCAGTATCTCCCAGCAGGAGGGAGGTTGACTCCCTGTAGGGTAAAAAGATAGAGATCCCACTGCATTTTAAAAATTAAATAGAAGTCTTATTTCTGATTATTTTATATGTCTTGTATTCTCATGTCAAGGTACAATAGATAAAAATGCTACACATTTGCCAATGTGAAGCAGAAGCAGCTAAACCAGAATTGGTTGTACATGTACAAAGTTAGAATGTTGACCAGGTTGATGGAGAGAACTGGGTCCCTAATAAAAATTTTGGGTAAACTTCTCCCAAAAGAATAGTTTACAATTCTTCTGCACGTTTAGCATTTCCCCAGTTCATGTAAAAATGTGACCATTTATTTTGTTTGATACTGTGTTAGTCCAAAGAGGTGCAAGCTGTGAGGCACTGTGCAAACCCCAACCATGTTACTGTTCTTGCCTTGGAGAATTCATATTTGGTATGAGTAAAGGAAAAATATCAGACTTGGGCATATTTTGAGTTACTTTTGCATGTTAACTGTGAACTAGTGGCCAAACGCTTTGGTTCTGCTCTCACAACATGCATTCAGGCCATGCTGTGCTATGTTTCCTTACATTTATGGCTAAGAGCCCTTCCCTGCTCTTCTGTCTGATTACCATCAGCCCAAAGTGGGAGGGTGTGACTGTGTTGGTAGGTGGTGTTTCATAAGTCCAGGCAAGCTGCTTCATATGTATTTACTTCATGTATTTACCCAGCATTTATTATTCAGTGCACAGCTTTCCTTCACAAAGCCCTGATTCTGAGAGTGAGAGATACGTAACTTGTTTTAAAACATGAGCATAGAAATAAGTAGTTAATCCTGAAATATGTTAGATTGTTCAGTGGTTTTGAGACAAAAAATAAGACTCCTAGAATGTGATTTTGGTAGCTGGCTCATCAAATTGACAACCTTCAATTAAAGGTTACAGACTTTCAGTCTAAGTGAAACCACGTGATTAAAAGCAAGTGGCTTAAAGGGGAAATGGAGGTTGCATGAGACAGAAGGGTTTTCCCCATCAGTGGGAAATGCTGAATCCACATGGCTAACCAGAAGGCAAATGCAAAATAAATTTATTTTCTTGTTTTGTACCCAACTGCCACTTTATTTTTGTGAAGAAATGAAAAATAATTTGTTGGCTCTTTGTGATGATAAACTAAAAAGCTATAAAGTTAGATTTGGAATTTAACTGTAGGTGGTAGCAAAAGTAGTTTCTTCTCTCAGATATTTTTGTTATCACTTGAACTTCACAACTGATTATAGGGTTCTGGCTAAAATTCCTGCTAGTCCAAATTAGATGTGATAATGTGAAGTGCTGTGTATTTCTTGCATCAGATCTGAGATAGACTGGGAAATATGTTCTTTATATTTGTAATATACTAAAGTGCTTGCAATGTCCCTTTTTCAGACAATACTGGCCTTTCTGTCTATTTCTTTCTTGAGTGATACATTCAATGCCTTTCCTAAATCAGCTGGGCTATTTTTTTGTTTGTTTGTTTTCTTAAAAAGACTCAACTGAAATTACCTTCAAAATGCATAGGTTATTGATTTTAGGAAGTAAGAGTGGGAATTTTGAAGGTACTTAGGGGACAGAAGTGGTTATTTTGCTTACATTCTTGAGGGCTTCTGATATAGTTATGGGCACATAATAACTTAGGCTTTGATGACTGATTTATGTGAGCTGGGAGCTTGCACATGTGTGTACTTGGGTTCCATGTGTGCAAGAGTAATGATGTTTTCCTGGAGGCATAAGTTATTTTGTTGTAAACCAATATAAACCTGTGCACATGGGCAGCCATTTGATCCACACCACAGGAAGTTGTGCCCATACTTCGTTGCTTAAGTACTGTCACATGAAATCCAACAAGTATCAGCCCATAATACCAATATAGAGACATTTAGAAAATGTTCTTACATTGAAAGGTTTAAAAAAGAACAAAATCAAATTACATCAGACGGGAGGTACACACTAACAAGTCCCTTTTTTAAAATAAGACTATTGCTAATTCTGATAGTGCCCTACCTATGCAGCACTAAGTATTTTTAAGTGTTTCATAAATGGGCTATTGCTTTAAATTTTCAAGGTTTTTATTATTAAAATACTAGACATAAGCAAAACTTGTTTATATTGGAATTCAGTCTTACTACCAACATATAATCTTTGTTTAATTTGCATGAATTAATGTCTTTGTGTTATTTTAACTCATATGCTATTATTTTATAAAGCGAGTGATAGACAGTCAAGCAGAGAAACTCAAAGAACTGGACAAAGAAATCCGTCCCTTCCGGCAGAACTGGGAGGAGGCTGACAGCATGAAGAGCAGTGTGGAATCCCTCCAGAACAGAGTGACTGAGCTGGAAAGTGTTGATAAAACTGCAGGGCAAGGAGCTCGGAATACAAGTGAGTGTAAGCACAATGGGCTGAGGTGCTGTTGAAAGGAAAATGGTGTCCCTTGAGTGGCACTCGCATTGTGACTTTTATATGGAAACATCAACAGTGCTGATGCTTCTGACTTCTGAGTAGGAGACTGTGTATTTCATTTCTTGATGGTGTGGCATTGCTTCCATGCTTTTTCTTAGGCTTGATTCTTGTCTTGTGTTTTGTTTTATTGACAGTTTCTTAATTGATCTTTGATAGCTAATAGCTTTCAGCAACTTCTTTAAATATAGTCTTGGTGTATTGACATCTTTTACTACTCTTCTTCCCTGTGAATGGACCAGTGTGGTTATCCACCTGAAACTACTCATCCTGATTCTGTTAGACAGATGTATTTGATCCTAAGAAGAGTGAGATCTGCTTGAGAATAAGATTATAGTGCTTCTGAATAAAGACTGGAATTCAGCAGGACAGTGTAGATCATATGCAAGTGTTAAAATGATTGTGACAGAGAACATTTAAATAGACCTATATAAGATAAACCTGCCTTATGAATTCATCTGCTTCTCAGTATTGTGTGTTGGCCAATTTTGCCAGTAACAAAACAAAAGAGTAACATGAAAGAGAAGGAGGACACAGAAAACAGCCCTCCTTCCAAAGTAAATAAATAACCATATAATACTGATCTAAGCTTAAATTTTGGGCTTTTTTTTTTTTGTGAAGAACTTTAGGTGTTATAACAGCATTGTGCTTCTGAGACTAATAGTATCTAAAAAGAATGTTTTGAGTGATCAGGAATGCTTCTGAATTTCAGGGGGATTACATAGGATGTGTAACTGCTTCCAAGGTTTTACCTGCTAAATAGCAATCTGCAGATAATGCTGCCAAATCTCCTTTCAAAAAATGGAATCCTCTAGTTATACTGTTTAGTGACCAGGAAAAATCTGTTAGATGATTTGAATATTTGACTTTTACTGCATGTATGATTAACACCCACATTTGTAAAAATCCCAGCTAACCTAGATACCAGCCAGCAAATTAGAGCCTGTAGAAATTGCTTCATCAGTGGCCAAATGCACTTGGGCTGTCGAGGAGGAAGGTGTTTACATACACAGTAGCAGCACTGGTGATTGATTTTCAGAGCCTGTAGTAAACAGCAGGTTTCTCACCCCATCCTTTGTGTTTGTGGCAGGCCTGCTGGAGACCCAGCTGAGCAGGCACGACCAGATGTTGAGCGTCCACGACATTCGGCTGGCTGACATGGACCTACGCTTCCAGGTTCTAGAAACCGCGAGTTACAACGGAGTCTTGATCTGGAAAATCCGTGATTATAAACGTCGGAAGCAAGAAGCAGTCATGGGGAAGACTCTGTCGCTGTACAGCCAACCCTTTTATACTGGATACTTTGGCTACAAGATGTGTGCCAGAGTTTACCTGAACGGAGATGGCATGGGAAAGGGGACACACTTGTCTCTGTTTTTTGTCATCATGCGTGGAGAATACGATGCTTTGCTTCCCTGGCCCTTCAAGCAGAAAGTGACTCTCATGCTCATGGATCAGGGACCGTCTCGACGCCACTTGGGAGATGCTTTCAAGCCAGATCCAAACAGCAGCAGTTTCAAGAAGCCAACTGGAGAAATGAACATTGCCTCTGGCTGCCCAGTCTTTGTGGCTCAAACTGTTCTAGAGAATGGAACGTATATTAAAGATGATACTATTTTTATTAAAGTCATAGTGGATACATCGGATCTACCAGACCCCTGACATACACTGGGGGAGGCGGATTAAACAGAAGGCAACTCCGTTTGGGGGTTTTATATCAGTTTGTCTTCAATCAGAGGTCCTAAAGCTCACAGAACCACCTTGTGGAACAGATGGAAGAGTTTGAAGGCATAACTGCATAGGGTCCAATTGCGAAAGTAGCAACACATTAAGAAATCATACCATGGTATATTTTTTAATAGAACTAGCAACACTTGAGCTCTGAAGAATCACTTATCCCTCATCAGGGTAGTGATTATGGTCAGAGAGGATTTTTTTTAACTTATTAATGATCTAGTCAATTGGAGGTGAAAAGACATAAACAGTATGTGCTGAATCAATTACTGACTTTTATTTCTTTTAAGCTAGAATACAAGAAAAACCCTTTACACGTGGGCTAGCTGGAAATTGTCAGCATGCTAAAAGAAGATGAAGTAATGTTGCAATTATGATATTCTTTGAAAAACTGAGGTGCAATCTTGTCTGAAATATAGTATATTGTCTTTTTAAGGCCTCATCTGGTCTCTGTTTTAATAATTACTTTGTCAGAAGATCTTGGAAAAGTATCCATGTCTTCTCAAAAGTATCTGAATCAAAATCATATTTTTATTTAAAGTTCTATTGTTACAGAAAACATTTTATTTTAAAACTGTTGATAGACTGATATTTCTTGGAAGAAAAAATATAAGATATCAAACACTGGTTATCACTTGTGATAGGAAAAAAAAACTATTCAATTCTGTTATTTCTCTTTAGAAATGTAAACCTACAATATATGTCGTAGTTAATGACACTATTTCAAAATTAAGGAAAAATCACTCATGGATGCTGTGCATCATTATCAGATTTATAATTGTTTTCACCCTAAAATAGGGCATTTGTTGAACTTTGGAGTTCTAAACGGAATCCTGTACATTTTTTAAAGTTCTGCCCCATGCTTTCCAATCAAGCTATATATGTTGCACATTATGCTGTCAGCAGTATATAGTATTTTCAGTATTGGGGAGGAGGATTAGTGCTGAAAAAAGCCTCTATGTTTGTTCTGTACTAGCAGCCATTGCTTCAAGACAAACCAGCAATGTCTTAATACAGTGATGGTGGCTTGCATGCATACATGTGCCTTAGATGTGCTGTGCTGCTTATAAACCATAGCTTTTTATTCAGATTAATTCTGATATCTGAAATGGTAGTTTAATTGGACTTCAGGCATAATGTTTAGCCTTGTCTTCAGAGCCCTTAGGTACCTTGCAATGTATGAAACAGAAGCGAAAGCCCACTCCTTGGGCTTCTGCAGCTTCTATGACTTGGCCATGGTGGAATCCATCCTATTGAGGTGCCAAAACGTTATGCTCAGTGCTCCTATGGAGCTTGGACTAGACAGTCTCAATGGCTACTGTGAAGGCAGGCAACATTTTCCTCTAATGCCTGTGGCTGTAAGGTGGCATCACTTGAAACGAATCCATCTGAGAACTCTGGGGCTGTGAATATGGGATGCTCGTGGCAGCTTCTTGTAGCAGACAAGCATCCTAATGGGGAATGCATGGGCTTCTTTCTTGTAACAGCCTGAACTGTAGTGGAAAACATTTGCTAGCCCTGAAACATGCTGATTGCAACCTGCTGTGTTCATCTGCTTCTATTTAATAGCCTGTGACAAGCAAGTCCAGAGACACAGCCTGACTGTGGTGCTCTTTAAAATCCTGCTTAAGCAGAGCAGGCCTTGCACCACTGTGTTTTCAGCCTTCATGGGCTTGAAAAAAACTATTGCATCTCAGCCTTTAATGTCAGGCTGTATCAATTTTCTGCTTTTTTGAGGCATAGTCACAATTTTTGTCTAAGGTGCAGTTGAATTCATGCCTTTGTATTTCAGCTTGTCTTTGCCGTTGTCTTTTTTGGCTGTGCCTTCACACACAGTGCCTGCAAGAAGTATTTATGGATATACAATGCATGCTAAGTGGTCTTCATGGGTTTTCCAGGCACCTGCTAGAATACTGCCTGCTGCTGACTGTCCTGACCGTCAGCAGCACCTTGTCTTCCTTTTCTTGCCTTCCATTGTCCGGGTACTGTACTCCCTCTGTGGTACGTGGCTGTCAACAGGTGCAAGCTCAAATATGGAGGCATGTGCTAGCATTTAATTTCTAGCACGGAAGGAGGATGTTCTGCACAAGAGATAAATATCTATAGATATACCTGCATCTATATCTCTAGATATAATTGTATGGCACTTGCAGTTTTATGCAGGCTGCATAAGTAAACCCATCACTTATGCTTCAGGGCGAAGGTTCGCTCAACTTGTGTCATTTTAATAATTGTGAATGTAGGCAGCTGAGCTTTTGTGTTTGTGCATCACAGAATTTTACTGAAAACAGGATTCCCAAGTGGAAATGTCCAAAGGACTCTCCTCCCATTGCTAATGCATGTCTTGTAAAATTAAATGAAACCGTTTGGCCATCTCAAAACACTTTATATCCTGTTTCAATCTGGGACTTGGAGGAGATTTTGAGTATAAGCAGGGCCCAGCATATTCTGCAGATTTGTGACTACAGTTTCCAACTTCTGTGACAGAATTGCGCTTCTAAATCCAAGCTCTTTAAAAGAGGAGGAATAAAAGCATTTCCAGCCTTGGTGATTGAAAGAGGACTTTGAAACATGCGAATGTGTAAACCAATAGGGAAGTCTTCCTGAGTCTGCACACAGCCTAAACTAGTAGCTTTAAGAGATCTGAATATCTCGTCTTGGTGGGATATTGACTCAGAAACTTCACAGAGAAGTTTAAATACGAACACTGCTAACTATCTAAATGCCGATCACTGTAGCAGAAACATCAGTCACTGTTGTATTTCACAGATCTCTATGCTGCTTTCCACATCTCCCAAGTGCCAAAAGCACCAGCTGCCAGAATCTTCAGCTTCACTTGGGCAGCTTTTATAATGCAGTAATGTGCTATCAATATAAAAATATTTTTGCATATGTGCTTTTTATCACAGTTAATAAAACAGAGGCCTACTGCACTTATTTTTTAAAACTACATGAAGCTGCCAGAGAATTTCCAGTTTGCCAACCCTGCGTACTGTGAAATCCAGGATCTTGCTACACAAATGTAGACACCGCCTGCTGTGGAATACCTGAAGCCTTGACTGTAACACCCCTTTCTCTGCAGAGTTCACAGGCCATCTCTGTAGACTTTTGACTGTGTACATAGAAATCAGTTTCCTCTGCTTTCCAGCAAGGAGTATGTAGCATTTTGTGAAAACAAGGCCACTGTATATTCTCTGAGTTGAAAGGAAAAGATACCTGGTGCTTTACTCAACCGTACACTTTTAAGTTATTTAACTGTTTCTCTCATTGCTGAAATGCCCTTTATCCTTTCTCTCTTTGCTCCTGACTGAGATATCTGAAGTTTTCTAGGGACTGTCTGTTTAAAGTGATTCATGGGACAACACCCTGCCCCCATGTATACTCTTGAATCCTGGCAAACTCCTGGGGGTGCCACTAGTGTAAGAGGGTCCCAGAGTACTTGCATTACTTTGAACAGTTTGTCCAGTGGAACCATATTGTCCTCTACTTAGCAATTCTTAGCAGCACACAGCTGAAGTCTCTTGCTGGTGTTCTTTCTTCACGGTGATGCTCCAAGTTATGTACAAGCCTCTTCTGTTTCCAGCTTCCTCTAGGGAGATTCCAGTGTGTGACAATCTGGATGTTGCCCTTTGTGTATACTCCTCAGCACAGAGTGAGTGCACCTGTTACCTAGAAAGTCTTGAATCCTAAACAGGATGAAACTGTTTGGGTGTTAAAAGACCAACCTGCAGTTATGATGCATGACCACGTCTGCATTGCTTCTCTGAGCTAATTAATTGGGGTCTTGTTTCACTTACTGTCTACACGGTACACCTTCAACTGCTGACTTACAATATGCAATGTTGATTTCAGCCTTGTACTGTAAGTGTTGCTCTTCACAAAGAGAATGTGCAATAGGAAAAGGGCATAGTGGGTGGCATACTTTTGATGGAAAAAACATGCTAGATTTGTAAAAATATGAAAAAAAGAAATGCAGTTTATTTCCTTTTCTCATGGTGTTTTCTACTTGGAAAAGGAAAGATGAAGATATGTGCCTGTTTCTGTGCCTGGTGAATTTCTCAAATGCAAAGGTGTGATAGAGATTTGTGTTAGCTGGGATTTAAGTGTTGAACCCTTGAATGTTAGGTTGTGATTGTACTGCTTCTGTTTCCTCAGCTTGCCATGTTTATAGCTTGCTGAGATGGAGTTTAAAAGCTACCACCTATTTGTATCGGTATTTCATCACTGGGATAGGCATTTCACCAACAGTGCAGCGTATCTGTTGATTTTGTTCAGTTTTTAAAACACTGGTGCTCTTTGGTCCAAGACAGAGAAGTGTGTAGGGAGTGACAAGGAAAGTTGCCTGCACTGCACAAGAGTGAAAAATGTGGCTGCAGTATTGATGCCTTTGATATGATTTAACTATGCAAATACACAGATAGGTGAGGGGGGAAATTCTTGGGTTGCATACCTAATCTCTTAGATTTTGCTCTGTAAATTACTTGTATGTGTGTAGGTACATACATATGCACACAGACATGCATGCACATAAATATGCAAAGTCTTTTCTTTATGTAGAAGTGATGAAACAAAACCCTTTCCTCCAAGTTATACTTGATCAATTGGTGCAAATACAACTTGCTGCTGCTAAGGGAGGATCTTGGTTAAGGGCAAACTTTGGCTCGTATCTTTCAGGTTTGAAGACCTGTATGTAGCAAACACTTCATTTAGCTTTTCTGAAGACTTTGAATTGTAATTTAGGACACATGTTCTTCCTCATGCTTTGATAATTTGGAGATTCCTGTATTTTAAACAACTATAGTGATGGGCAGCTTTTTGATTGCAAATAATTTCTTCTACTTTGGAAAAAAAAATGATAAAAAGCATCTGGACCTCTTCCCTGGAATTCCTGTCCTGCTCAGTTCAATACCTTGATATTCTGGTTGACCTTGAAGTCAAAGCTACTGCAATAAAAATGATTGGTTTGGTAGTTTAATCTGAGAATAGGTTTTAATACTGTGTACATTGTATAGCAAGAGCTATTTCTCTTTCTTGGAACAAGGAAATCAAGAATGAGATGTGAAGTGATTTGCCCAGAGTCACAAAAGGAATCTCCTGGAGCTGGGACTGGATGAGAGGTTCCAGTTCCTTAGTGTTATCTCTGAATCATGAGGTTTTCCTCTTCTAATACATTAGTCCCTTAAAGGAACTGGAAAATACGTTGACATACCCTGAAGACCCACATCAGGACAGTAAGGGCTAGAATTAAACATTCAAGCTGTCATGATTTGGGGTTGTACATGTCTGGTGGCCCGGATGTGTGGAGTGAAGGCCAGCACAGCATGTCAGTGTGAGTAACAGCACCAAACGTGTGTCCTGCTCTGTTTGTTCAGAATCATCTAACTAAACCAGTCTTGTTTGATGCTCCTCTTTACTAAGGAGGGAGAATACCATTGTACAGTGAAGTGGGTTCATCTTTGTTCTACCAGTCAGTGTGACTGACCATTTCTTTCTTGTGGGACTTTCTCCCTTTATCTGTAAACCAAAATCTGGAGGGCTTAATTGTTCTTTCTTGCCTCTTAATCCAGGCCTTTGCAGAGAAGCACCAGATAGGAAGGTTGTGGAAAACTTTGGACTGCTGATTCAGGGACATCCTCTTAAGATTTAGAAGAGTAGTTATACAACACATAAGGGATCTGACTATTCCTGTTTCTCTTCTAGTAAGACTGCAGCTTCTGTCTTCCATTTCATGTCAGTGTAGATACTAGGCTGTGTCTCTTCATTATTTTCCCTCCAAGTTAGGATTAGTTCCTTAGGGTTCAAATAAGATATGAATTTCACAGAGAAGCACCTGAACCAAAACCCTGGATTCAAACATCCCAGACTTGATGTGGAATTCAAATCTGGATCCCAACTCTGTGGCTTACTAACCTACCCATTCAGGGAAAGGTTTGTTGTCTCTATGTGGTGTTTGTGTTTTTGGTCCTTTGGAACTAAGCTTTTAATTTGGTTGCCAGTTCTGCAAGGACTTTTTAACTTCTTAGCGATGCCGGTGTTCACACGCTCCATTGCTGGCAGTGCGATGCGTGGTGATAAAATTTGACTCTGTCTAAGGGTTACTGAGATAAACCAGCATTATCATTCGTAAAGGTCATTTTCTTGCATAGTGTTCTGAGCTTTGTATTTGAATATAGCTCGCACCTGAAAGGACACATCTTCCAACTATGACCTGCATCACTGGCAGAGAGTTGTGTAATCTGTACTTGTGGAATGGGAAGGTAAAAGCTTCCATCGTTGCTGATGCATTGTGTAATCCACCTGTTTTGTTTTTCTTATAGCTGTTGTTCAGTTCATATTTTATTTTTTTCAGTTTTATAGAAAAAAAAATGGGGAAGTTCAGGATTTTTTCTACAAGGTATAAAACTCCAATGAATTAGTGGTGACTAGAGAGCTGTGGAAAATACCCCATTAGGAGGTGATGGGCTAAATGTAGGTCCATTTCTCTTAGACAAGTAGGATAACCTTTAAGATGCATGGAACAACATAACAATTGGGAAAACTAAAGCTGACATTTGTTTCCAAGAAATTCTGTGAGAACTATGGAAAAGACATCAGTGATTGAGAATAATGTACAAATTAATGTGTTTGAAACTTGTGTATCCATTTCTTTAATCTCATACTCTTCAGTGAACGGTACACTTGTGTTCAGTTTTATGATCAAAAACAAAGACCAAAGAAGGCCAGCCTCATTTGATTGTGTATATTCTGCCTGTCTTAATTATCAATAGCTGTAAGGATACAGTGCAAGTGATCTGGTAACCAGTGGTTCTCGTCCTTTTCTTTTAGGGGGAAAAACAATTTTAAAATGTATAATTTATTGCTCAGCAATAACCATGTTGTTAAAATAATAATAAAAAAAAGGTATTAGCAACATGTCTTAATTTCCCAATAGCATTATTATATGTTGTATTTCAGTTTACTGTATATTGTGTTTTTGTATTTATTTGTGTTTGGAGGTCTTGCTATGTCTTTTTGTGTTTAAATGCTAATAAACAAGGACAGTGTATAAGAGTGTAGAATGCTGAACTCTGAAATGCTAAACTGTGTTATTAAATGAAAAATAAATAAGTAGGAAATAATATTTTTTAAAAAAACCTGGTGTGTTGAATTTGAACGACTGCTGTTGACTTGCAGATGGCCAGGGTACGTCTTCCTCCCATGTGAGCTGAGTGCATGGCTGTTCTGTGCTTCGTGTTCACACACCTGATAGAGCTTTGCTGTGGCATTTCCCATCCTCTGCACAGGTAACTTGCCATAACTTCTGTCAGAGTCCATTTTCTATGTGCTAACTCTGCTGGAATAAAGCAGGCGATGATGTTCATCCTAACATCAGAGTTGATAGCCCTTGTGCAGACAGTAGAAATAAATTGAATGGCTTTTCATGCATTTGTGGTACACTGCTTTCCCAAAGAGGCATGGGAAAGGAGAATTGAAGCATAGCTTAAATCTCTAAAGATGTAGATTTCCTATTTTTTTCTTTTCGTGTTGTTAGTGACTCTTCTCAGCTCAGAACTGCATGCCTCAAGGTGTGTGCTTGAAGTCAGAGGACATGATGCAGTCTGTAAAAACACGTGGCAGTTCTGGAATGTGTGGAGCAATAGTATTTCTACCACGTTTCAGATTCAGCCTAGGGATGCAAACTCTGATCCTTTGGGGTGTTGTATGAAGCATGCAACTTCTACTGAGCCCCACACTCTTGTTTCTTCCCTACTGTCCCTCCCACCCCTCCCTCACTGAAGTTGCAATTTCCCTTCCCGTCACTGCAGGGGTAGTATTGGGTTTAGCAATGCAGGAATGTCCTGACTGTGTTCACACACAAGACTGCAGAGTCTTGGCAAAAGCCACTGCTGCATTTCTGGCACTGGAATGTGAGAAGGACCTGGCCAGCCCATCCTGGTGTTTGGAACAGTCTGAAAGTGCTGGGCAGCCCCGTGCCTTCTCTGGATACAATGGGGATGCCAGAGAAATGGCAATGCAGGCAGGTGGGCATGGTGAGGGGAGAGGGTGGCTCAGAAGTGCCATCCTCACCTGGTGCAGGATATGCTGAGGTGGATGTTCCCTTTGCTGCTGGAAACAGTCACCATATGTGACTCTGGATGCTCTGGCTGTCCTGCTCATCAGCCTTTCCACTCGCACTCCCAGCGCTGGCACTTGAGGCTGCACTGCCTGAAGCTCTTCATATCTCTGCTGTGGAGCCTGAAGGGCTGGTGAGCTTCCTTGTCTTAATGAAGTGGGTTACCTTCCAGCAGAGACTCCTCCTCCCAAATTGGGGAGCTTGGTGCTGCTCAGATGTGACACTTCCATCATTACAGAGCAGCAGGATAAGCAGAGGAAACAAATTGCTTTAAACATGAAGGTGAACACTAATTCCTCACCTCCCTGCTGCTCCTCCCCCAGCAAAGAATCCTAATTGAATTAATACGTGGTGCCCTTCCTGGCTCCAGTGAGGCTTTATAGAAGGTTTCTCCTTCATGCCAGGTCCCAGAAGGTGACTGTCAGCTTCATGGGGTGCTTTCCCCCAGTGGGCCATCTGGTACTTGAGGTGACAGGAGCAGAGTGCCAGCTCTGGGAGCACCAAGAGCCAGGGAGAGCAGGGTGAGGAGCTCCTAGGCTACAGAGGGTGCTGGCTGAGCCAGAGCCTGGACCTGCTGCCAGGGCCATCTCTTGGAAGAACTGCAGGGGGGGTTTTAAAATCTTTGGGAAGTTTTCGGGAAGTTTTCCAGAGTTTCAAACCTTGCTGTCTGGTAGGAAGTCAGAGGTTTTCAAAATGTTCAGTCCTATGTATCTTTTGCTTTGATGTGACGAAGTCCTGGAATTGTCTGAGAATGGGGAAATATCCAGTGATCAAAAGAAGTGGTGAAAGAGGTGATTTCCCCCAACTTTCCCCAAAACCAGTTATTCTGTGAGTCAGTTGTGTGACTCCTTCCTGCAGGCCTGGATTGAGCCCTGCAGGCTGTTCCTGTCGAGTAATGTGTCTGGCGTGTTGCTTGTCCAAAACAGGTGAAAACCCAAGTGTCCTCCTTACCCTCCTTGACAAACATGGCACCTGGGGAGGCTGAGCCCACTCAGATCTCTTACTCCTTCAAGTGGGTCTTTGGCAGTGAATACTGGACCTCATGCTCTGGTGTGCTCTGTAGGCTCACAAGAATGGGGAATGGCCCAAGTCAGGAACTGAATTCCCACTGGGAGGGCTGGCAAACACAGAAAAGACCTCAGGAATTGATTTCCACCCTGCAGGCTGCCCCTTGGGTTAAGCAGTGTTTGGGCACAGCTGGTTTGGTTGCAGCTGTGTTTTTGGCTGAGTGAGTGGAGGTGGGAGCTCTCTGCAGACACTACTGTGGACACTTGATGGCTATTTTATGCCAACACAGAAGTGTTGCAGAGATTACTTGGATTTCTACCAGGTATTTCTACCTGGCAGGTAGGAATGGTATGTGCCTCAGCACACCCTGTGCCATCAGCTCACAGGAACACAGGCAAGGCATGAGCCTGTCCCCAGCTGTGTCCCTTTGGCACGTGTCCCTGGGATGGGTAGGGATGGCTGGTGAGAGGCTCAGATTCCCGAGGATAAAAAGAAATCCCAGCCATGCACAGGGTTGGATGGAGTGGGCTGGTTCCAGTGTGCAGCCTGGCCTGGGCTCAAGGCTCAGAAGCAAACCTGGTTGCTCACACCCCTCCATCCACACAGGTTTCACTCCATAGCTGCTCCTTGCCAACACCCCTAACAGGAACTCTTGTTCCCCTGCTTCACATTACAAGATGTGAGTTGGCTTCCAGGTAGCTCTGAGATCAAATGTGATCCCCTACAGTGACTTCTGCCTTGCTGCCCTGAGGATGAGGTGACTGTGTGGCTGCTGAAGACCTCTAAGCACTGGGTGAGTTCCTCTTGCTGAATTGGTGTGGAGCTCCAAAGAGGGATTTAACTCCACAGATTAGAGATTCAACTTCAGCTCCTGAGCAGCCCTGAAATGAGGCTGTCCCTCTTCCAGCAGTACACACAGCTCCTCTGCCACCAGAGCCTGGTTCTGGCAGTATAGATGGTTGCACTCAGGACTATCTTTTTAAATTAAAGGAAATCCCACATGGGGATTTTCTCTGGTTGATGCTAGAGGCTGCCTGCTTTAAGCGCAGCCATGAGATAGATAACAGCTAAAGGTTGTCACCTGCCAGGGCATTTCTCCTCAATTTTTTTAAGCTTAGCTTCACATTCAAACCTTCAGCAATGCTGCACTGTGCCAAGGTGACTGGCAAACATTGTGGGCCTGGGTACAGCCCAGCTTCCAGGGGGTAGCTTCACACTGGGGGTTTGGAGCTGGTTTTTGGCACACCTCTGCCTTCTCCCCTCTCTTTGTTTGAGGCCATGGTATATAATACAGCCACCACAGAATAATTTTTCCATGCACTTAATGACTTTCTGTGGATGGTGCCATTGCTGCTTGGCTGTTTGGAGGGCTGCAGGAAGCTTGTGCTTGTGGGGGCAGTCATCCACTTTGGGGCCCCGTGCCCAACCATCACTACTTTGTGCTCAGCTCTGGGCAGCTCTTCCAGATGCAAAGTGCTTGTACGGGGGAAAGTCCCTTGTGTTTCAGGATACAACTTTTAAGCAGCGAGGAGAGATGCAGTTGTGCAATGAGGAAATTCTGAGAGGTGCTGGATGTCCCTGAAGGGCTTTAGGAGGTGGCTCTGCTGGCTGGCTAATCAGAACAGTGGTTTTGGCTTTGATGCTTGTTTATAACTCAATGCTGGGAAGGTTTCCCCTCTCTGGTGGTGATGTTCTTGCCCCCCCAGGGGCATGGTGGGCAGCCAGCATGGGGGAGCAGACAGATGGGCAGGCAGCAAGGAGTAAAATGTGCTAATCTCTGCATTAGGGCAACTGCTTTAATTTCTGGGGACTGATTTCTCCTTCTTTTCAACTTTGTTTCACACTCCCTTAACCACCTGACCCAAACCTGTGCAACCTTGTGTTGTGCCTGTGGTCCCGAGGCACAGCAGCATCTTGGGATAGTAGCAACAAAAGTTGGGATGGAGAAGAGTGTGCTCCACCCATGGGGAGAGACCTGCAGTGAGGGCTGGGTTATTCTGACAGGGTTATTCAGCAATGCTGCAGTGAGCACCTGGCTCCAGTAACGTTTTGCTGGAATTTCTGTCATTCCTCTACCCTGCCCTGTTCTACCCTAATGCTGGAGCAGGAACTGTCCATCCTTGAGCAGGGTTTCACAGGCAGGTTGGGGATTTTTGAGCTCTGCCTGCTTGCCAGATGAATTCCAGCTCATTTAAAATCAAGTATTGTCTTTGCTGGGACAAGCAGCACTGAGAAGCAGCATCTGCAGAGTACAGAAAGTAAAACTAAGGGTGTGGAGCACATCCCAGCACACTGGGTTTCAGGGGCTGTGGCACTCCGCTCTGCAGGGTCCCATGAGCAGTTTTTCCCATCCTGCCTGTGCTGCAGGATGCTGAGGCTGCAGACAAGCATGCACCTGCCCTCTGCACACTGCAGTCCTTTCTCCAAGCTCTTATTGCCAAGTACTCATGATTTATAATTTTCCTCCCTCTATTAAAATACAGGACATCTCACTGCAGCCAGCATTCACCCCGAGAGTCCCCTAGGAGAGATTTGTGAGTGGTAATTAGGGTGCAGGAGCCTTTCACCTCGAGGACATCTCTCAGCATTCACTCCCTGGGCAGAAAGTGCTGACTGTGAGTTGGCTGATGCCCAGGCTTAGAGCTGCAGCTCTAAGGAGCTTTCTCTCCTGGGCACCTCAGTCTGTCTGCCAAGTTGGAAGCTAGGAAGCAGGAGGAGTATGAATGGTGGGACAGGGATGGTTTGCTTCCCACTCCTGCACTCCTAAGTCCTTGCTGGTGTCAGGCGAGGCTTTTTGTGGTCTGTGACCCTTCCATTGGATGACCCTTCCAAGAACCTCTCCAGCCTCCTCCCGGCCTCTAGTAAACCCCTGCATTCACCAGTCTTCTGCCCTTGCCCTGCTGGTACCAGTGTCAGCTGAAGGGCAGCTGAGCCCCACTGCTCTCTCCTTGGTGTGAGCCTCTGCCACCATCCATGCTCTCCCCGCAGCTTTTTCTGCCCTACCGTACCCTTGGTAAAGACGCGGGCCTGGGCCGGCATGCAGCCCTGCTCCATGCTGTGGCAGAGGACAGGGATGGAGCAGTTCCTCTCCTACATGCCCATGCCCCGGTGCCGCTGCCGGCAGCCCCCGGCAGTGCCGCAGGAGCAGCGCGGGGCTGGCGCTGCGGCTAATGATCACATCAGCTGGTGGCCAAAGTACAATTACGGGCCGTGGCTGGGAGCTGCTCCCTTCCAAGCCAGCTAATTGACAATGCGCGGAGGCCATTGTTAGTAATTACGAGGTAGCCGCTGTTCAGCAGGGGAGAGTGGCGGGGGTGTGCACGCAGCGTGTTCACCCTGGCCGGACCTGGATGGGTGCGGGGAGTGCGGGTGGCCAGGTCTGGTGAGCCAAGCTGGACACAGCTCTACTCTCACCTCCCCAACCACTTCCTCGGTGGCTCTCTTAGATTCCCAATGGATGCCAAGGAAACAGGAAGGTTGGGAAAGGAGCTGGGCGCGAACCAGCTCCTGGAACAGAGCGGGGCTGATGCTGGTGCTGGGGGAGGCTGCCGCCCATCCCGGTTCACTCCCCGGGCTGAGCCCATCACGTGCCGCGGGAAGGTGCAAGGTCCAGCCGGGCAGGGACCGCGGCCCGAGGGATGGCAGCCGGCTGCCAAATGAAGCTCCTGCTCTTCCTCCTGGGTATCCTGCAGCTCCTGGGTGAGTACGCCCAGGGCCCGGCCGCCGTGGCGAGCAGGGCTGACCGCTGGGCGACCTCCGCATTTCCCGTGTGCTCCCGGCAGCCCTGGCTCGGAGCAGGGTTGCAGCCTCTGTCACTCACAGCGTGCTTGCAGGCAAAGGGAGAAGGCATTTCCAGCCGGGCACGGGGAAGGCAGCAGGGACTGGGGCTGGGACAGCCGTGCGGAGCCTGCTGAGCCTCTCATTTGAATTCAGCAGCTGCGCTGCAGGACACGCTCCTGCTGAATATGCATGTAGCTTTGATGTTCAAGGACTGCACTTCCCGGGAGACCTGGCCGATTAAATAACACACTGGTATTTCCAGGGCTGGGAAGGGTGCAGGACTGCATGGGGCAAAGGGATTGCCCTCGGGAGGAGCCGACTGCAGCCGGGTGGGATGCGGAGCCGTCTCCAGGCTTTACCCGGCTCTGAGCTCGCTTGACCTACGGGACATGAGGCTTTGTGTGATGGGGCTGGCAGAGCCTTTCGGCTGGAGCTCTGACCTCTCCACTCCCCAGCTTGCCGGGGCGGCAGGGACACGAGGGAACCGCAGCAAAGACGGAACAACTTGCCATTAGTGTCTGGGGGCTTTTTCCCCCCTTCTTAAGCTCTTTTCTGCTCTGAGCCGGCAAGGTGTTTATGCCCACAACACTGCGAGCAGATGCTTGGCTCCAGTTCTTACCACCGGTGATATTCTTTTCCCTCTCGGAGGGTTTTAAAGGGGACACGGCACGGATGTGTCTGCTCTGCCTTAGGGCTCCTTCAGGCAGCCCGGCATGAGGCAGGGAAGCCCCTCTGCCCTTGTATCTGGGCTTCAGGGCTTTCATTCTGGTTAAAAATACATGGTTTCCTGTTCATCTGGAGATGGCTAGTACAGCCAGAGGTCTCTGCAGAGCCCCTGGCAGAGTAAAACAGTGCAAATTTCACCTCAAGGTGATCCCTGTGTGCTGATAGAGCCTCTGCAGCACATCGCACCACATTATTTGGAGTAGCCGAGCCCAGGTTTTATGCAGAGCAACTTTCTCTGTCAGCTGGAGTCATTCAGAACCCCCCTCCCATCCCAGGCTGTGCCCAGGTTCCCTCTCCAGTGCCTCAGTCCCTTTCACCACGGGCTTTCAACGTATCTTGTAATTTGGTGGGTCTTTCTCCTACAGAAAAGATGATCCATTAAAATGGCAAAAGTAGGGGGTTTTGTAATTTTCTCTTCTATGTCTCATACGCACTTGCCTGAAGCCATTTAATTCAGGCTGCTGGAGATTCATTCATCTTCAGCTGAACATGCATCCCCCGGCCAAGCCTGGGCAATGTCAGGTTGGGAGGCTGCTCTGCTGTGCTTGTGCAATCAGAGAGGTCAGAATGAAAACCCCCTCTGCCATGTTCTGTTCCAGGCCAGCAGGCTCATCCCTGTGAGGCCCCAAGGGCAGGACTGCCGCTGTCCCAGGAAACCCCAAGGGGAAGAACCCTGTTTCTCCACATGTTTAAGCCTCAGGCTGAAGTATACTATTGAATCCTCCCTCTCCAGCTGCAAATGCATGAAACTAACCCATATTTGTGCTACATGTCCCATAGCAAATGCCCTTTCTTTTCTTGCCCTTAGTGGTATTCCAGCTCTGCATGCTCACTCTGCACCTTCTGGAAACCAAAGGTTGAGGAATCTTTACTTGTTTAATTAGTCTGAATGCCAACAAACCCCCCTGCAAGGATTGCTTAACTACCAGGTGTATGTTTTTCTTACCCTTTGCCTGCAGGACACTTTCCTGCCTTCTGTCTGCCTGCTGAGTGTTTGTCCCTTGCTTCTCTTCCTGTCTGGGTGGTTAGAACATCACCCAGACAAAAAAAAATTCCCCATGTAGAGACGGGCTGTGACTGCTCAGCTGCAACAATGCAGGAGCTACTCTTGGGTGAAAAATCCCCAAATCTGGCCTAAAAATGGTAAGCCATCCTAAAGCACATCCCAGAGCAAGCTCCCAGTGCCTCCCATGGACTGGGTTAAACTGGTTTTTCTGTTCCCTCCCAGCTGCCACCGCTGCCATGTACAAGCAGTGGATCCTCAACACCAATTTCGAAACCGCCTCCAACTGGGATAAAGGCAGAGTCCCCTGTGCCAGGGATGTGGTTCACTTTGAGAAGGACAAGGTATAGACATTTTAAATTTATTTTTATTTTTGTTTTCACAAAACACTGTCAGGCATTGGAAGAGCTCCTTTACCTGACAGGGCAAAGCACACTTTATTCTTGCTTTTCTTACAGGTTGTCTCAGTGTTTGTCAGGTCTCCCCACGCACTGACAGACATGGTAAGTCATGGTGTGCAGGGGTGTGAGAGGGTGGGCGAGGCAGGGCCAGCTCTGGAGCTCTGCCTGCTGGCGCATTCCCCTCTCCCCCTCTCCACAGAATCATAAAATGGTTTAGCTTGGAAGGGACTGTAAAAGTCATCAGTCCCAATCCCCTGCCATGGACAGGGACACCTTCCACCAGACCAGGTTGCTCAAAATCCTGCCCAACCTGGCCCTGAACACTTCTGGGGATGGGGTATCCATAACTTCTCTGGGCAACTTGTACCAGTGTCTCATCACCCTCAGGGTAAAGAATTTCTTCCTAATATCTATTTCTTCCTAATATCTAATGTCCTACTGTCCTCTGTCAGTTTAAAGTCACTCCATAGACTTTGACACTTTCCTCCATGGTCCAGCCAGACCAAGGAGGCCTCAGCTGAGGCAAGGGACAGGAGTCCTGCAGCAGCCTGGGTTTCTCTGTACCGTGGAACCAAAAAGCCCATTTCTGTTTTTTGTTTGTTTTTTTTTTTTTTTTTTTTTAATTAGGGGAGATGAAAGAGAGTAGAGCAAAACCAAATTTCATTTGAAAGAAATTGATTTTTCTTCCTCAAAGGAGGATAAAACCCCCTCCATGTGACGGAGAGCTTGGCAATAGTTGGCTGAGGAGCACCAACCCACAGCATTGCTGACAGAGTAGGCACTAGCCCCGGGCAGAGGCTAAGTGAAACTGACATCAAAATATCTCAAAATGAAAACAAACTGTTCTGGGAAATCCAAAAATGTTGCTTGAGAAATTTTCTTTCAAGTGTCATTGGGTTTTATATTTTTCTGTGGTATTATCATTCTAGCTGTGGCAGGATGGGCACGACACCCTGCTGAAATGTGTTGAGTGATATAAGATTGGGAGGGCTCAACTCGGAGGGGTTTCTGAGCAACCTGGTTTTGCCCCATGTGAGGAACTCTGCCCCAGAGCAGGCTGTCGGGCAGCCATGGGCTCTCAGTCTCTGTGGCTTGGAGGGTAAAATTTAACAGGGAGGAATTAAAGGAAAAAGCAAACCACAGCCCCAACCTGCCAGTGGGGGATGGGTCACCTGTGAGCCCTCTCTCAGTGCTGGGACAGGAGGAGATGGGCTGGATCCTGTTTGGAAAACCTCCTCCTCTAGTCCTGATGAGCTTGTGGATGAGTTTCTTCTCTCAGTTTTAGGGCAGCTTTGCTCTTTTATTGGCCATTAAATTTGAAGAAGCCCTTGAAATTTATGTGGTGTAATTTGTTCAGGCTGTCTATGCCACTAATAGTTTTGATGCTTTAATAACGCCATGTGCCACATTTAATCCCTCTACAAATATTTGGGGAAGATACTTTATTTATATGGCATTTTAAATATGAATTTTTGAAGGAAAGAATGTACTGGGGAAATACGTACAAATATAATGTAATAAATGATGTGGAATTTACCCAGAGAAGAAAAGAGCAAAATACCACTCCAGTAGATTTTATTTTACTTACAGATGAATGTATAATATTTCTAAAGTACTTTCATCAGAGGCCTGCAAAGTGCATAATTGCAGAGCAGCGTCAGTCATTACGGCTGAGCCTCCCGCAGCCAAGCTGGAGAGGAGCTGAGCAGAGGAGAGGGAGATCAACACAACCTTTGCACAGCACAAAACAACATCCATAGCCCTCCCCCCTGCTCAGGTGGATGGCTCCTATTGTGACTGAGGGGTCAGGGTGCCCCAGTGACCCTTGGCTCATCCCAATCAAAGGATTCAGAGAGCTGATGGGGACCCTCTGCTGCCTTGGGGTTTCTCTGGGCCTCTGCTGCTAGCAGGCAGCTGCACAAGGACCACGGTTACAGTGAATTTTATTGTCCCACTGCTGTACAGATGGGGAGGACTGTAGGGGATCCATGGGGGAATGAAACACCACATGGGCTGTGAAGGCACCATTCTCTTCCTGCACTGAATTGCACTGCAGGTGAGCAGCCAGCCCTGCCTATAACCTGTACTGCAGTTCACACCTTCCTTCTGAGCATCACAGCCCCAGTGATCCCCTGTGAACTGTCCCAGCATGTCTCTTAGTGAGGTGGTTAATATTTCTTTCTAATTTCAGCTCAGGCACTTCCCTCTGGTTCACTGCCCTGCTCTGCTGTCACCAGGTGATACAGGGACTGCCAAGGTTAGGGATGAAAAAGGAATGAAACCCACCACCTGAGCTGGGCTGTCACTCATGCAAATGGCATAAAATTTGGCATCCAGCTGGTTAGAAAATGAATTGGTCATGAGGCTTTTTGCAGAGAGGCTGGGCTGCACCTGTTCGGCTGCCAGCCACGCGCGCTGGAGCATTAATCACTTAAATCAGCAAGAATACATTAAGCTTTAGAGTCACCATGGAGATGCTATACAGCCTTTGGCCAAAAAAAAAAAAAAGCAGGATGTTTGCTATAGTAGCATAGAAGGAAATTCACGGCTGAGGAGGGATTAGGCTCTCAGTGACTTTCATGAAGCTAGTGCCTGCTGTGGGAAGTGTAGGGGAGGATACTTGGTGCTGATGGTGGAGAGACAACATGAGATCTCCCATCCCAGCTCCCCAGCTGAGTGGAGTGTCGGGCAGTCCTCATGTGTCCCCATCAGTCCTCTCCTAGACATTTATGTGAAAGCTCACTTCTGTATGGTGAGCTCTGTAGCTCCCCTCCCCATCCATCCCATGTGGGCACCAGCCAAGCTCTGAAGACCCCTCCCCATCCATCCCATGTGAGCACCAGCCAAGTGCTGGGAGATGCCTTCCTGGGAGGAGGCTGTTGGGGCACAGAGCCTGCCTCCCTGCTCAGAGCTCACCCACTGAGCACCCAGCTCAGCAGTTATTTGAAATTTCAAATGGATCCTTAATTCAGTCACACACTAAATCCAAATCCAGCTTAAGTGTAAGTGGCTTTGATGCACAACTGTTGTGATTAGGCTGGATTTTCTATGGTATTTAGCTGCCTAAAGATGCAGATCAGTATTTAGCCGGCTTTTGGAGGTGCCTGAGACTAAATGTGCAGAAAAATGGAAATGGAGGTGATGATGCCTGGCATGGGTGCTCCAGGGTGAAGCAGATTTTGGCTGTTTGTCTCCTGATGGGGGAGAAAGACTCCTGGGATGAATTGGACCCTCTGGCTATGGCTGTGCTTCCAAAGGGAGCCAGGCCAGGGCATGGCTGCAGCACTGAGCCTGGTGTTTGCCCCAGTAACACCAGCCCTTGTGCAGTTTGTGCCTGAGCTGGCCAGCACTGACATGTGGGCCAGGGATGGATGCTGCTGCTTCTATTTTTGGGGTGGCAGGAGTTGGGTTTATTTACATGGGCAAAGCAGCCTTGCTCTACTCCAGGGTCAGACACTGGCTGGGGTTACTCAGCAGTCCTGACATCACCTTTCCAGCTCTGCCCCATCCCTGAGCTCTGCTGTGGGGCAGCATCTGTCCATACCCCCTCCCTGCCTGCCCCACGAGGGGCTGCAAGGCTGGGCAAGGGTTTGGAGTGTGTGGGGCACTGGGGTCTGACCAGGGACACCTCCCCCAGCCTTATATTTTTAGCTGCCTAATTGCGAGAGCAGAATGTACTCGGCTTTGCTGCAGGATGCTCCCGCTCGGTTCCTGGCAGAGATTGATCTTGAAATGCCAATTGCTCTCCAGGGGCACCGGCTCTAATGAATTGCCACGGTTCGCACTAGTCCCAGCCACCGATGCTCCCTCCCCCACCTCTTCCCAGACAGCAGGGTAATGAAACAACCAGAAAAGGGATTATTTTTCCTTCCCCTAAGATGAAGGTAAAAATTTCAGGGGAGTGTGTGCCAGCACATAATTCCAAGATGGAATCCTGCAGTCTTTTCTGTGTCAGCATTCACACTGAAGGTGTGTGCTAGGAAAGGAGTTTGATAAAACAGCCATTTACACTCATCTCCCCGAGCCTATTTGCTCATTTCAGGCTGGTTTCCAGCAGGAGTTACTAAAGTCTGTGATGAGCAGAGCAGCTTGCCAGCATCCTGGGCTGTAGCGGATGCTGGAGCCTGTCTGGCTGGGAAGCTGCTCCATGGACCGTCTGCCATCCCTTCACTGCTGGGCATGGCCCCTCTGCCCATACCCCAAGCCTCTTCCTGGCTTTCTCTGACTTTGTCTGCAGAGGAGAGTTCAGGGAAAGGAGCTTAACTAATCTGAAATAGATTTGGCAAATGGCTTTAAGCTTTTCTGTGTGTTCTGCATTTGTAGCTCAATGTCTTCAGCTACCCAAGGGGCTTCCCATGTCCCTGTGACACCTGATTTCTGTAGACTGTCAGGACCTGTTCAGCTAGAAGTGTGTACTGGAGATCTGCAATCAAGTTAATGAGCTTTTTGGGTCTGTTGCTTGTTTTTTATCCTCCCATGGCTTTCACTGGGCTCTGCAGGGTGGTTTGGCAGGGGCTGTGCCTGCCAGCACCAGTGTGGGATGGCCAGGAGCTATGGCTTCTCTGTTGGGATGGGCAGGGCTGTGATGTGTTGGGAACCTGATGTGTCAGGCCACCCCTGTGCCAGGGGATGTGGTGGCAAGGCCAGGTTGGGCAGGTGCTGTGGGGAGCCCATGTGCTGAAACACAAACTAAAACGTGAGGAGCAGACACAGCAGGGCAGCTGGCTCTGGCATTAATGACAGCACGGCTGTGCTGCTGCTGCTGGGCAGGAGGGGAGGCAGAGCAGCCAAGCACCTCGTTAGCTTGCAGGGGATGACACTGAAATGATGATATCCCCTGGCACAGTGCTCCTGTGCCCCTGCTCCGGCCTGCTCTGGCAGGGTGAGCTATTACTGGGATCAGAGCAGGGCTGTGGGCATCCCCTGCCACTGCTGGTGGGGCCCATGGACAGCAGCACCAGCTTCTGTGCCCCAGGTGTGCTGTACCAGCCTGCAGGAGCAGGGGCTTCCTGGGGACAGAGGCTGCATTTCTGGCCTGGTTTCCTTGAGAAGTTAAAGCCCCATTCCTCACGGGACCATGTGCCTGAGCAAGGAGGTCTTTGGGCAGCTATTCCAGCAGCAAGTGACCCTCCTTGGCTCACACAGAGGTCTTGGGGTGGCAGGGGGTCATCCTGCCTGGCCAGGGACCTGTACTAGCTGCTGTGGGATTGAGGGCTGTGGCAGGAACAGGCTGGCTCTGGCAGCAAACTGAGGGTGTGGGGTGGCATGTGTGGCTGAGGGGAAGGACACTGTCCTGAGGGAGCAGGTGAAAGCTTCAGCTGGACCACAAAGTGAATAAATGGAGCACCAGTTATGAACCCAAGAAATGCTGCAAGTGAGCCCCTGGCAATGCTCCAGAGTTGTCAGAGGGATTCACCTGTGGGTGAACCTGGCCCTGTGCCTTTCTGGGGTGTCAGCCAACAGCTGGATATCACCCAGGCACCACCACCAGCTGTGCTGAGACCCCCAGCCCCAGCAGGCACTGGGAAAATCCTGTTGCTCCCAGCTGTGGGCAGAATGGGCAGAGCCCACCTGCCTGCTGCCCCTGCTGCCTGCTGCTGTCCATGGGCTGCCACAGCCCCAGCAGTGGAAAGATAATATGGAGATCATTTCCCTTGAGCAGTATTGCTTGTGGTGGAGCAATAGCCCACCTGCATCCTGTCCCAGTGATATTTTTCAATGGAGGGCCAGCAGCACCAGTGCCAGAGCTGCTCCTGAGCTGGGTGCCAGGCAAGGGAATGTTCCCAGGGGCTGGTGGCTGCTGACCTGCCTGCTGGAGCAGCCGTGGGTGCAGCACTGTGGAGCTCAGTGTGCCCAGGCAGTCTTAGTGTTGAGTAATGGGGATGGTGGCACCATCTCATCCAAGCAAGGAATTCAAATGCATTGACGCTGCAAATAAAAGCAAGGCTGGGGGAAGACCTGCCTGTAGTTACAGGTGTTGTTCACCCAGGTTAAAGCACAAGTGCTGCATTTTTCCTGTGCTGATGATGGTGACATGCCAGCCACAGTGCTTCTGGCAGTCATCTTAGCCCAATGCTTGTGACTCAAGTGGAGCCAGGATGTGCCAGAGGCTGGTTAGGGACATCTGACTGGAAAGCCATCTCTCAGGACTTTGCTATTTTTTTATTTCACTTTTTGGAGGTTAGTTCCTTTTTCACTTATGCATTGGGGCAGCAGATTCCTTCTGGTAGTGCAATGCTGGGTCTGGTCCAAGAGCCACATGGGGTCTTTCCTCTGTTTTTTTTTTTTTTTTTTTTTTTTTTTTTTTTTTTTTTTTGGCTGACTTTGATAAGAAAAATGATGACTCTGTTTCAGTTGTCATTACATTTGATAATGATAACCAAGGAGATAAGTGATTTACCAGTATCAGGAATGGGAAATGACTAATGGGACTCTAAGCACTCACTGTATTAATGGCCCTGGAATACAGGTTGGCAGGAGGAAGGGAAAGCAGATTAAACTGCCAGCTTTTTGGCTTTTGTCCATTGGTACCTGTCATTGCTCAGTTCAAAATGTACCTGGAAAGTGGCCCAGCCCGTATGCAATTTCCATACTAAATTCCCAAAGGTAGAAAACTACTGCCTAACCAGAGTCTCCATTTGTCCTCTGCAGTGAGCCGAGATGCTTAACTTATGTTAGGAAAGAAGAAAGGGCAAATTATTTACAAAGATCCACTGGATAGTGGAGACACTCCTGAAACACTGCCCAGTGGTGAGAATCTCAGGCAGGGCTGGTGGTGGATGTGCAGTGGGCATGGAGCCATAGCTGCAGGCCCAGCCCTAGAAATTCCTGTGATGAAGCAGAAGTACAGAGCTCTTCCTGAACTTCATGTCTGTGGAGATGAGGTGGCTCTGTCCCCTGTCTTGCATCTTGTGTTGCATCTTAATTCCAGGGCTGATGCTTGTGGTGTTTGGGTAATCCCAGGGTGGGAAGGGACATTATGTGTACTCATTCTCATTTCCCTGGCACACTCTCATTTCCACCCACATGAGCAGATTCCTCTGGGCTTGGGAAGTCCAGCCAGCCTGGAATTTTGGCCTCAGCCGTGGAGGGGGATCTCCTGTGGTGGCTGGAAAAGCTGCATCTTCTCCAAGAGAGCTCAGATGCCAATGTCTCCAGAGCACAGATGCTGCAGGCATGGGGCGGCATGAGGTAGATTTGGCCTGAGGCATTTCTCCCAGCTCTCCTCTTGAGCAGAACTGGTGCTATGTCCTTCTGGCCCATCCAGACCTGCTCACCCTCTCAAGCACATGCAGGATGCACCACTTCACTTGGTCATGGAACCAGTGTTGTGCATCTGTGTGTGCATTCCTAACCAGCAAGTTAACCTCTTGTACCTCATCCCCTCTGCCCAGGGAAGTGGTGGAGTCACCATCCATAGATGTGTTTAAAAAAGATTGGATGTGGCACTCAGTGCCATGGTTTAGTTGAGGTGTTAGGGGGTGGGTTGGACTCAATGATCTTGAAGGTCTCTTCCAACCTAGTGATTCTGTCACCACAGGGGGTTTGGGAAGCTCTGACCCATGGCTGTAGTCAAGGTGGTAGCTACAGGGGAGAGAGCTGTCAGGCAGGCAGGGATGAGAGCAGGGACTTCCCAACCCAGTGGTTTTGATCCAGCCACAACACTCATAAATGCCAACTCCAGCAGCCTGGGAAAGCAAGCAGAGCCCAATCATGGTCCTGCTGTGTAACCATCCCCCTCATCAGCAGCTGCTGCCTGATTTTCCTTCTTCCACCCAAAGATCCCTGCAGCTTTGGGTCTGAGTGTCCAGAGCTGACTGCTATGAAGAGCTGGTACCCTGTGCTGGTGAAAGGATCTGCTGCATCCCTTCCAAAGCCCCACACTGAGCAGTTCAGATGGGTCCCAGCAGCCAGGCCAGCCTGCAAACTGGGCAGGAGGCAGCACCCAGGGGCTCCAGGCTGAAGTGGCCTGTCTGGGAGAAGGGACTGGGCTGGCAGTGCTGCTGGCACTGGCCTGAGTATGGGTGGCAGCTGGCTGCTCCAAAATGTCCCATTGCTTGCTCCTGCCTGAGCTCACAGGAAAGCAAGCCAGGGCACTTGAAGTGAAGTACAGCATTTTGTGGTTGAAGCTGGTAGCATTGCCCTCATCCAGCTGAATGCAGGCCAAATCTTGAGCCTCAAAACAGACATGTTTTGATGGTTTCTTCATCTGCAGCTAAAGGACATGATGCCTTTTGTATCCTGGGAGACCTTTCAGCCTTTTTCAGTGCTTCTGTATTGGATAAATTTCCTCTACTCAAAAGCAATAGAAATTCAGAGAACCTGATGGCAGGACAGAGGCTGTGTTCTGACTGAGCAGTGTCCATAGGCAAAGGTTTCTTCCTGGCTGGGAGGGAGACTCCACACCCTTGAGACACATGTTGCCCCAACCTCAGTTATTCCCAGTGTCATCCCCTCTTGTCCAGCCTAATGTGTGGCATTGCTGGGTCCAAAGCAGATGGTGCAGAGGAGCACTGTGGGACTCTTCTTGGTGGCAGCCACCCTCTGCTCTCCATCCTGGCTTCTCATGGTTCCTGAACCAAGAGGAGCACCAGGGCTAAGGCCTTCAAAGCTCTGCACCACCAAGGCACTAAACTTCTTAACAGGTGCCTACCTACAGTTTGTCTACCTCCCCATGCTTTCCCCATGGTGGCCTCTGAGTGAGACTGAGCATCATTCAGGCAAGTCTGGCCAGGGACAGAGCTACCATGGCCACCTGCAGCAGTCGGTCATAAGTCTTGCTTTCTCTAACCTACGTGAATATTTAAAGACCAACTAAGTAGATGAAACCCTAAAATCCCATTTAACTTTTTCTGCCTGAGCACAGGACCCTGTATGTTGGCATAACTCAGTCCTGGAAGGCTTTCAGCTGCTGTTGGGGAGTGATGCTAAAACACTGGACAGACAAAATTAGAGAAGGGAGTTTTGAGCATCACTGACTAAAATATTGTGAGAAACCATTACTTTCCCTCTGTAATTTCTAAGTGTAAAATAAGATGGGCTGGGCTGAATAACCTGTTTGCTGTGGACGAGTTGCCTGAGTCAATCATTTGCCAGGGCCTGTCCCAGAGTTAGCAGTGCTGGCTGGTGACCCAGGTGGCCATAGTTTCTTCCTGAAAAGGTTCCCATGGCAGAGCTGTGCCTGTTGAGGTTTGTCAATGGCCATGCTGAAGCTAGGTCAGTACCATGACCCTGGCTACCTGCTGGTGATGTCCTAGCCAACAAGAAGAGGACCTGGCTATGGCAAGCTGCTCCAGATGTGCATTTCCCTTAGCTTGTGCTCAGTGCAAATTCACTACCTGACACTACCTGGGGCCCTAAGTTATATTTTGTGGAGCAAGCAGAGCCCCTGGAGGTGGGAACACATTAAGTGGGGGGGCCTTTGGCACTTGCAGAGTAAGGTTGAGTTTTTCTTGGTGTACCAACCACGTATAAATCCATTCCTGAGCTGCTGTGGGTGTATACAAGAGGAGGAAGGAATTGTCAAAGAGCTTATTTTGCTTTTTCCTTTTCTTGCTTTTCTGTGTTATGGAAGATAATGTCACACTGCCTCTCCCCATTGCAGGATCCCCATCCATAATCCAGGAGCTGACACTTTCCCATTTACATGGAGCACAGTAAGGGTAGCTCCTGATAACTGTAAAGTGCCTTGGAGACTCTGAATGTAATAGGCAGCCTAATAATTAGCAGTGGTTTTTGATTACAAGCCTGGGTGGCTGGCAGCAGGACAGTAACACTCTGCATCCCTTCATCTAGTACCTGCCCCTGAGTGGAGAATTCGTGCTGGCAGCTGGTGCAGCATTCACAGCTTTCGATGGCAGCTGGGATCCAGGCTGTGACTCAGGTATTTTGTGCCCAAACCAGGCATCCCATCAAGCCTGTGATGAATCATGCAAATTCAGCCCAAATACCTCTACAAAGGTCCTACCTCAGAGCAAAGTGAATCACTCCTCTTCAGTACTTACCTTTTCTTTGATGATCTCCCTCACATCAGATCTTTTTTTCCTCGTAGATCACCTGTTTTCTAAAAAGGTAATTATAGTAGGGAAGCCTTTGAAGTTGTAGGAGAGAGGCAAATACTGTTTGTATTTTCCCCTGTCTATTAAGCATGTAGCCACATCAAAACCCTTATTTTCTCTACCATGGTGTTTCTAAACAAAACCAGTTAGGAGGTACACAGCGGTGAGCCAAACCATGGCCATCACAGCAAGCTGGCCTTTGCCCCCACAAATGCATCCTCCCCTCCCTTCCCAGCCTCCAGCCCAAGGCTGAGACAGCAGGTTTGTGTCATTGGTGCCTGCTGTTATCTGAAAGCTGTTTTCTGGGGAGGTGTATTTTGGGTGCTTAAGAACTACCCCATGCTTTCAGTGGCAAGTAGGTTTTTGGTTCCTCTACAGGGAAGGAAGCATTCAAGCAGAGCACCTGTGCCTGCACTCTGAATGGAAAGGAAAAAAAAATGAAAAAAGAAAAAAGAGAGAAAAAAAATCTAATTCAGACTCCCCAGAGCAAAGATTGTAGCTTAAGACTGTCTGGAGCCATTCTGAAATCCTTCATCCCTATAATTTTTTTGTTTTGGGGCTGTTTGCCCCCCAGCAGGGATGCTCTGGCATCTGCGCTTGGCACTGGGCTCTTCCTACTGACCATGCACTGCTCCTCTGAAATCAGCTGGTGCCTCTGGGACAACTTTCACAAATGGCCTTCTTTAAAGCATTATTTCAAAATTAATGTAAATAATTCAATCCTTAAGTACCTGCATGCTGGCTGAATTGGTAAAGGTTCAGCTGCTGGGAAGGGAGAGAAGGAATCAGGGCACTGCATGATGACACTAACCAGCAGAGAAATGGTTAATGGTTAAATAATTGATAGTTAAATAGGGCACTGGCTTTGGGGTTACCTGCTGCAGGGAACAGGGCTGGTCAGATTTCTGCAGACCTGTCAGGCTGCTGGGAAACTGGGACATGAATTATCATACCCATTTTTATCAGGTTTAGTTGTTACTCAGCATTCAGGTAGATGTTTTCCTCCTTAACCAGAAGAATGAGCTTTAAAAAATGAGAAAGAAATATGCTGTGGGATCTGGGCCTGGAAGCCTGCAGGTAGATGTGGGATATGGGCTGGGACTCCAGACCTGAGCTCTGGGAAGCTTTGCCAAGCTCCGGGAAATGCCTGCAGTGGCTGTCCATGAGGGTGATGCTGGGGCCAGCCCTTGGCTCCCTGCCCATAGGGTGAGATCCTTCACTTCAGGCCAGACAGTGCCTGGCTTCACCAACACAGATGCATCTGCTGGGGCTTTGGGTTTGGGTTTGAGTCATGCTCAGCCTTTTCTATCCTTTTTCAGGTAGAACAGTGAGGTTTGCTGATGCTGAGCAGCATGCCTGGTTTGACCCCACACTGTGGCAGGATGTCCTTCCCAGTGGGGAGCTCAAGGCAGCTGGGCCCATGTTTTCTGTGGATGAGGAGCGTGTCCCGTGCCGCTATGATGATGTTATTTTCCAGCCCCAAACCTCCTTCAGGGTAAACACCGACTCCTCACAGCCCGTGATTCACCTCCGCAGCATCTCCATCATGGGCCAGGTAAGGTGGGGAGGATGGGGAACTGGCTGCACACCTTCTCAGCACAGCTGGAGATGGGGCAGCAGCACTGCTCAGGGAGATGGGGCACACCCGTGGGGCTGCAGCTTCATGAGCTGCTGCTGCTGCTGCTGTGGATGGCCTCAATGGCTTTTTGCATCGACCAGTTTGTTATTGCCTCCCTCCCTGCAGTGTGGGAGCGCAGGCTGTCTCACTATGCATGTTTAAAAAGGGCCAACATGCACGGGTCAAACCACCAGCAAACAGCAGCTTCTCTGGCTCCCAGGGGTCTCTCCCTTCCCAGGCACGTGTCTGCAGCCGTGCTGCTCAGGGTCCCTCTGGGGACACCTCCCTCCTGCCCCCAACCTTACCATGGCCTGTGGCCCAGTGATCTTCTCCCAGCTTTGCTTCAGCACTGCTCTTTAATTGATTGGAGGGATAATTATAGAAGTGCTGGCAGCCTGCTGTGCCTCAGCCCAGGAATCAGGCTCCCCACGAGCCCTGTCCCTCCTGGTCGGAGGAGCAGAAGATCACAGGCGCTGCAGCAGTAAACACAGGCTCCTTCCAGGAGTGGGAGATGCGGCAGGCGTTTCATAAGTTATTTATTATTTCTGCTGCTGTGCTGGCTGGGATCTGCCATTTCGGGGCCAGGCATTAGGTAGCTGCTTTTTGAGTAATAGACTCAGCCGGTGCCCAGGCGGGTGCAGGCGAGTCTGAGCAAGGCAGAGCCCCAGTGGAACTCACCCCAGGCACACACAGCCCCAGGGATGGAGAGGTGGATGCTCAGAGTGATGCTGGCCCTGCTGATGCCTGAGGACTCCCCCATGGCACATCATCCCCCCCAGGGACCACTGCTGGCTGTCCCTCAGGGCGGGGGCTGTTGCTGAGCGATGAGATGGAAGGAGAAGGTGCTTTTTGTGATCATAGCACGTTTCGTTTCGTAAGAACTGACCTCAGAAGCTTCTCTATCCCTTTGTAGCCAGCCTACTCTGTGCTCTGTGATGACTATTTTCACCCCAGGGCCTGAGAAATCTGCCTGCTGTGCCAGAGCATGGAGACACTTCCTGTGGAAGGGAGTGGGTGAGGGAATCACAGGTGACATGGCACGAGGCTGGTCAGTCAAGCTCAGCCTTTGCTAATGCCAAGCACATAGAAATTCTTCCCAGATAGAAGGAAAACAGCTCAGATCCAGCCCCCTTCCTCCCAGTAGTGAAAAGCTGGTAACTTGAATTCTCTGAGCCAGCAGAAAGATGGAAAGCAGAAGAAGAAAAGGCCCAGCTATCTCATTGGCATTGTTTTTGGTTTTAGAGAGAGTTTTTCTGTTGGTCCAAGGGAAAAGATGGACTGGGTGTATTGGCAGGGTTTTCCTGCTGCATCATTGCCTGCAGCAGGGCTGCCCAGTGGTGGCCATCAGATGTGACTCCAGGTGTCCCAGCAGCACGGCTGGGTTCCTGGGGTCAGCACTGGGACCTGTCCTGGATACTCACCTGCTTTGCTGCTCTTCTCTGCACAGGAGCTGAACACCCCATCATCCTGGGCTGGGTACCTGGGGGGCCCCTCTGCCCCGCTGCAGTTTCATGGCAATGGCACTCTGCAGGTGACAGGCACTGGCTGTCCTGACAAGTCTGGCTGTGTCTGTGGGAATGCCCTGGTGAGTGTTCCCTTTCCCATTCTGGGGCTCCAGGGCAGTTTGTGGGGTGAGGGACTGACGCTGCCCTGCTCTCCTTTAGGATGGCCCCCGCATCTGCGCAGCCCTGCTCAGGGCATCAGGGAGGCAGTGCCCAGAGCCAGCATGCCAGAGCCCTTTGCAGCCCCTTGGCCACTGCTGTGGGGTCTGTGGTGAGTGGGGGACACAGCCCTATTCCTCCTCCCTGCCATGCCAGCTGCTTCCCTTGGCTCCATGGGGGAAGGTTGGGTGCAGGGAGTGCTTGCTGCTGGTTGTAAGCTGAAATTTTGCTGTATCAGTGCTGCCAAGGCTCCCATCTGTGGGCCCCATGTGCAGATCCTATCGTGTCACCTTCCCAGCACGTCTCTCAGAAGAGATCCTGGCTTCTGGGAGCATGTTCTGCGTTGCAGCCCTTTGTCCCTGCTTCTGGTTTATCCTGTCAGGATGTCACAGCTCGTCAAGCTAATAGGACTCTGCTGAGTTTATGCAGCTGAAAACACACAGAGGAAAGGCAACCTTTTCCACTGTAATGTCAGCTTCCCAACAACCAGCTTGTTTAATTTAATTTAAAATAAAAGCATGCAGATTGACAGTATTTTCTCTGCAATGGGCGCTCCTCCGTTAATCTGCATGAAGTGTTGCTAGGGACAATTTTTCATGCACAACTGTACCTGGATACTTGGTATCCAATATTTGGTATGTCATGCCAAGTTCATTAAAATGGCACCATATGTTTCTCCAATGTGGTTCTAAAAGCTTAGTCTCTTACAGTCTTTAGGACAATTTAAAATTTCAGCAAATGTTTAATTGTATCTTTCCCAGGAAAATATTTTCTGCATGACTGAAGTGCAGTGGTGCAGGGAGCACAGGTGTTGTCTCCTCTCAGCCTCGCCCCCAAAGCCAGGGTAGTGCTGCTGCACCACAGCCTCATGGCCCCAAAGCCAGGGACATGAAGAGCTTCCCAGAGGGCTAAGTGAGAGAAAGCTTTCCAGGGAAAGCTTCTCTCCAGAATATGTTGGGAAGCCAAAAGCCTGTCACCAAACCAGCTAACAAAAAAGACCAGCAAGGGAGATTTCTCTCTGAGCCCAGACCAGTTGCACAGGGTACCAGAGGGTCCCAGTGCCTTTCATGGCAGTCAGAGAGTCAGAGCTGTGCTGCTGTGGCTTCTCTCTGCCCACATGTGGTGACAGTCTGTTTTCTGATGTCTGTCTGTTTTCTGGCTGAAGGGGCCACCATTAACCTGGATTTCACTCCTGACTTTGACCTGCAGAAGTACCAGGACAGATTGGTCCAAGAGCTGCTGAGCCAGGTACATCAGCCTGTCAGACTGGGAGGGGCTAATGAAACCACAAGCCACTGGCCACATCTGGCAGTGACTTGATGCCTGTGGGACTGTCTGGGGCAGGCATGCAGTCCTAGAGATGCCAGGGGTGCAGCTCACTCCCCAGCACCCTACAGTGACCTCTTGGACGTGGCTGCTTGCTGTGGAGGCTGGGCCCCTTGCTTCCCACCATCTGCTCAGCTCAGGGCAGGAGGAGCAGCTGACATGCAATGGGGAAGGGTGCAGGGGGGCTTGCAGGTAACCTGCTCTAGAAAGCAGAGGAGGTCCGGTCTAGGTCACAAGGGAGCTCAGTGCACCCAGCTGGGACCCTGCAAACCTGCAGCAGGGCATTCCCTGGCCTCTGGCTGCTTTCCCATTCCCCAGCAGGAAGGCACTGGGTGGATGACTGGCACTGGTCAGCTCTCAGATGCTCCACCAAACATCACTTCATGCTGCTGCTTGTCAGACACAATATGACCTCCCTCCTTTTTGCCAGGGGCTGCTGGGGAGGAGGTGTGCTCTGCCTTGCACTGGGAGGTTCGATACCAGAGTATTGCTCTATTGATCCTGAGCTGAAAGCTGTCTGCCTGCCCTCCTTACAGCCACACATCTTAATACAGCTTTTAATGGGTGTGATACATGAAATTGCTTTCTCAGCATGCTCTCTGTGGGGGCTCATTGTGTGCTGAGTGGGTGCTGGTCACAGCTTGAGAGAGAGGGGATGTACAAGTGTCTCCTTTGGGAAATGCAATGGTGACAGGGATGGCAGCTCTGTGGTGGGGCTCACATGAGGGTTCAGTGGGCCTTGCAGCTGCACACATCGTGGCTGTCTGGAGATGTAACTAACCTGTGCCTACCCTCTCACGGGCTTTATGTGTCTCCTTGTGTTTTGGGCAGCCCAAATACGCTGGTGTACAGATGGCCATATCCAAGGTGCACAAAGCACAGACCTTCCTGGGCATTCTGTCCCGAAGTGCCACTCCTCTAATCCAGATTGTGCTGATTGATGACAGAGCAGGAGTGCAGGCGGGCACTGCAGCAGAGCAGCTGGCAGCAGACATCATGGAGAACATAGCACAGCACGGTAATACCCTGTCCTGCTCAGCAGCTCCCCTGCAGTGCACCCAGACCCACTGCTGGCCACAGCTTTGTGTTCCCTGCCACACACGTCCAGTGGGGTTTAAATGTCTCTTAAGGATGGAGATTCCACATTTCTTGGCAGCCTGTCTCCACAACTGACCATCTTTGCAGTAAATCAGTTTTTATATAAACAATTAGATAAATACAGGTATTTAAGTGGAATTTACCACATTCAATATCTGCTCATTGCCTCTTGCCCTGTCACTGGGTCCTGCTGAGAAGAGCCTGGCTCAGTGCTCCAGCTCTGGCTCGCCAGGGCAGGGCAGGGCAGAGCAGAGTGGAAGGTCACTTCCCTTGCTCTGCTGGCAATTCTCCTCATGCAGCCTAGGATACTGGTGTGCTTCCATGGCATGTCTGACCATGACCAGCTTGGTGCCTGCCCGCAGAGCTACTCTGCAGCCAGGATGCTGCTTGTGCAGGCAGGCACTGATGGGCACACAGGTCACAGCCAGGGGACCTGGTGGTCATTGTATGGGTGGCAGACCCACAGGGGCTTGTCCCCATCGAGTCCACCTACCTGTGAATCCCATCCCTGTTCCCAGGGAAGAGTGATCAACCAGGCAAGCAGGACCAGACCCAGCTGAAGGCTCCCTCTGCCATGGGTGTGGGATGTGTTGCCCTGTACAATCCTCTTCCCTATTTCTTTGCAGGTGAAGCTCTTGGCATTTCAAGTGGCAAAATGGAAGTGGCCACTGGCACCACAGCCAGCGGGCAAGCGGGGAGCCACCCAGTGAGCAGGATCACAGTGGGGACAGTCATGGGGCTACTCTTCAGTCTCCTTCTCCTTGGAGGGATCCTCTTTCTCTACAGAAAGGGAAAGCTGAGGTAGGGATGGGGCTTCTGCCAGCAGCAAATATTCAGGCTGCCTCTGCTTGGGAGCAGCTGCCAGCCCAGGCTGTCCTTCCAGTCTGGCACACAGGGGCACACAGTGCTGCCTAGAGCTCCCGCAGAGAGGGGCATGGCCTGGCAGCCTGCTACCCCAACATCACTGTTCACAGAACCACAACATGGTTTAGGTTGGAAGGACCTCAAAGATCATCTTGTCCAACCCCCTGCCATAGCCTTCTGCCAGACCAGGTTTCTCAGAGCCCCATCCAGCCTGGCCTTGAACACTGACAAGGTTGGAGCATCCACAGCTTCCCTGGGCAACCTGTGCCAGTGCCTCACTGCACTCACAGCAAGGAGTTTATTCCCAGTATCTAATCTAAACCTGCCCTGTGTCAGTCTAAAACTTGTCCTTGCTCCTCATGGTTTACTGGAGGTGAGGTGGCTGCAAGGTACTTCTGTGCTCTTGGACTGTGGCTTTATTCTCCTCCCTGACCAGGAGGAGCTGCCTCTTGGCTGGGTGCAGTGTGCTGGGGTGGGAGCAGGGCTGCTGCAGCTCGGCTGGAGCTCTGCACAGCCTGGTCATGGTGCTTGGTGACATCTCCTCTTCCTTGGCACCATTAGTTTGCAGCCCTGCTGGGGAGGGGAGGACTGAACCTGCTAGCTGCTCAATAGAAATGCATCAAAATAATGCAAAACACTTGTTCCACAGCTTCATAACTATTAAAGGTAAAGACAGCATCCAAAAGCAAGTGCAGCTTCTAGTGCATTGCTTGTTCACACTGCATGGAGTACGGAGTGCAGGTCCCAGGGGAGGGCTGGAGGGTGTACGTGACTGCACCACAGCTGGAAGCTAGTCAGAAATAGTCCTTTTCCATCACCTTTTCCCCTCACAGCTTGCAGATGGGGCCTGGCAGTGATTAGGGCATCCCAGGCCATGGCAGGTGATTGGGGTACCCACCTCTGCTCCTCCCACATGCACCCACCTTCTCGTGGAGGGTTTTGCAGGGTTTGTTGGCTGCCTGCTGAGCCACTGTGGGTTGTCTTGCTTAGCCAGCTGTGAGCAAGTGGGGTTGACTTTGCACACTTGATAACCGGGGGTCAGGAATTGCTTAAATTTGCATGTGCAAAGTGCACCTGTATCTGCCAGGGGGTGCTGAGCTCCCTGGTGCTGGGGCTCCTGTGTCACAGGCTTACAAGTCAGGTTGGTTGTTCCCTCCTACTTCCTCCACTGGGATTTTGTCACTGTGCAGCAATGGCCCTGGCCAGGAACACTTGCCCTGCTGCTTGACATGTGCTGACATGATATTTCCTAGCAGTAAACCCATTTAATTTCTAAATAAAACTCCCAGACCCATAATTGCTACTTGATGATTTATCTTTCACTGATGCTACTTTGGATGCTGGACAAGCCTTTGAAACCAGCTCTGTCAGCAGCAGGAGGGAATTTTGTGTAGCTACAGGAGACAGAGCTGAACATGAGCCCAAGGTCTGTCCCACTATTGATGCAGGTCCCCCTTATTTCCACTGAAAGGGAAATAAGGGCAGAGCTTCCCTCAGAGCTCCTGAGGTGACGTGCATGGACCTGCTGCTGCGCCCACATGCAGCAGGTGCCCAGTGCAGGGGAATGCTCAGTGACTGGGACCCTTAGGATAAAAGTAATGAAGAAAATAATACAAGTCATGATGTTGATTAAGATGAAAAAATGATAACATTATAAAAATAATGATGAAAGTAATTAGTACTTGTTGAGATTGTAGTGGGAAGAAGGTGTCAGCTCTGTGGCAATTCATTTAGGCCACAGGGAAGGAATGATTGCTCCAAAGTGAAGCCTGTGCTGGAGTTTTCTGCCACTGCAAACTCCTCCCTCCAGAATGCAGGTCCTAGATCTCCAGGCTTAATGATTTCTGCTGGATACAGCAGCTTTTCCCTGGGAAAGGGTACAAATGTCCCATTCCAATAACAGCCAGATATTTTGTCCCGTATACTTTCCCATCCACCTCCTAACGACGCAGAGTTTGAGCTGGGGGAGCTGCTGGCATGGGAGGGGTGTGGATGGTGATGCCCAGCTCTGCCCCAGGTTGCCTGCCCTGCGCCTGCCCCAGCCCTGGCACAGACTGGAGGAGCCGGTGTCCCCTGCACCAGCCAGTGACAATGGCTTCGACAACCCTGTCTTCAGCGTGGTGAGTCCCCACTGCCAGGCACACCACGGGCTCCTGGGTGCCCTGACACTCCTGAAAGCCTCTTGGGGTGACCCTGGCAGGGGCCCTGCTTTCCCCTGTTTGTTTGTGGGACACTCCCATTCTCCCTCAGGCCACCTCTCAACTGCTGCAGGGACTCAGCGCTGGGTGGGTTTTGCTAAGGGTTTTCTTCTCTTTCCCATGGGTTGTTTTTCCTCCCTTGCTGTTGCAGGAGCCTCCAGATGCTGACCTTGGAGAGGAGAGACCAAAAGATCTCCAGGTCTTCTACCTCAACCCTCTGTACGATGCAAGTGAGACAGAGACCTGATGGTGTGGGCTCATGCTGGGGGCAGACACCACTCCCTTAGGGACACCACCACCTCTCCAGCCCCCACAGCCCCTCACAGTCCCTCACATCACTCCTGGTGGGATTTAAGCCAGAAGCAGATCCCACCTGAATAAAAGTGTCTGTGCAGTGAAGGAAACCATAGTGAACTTTCACTGTTGGGACTCAATCACATGGACATGGCCTCCTTGCTTTTAAACTGCACTTTGCAGGTGTCAGTTTTTTTTAGACAGCTCAACATTGAGATTTGGGTCTCAGATGGTACCCAGAGGAGTTGGGGTCTAGCTCAGCAGCCCATGCTTTAGTCAACACTGTGCTGGATTTGCCCCAGGGCACACAGCAGGTTGAAGGAAGCATCCCTGGATGCATGACAGTAATTCAGTGCTCAAACACATTTTAGAATATGACCCAAAGCCTTCAGGGCCTGGACCTATTAATTGGAAAGTTGTTTTGCTTTCCAGTGCTGGGGATGTCTGCTCAGGGTCCCCATTCGTCCTCTCACTCCTGTCCACTGGGTGCTGGTGAGGTGCAGTCCTGATTAAACAATTCCCTCCCCAGGGAAGCTTCTGGAGCTTGCTCCTTCCCTCTGTGCCTGGACTGATAGGTAAGAAACCCTCTTGGACCATTGGGGATTTATTCTGTTATTTCTCGAGAGGAGAAAGTCTTCTCAAGGTAGAAAGGGAAGGATGATGATGCCAAGGTCCCCAGGAAGGGATGCAGGCAGGAACTGAGGGCTGGGGACAGTCACCAGCCCATCTCTGATGAGGGTTGGGGCAGTGGCACTGGGGAGCCTCGTTAGTGCCTGTGTCAAACACCATCATCTGCCCACAATGTCAGGCAGTGCATCTTTATGGAGCAGGGCTGATGGGTGAAGTGGAAATTATGGATATGTATGCAAATGGATGCAAATTTACACTCTGCTGGGTGTTCAGTAGGGCTTGTTGGCATATTCCATATGGAAGCAGCTATTTTAAGTTTATAATATTTTGTTCTAGTCTCTGGAAGACATAATCCCTTCTCAAAGGCCTGGGAATTCATCATTAGGTGCATCAGAGCCCTGAGGAAGGGTAACATGCAGCATACGGTAGTGGGACCAGCCCTGCTCTCTGGAAATAGGACAAAAGCACAAAGCAGGCAGGGAACCTCAGAAGGGCTCTGTGAGCTCCTGCTTGCTGCATTGAATTTGGGAGTGTAGCAGAGCCAGGAGTTGTTCTGTACTCAGGGAACACACACTCCTGGGATTTCAGCATGCACACCTCTCCTGAGGGGGCTCCTCCACCACTACTGGGACAAAAAACAACTTGCCTGAGCAGCAGTTTCCACTGCCTCTGTCAGGCACTTGATTGCTGGGTGAAATGGTCACCAGCCATGTCCAGAAGCAGAGGAAGCCACCAGCCTGCAGCAGCTGACATGGGCATGTTGGGAATACTCAGTCCCCACCATCTCATGGTCCTACAACCAGTGCATCACTGTGGGGAGCAGTGACCCAGGGACAGGACCCAAAACTCACCTCACAACACACAGTCACTCCTGTGATGTGAGCCCAAGGTAGATCCCCACCCCAAACCCTCCTGATGACCCCACAGGGCAGGACAGCACCTCATGGCCAGGGCTGGGTGCAGCTCAGCAGCTGTGGTGTTACCATGGTGCCTGTGAGAGAGCCACATCCTCCACCAGCTGCATCCCTGCTTTCTGCCTGGGAGGGCCTTTTTGTGGTCTTTTGCCCTTTCACATCAGTTCATTGCAGGTGGCTGCATCTCCTCCAGCCCAGAAGCCTTCAAATACACACACACACACACACAGGAATTTTTTTCCTGGGGCCAATGCAGTGCTGCATGCATGGAGACCTCTGCATCAGGCAGCCCATCCCACCAGCACTGCCCACACAAGGAAGGGGCTCAGGGTTGACCCCCAGAAAGCCCCTGACCCCTCACCTCAGAGCTCACTGTTTGTGAGTGTGACCCTGTTTTTGGGCCTCACTCATTGTGAGTGTGAATTGTGATGTGAAGATTGGGAGGGGTCTCCATCCCCACAACATGTGCAGAAGGGGAAAGGCAAGAGCATCCCATGGCCATAGACTAAGGGAGAGAAGGGACAATCCATTGGCAACAGGGACCACTGCACAAGTTGGTGTCAGGATAGTGTCCTCCTCCTGCAAGTGGCTGAGGACATCAGCTCTGTGTCCTGCCTGGACACACAGGGATTTGAGGGTGAGCCACAGGCATGTGCTTGTGGAGTGAGACCCATCCTGGGACCTGTCATTGACACAGAGGGAGGCAGACCACGCTATGGCAGGAATCTCCACCTGGTCACCCCTACACCTACGGATTTGCTGTTGGCGAAGCTTCATTTTTAAAATGCATTAGCAGCTCGAGGTCACTTACAATAGAGGCTTAATTAAAGCAGAGATCAATTTTTGTCAGTGCACGAGCAGAGCACAGTCTGTACTTTTCCTTCAGGAGCCACGTCTGCTCACTTGTACAATTGTGCAGGGAGGGGGGAGCTCTGCAGAAACAAAATGAAGCGCCAGAGTCAGTTTGTGATGCTGGGGACCAAGAGCTGCTGGAAAAACAGCTGTATCCCTGATTGTATCCATGATTGCTGCACACCAACACAGACAGCCCACTGTGCAGGCACGGCAGAGCAAAGGGCTTTGGTACATAAATGTCTCCTGGGATCCTTCCTCAACAAGGAATTTAATTCACAGACATCTTTGGTAAGCAGCACATTAGATGGGGAGTTTATGTCACTGAGGCTGTGCACAGCACCTCTGGGCACCTGATGGCTTTGTTTTGCTTCTGTCCTGAGTGCCAGGGGTCCCCCACCGTGACAGACTAATTCAAAATGCATTAGTGTTAATGGCAAAATCTCAAGAGTCATTGCTTCCCAGGGTCTCAAAAGAAAAAGCAAACTGCACAGTATTAATAGACACCAACTTGTAGCACAGCACCTTCCCTTTGCACAATACAGCTTCTCACAGAAGTTGTGCAAACCCAGATTGTGGCAGAGTCCTCAAAATATCCCTGAGCCTAAAGACAGACTTGGCTCAATGAATTGATTTTTTCATATCTCTTTTAGCAGGAAGTAGCAGTGTCAGGAGGGCATTTGGCAGGGACTGGTCTCACCAGAGTGCAGGAGCTGGCCAAGGCACTGCAGGTGGCAGCTCTGGCCGTGTCCAGCAGCATGCAGGGCTCTGCACTGCTCATCCTCACGGGACCGCAGAGCAGGGACTGCATAAGAAACAGCAAAGGAGGCGAGGCACAAAAAAACCTGAGGGTTTTATCTATGAGAAAGCATCAATAAACCTGCATGAACCTGTGCAGTCAGATGACAAAAAAGTGCTGCATTTTATTGTGGAGCAGGGAAAATATTTGCTGCAAGGACAGGGAAGGGGCTGATTCCTTAGTCCATGTTCCTCCTCTGGCTGGAGCACAGCACTGCAGCTCCCGCTGGCTGAGCACGTCCTGCTGTCTTCTGGTCCTGTCCTCAGTTAACCCTGCCGGCAACGCTGGCCTGAGCATCAGGCACCTCTGGGACACGCTCTTACCAACGTTTGCCTTTCCTGGGCATCCCACATCAGGCCTGCAGTTGATGCCTGGTCTCATCATCATCCCCTGTTCACAAAAACATGTTTAGGACATTTTGCAAGCACTGAGATCGTGCTGGCACTGTGCCTTCCATCCTGCCTTCCTGACGTTGTCCTGTGCCCATGGAACCCCCTCCAGCCCCATGCCCTGCCCTGCCCTGCCAGCGGTGAGCCCAGGACTCGATAGCAGCTCTCTCTGTAGGAAGGGGCTGCCCTGCACTGGGCAAGGGTAGCAGCACTTGAGCCTGTGAGCTGTCAGGAGCCCCAAGGCTGCCAGGGAAGGATGTTAAGGGGAAACTGAGAGGGGAGCCTCTCACATTTACAGGGGTGCAAGCAGGCAGAAGGCTGGCTAGAGCTGCTGCCACAGCAGTGGAAGGCAAGGGTTGGGCAGCTGAACATTGATTTTTGGATTGTCCTCCTCCCTTCTGCCTGCCAGAGCCGCTTCATCCAGAGCAGATGGTGCAAACTGAACACAAGATGCAAGAATGCCATGCATCTTTTTTCTTTCAAAATAAGCTAAACTCAGCAGGACAAGGTTTTTGGTCATGAAACACCACCTTCCTTTCACTAATACTTTGCTTAACTGCACCTCAAGCTGCAGTTCAGTTCCTGCAGTCATCTCTTCCCTCAAACACTTCCCTGTTTCTCAGTGCTTTAGGCTACCAGTGCCAGCTTTCAAGGTTTTTACACATCTGCTTTCTCCCAGGGACGCCAATCTGGCAGAACAAGGGTGCCTGCACCTCCAGCATTTCCACTCCCTGTGACTTAGCTGTGTTAAGCACTTACCCTGCAAAGATAAAGCCAGCTTTTATGCATCCCCCTCTCCAGCAGACTGTAGCTATTTAGAAAGCTGTTTTTTCTCAGCACACCTGTTCTGTAGACAAGAGATGGTGGCAGATGAGTTTAGTTCTTGGGTGGCAAGTGATACCATGATGCATTCCAAAATACTCAGCTTTTGGGGGCAAAGATCTGTGCTAGAAGTGACCAATTGTTCCAGTGAATGGTACCCCCACCACTCCAGCTTCCAGGACCTGATGTCATATCTCTGTGAAAATGCAATGAGCAGAGAAATTGGTAGACACCAAATTACCTTCATTCCTTGCATAGCTCAATTCCTCATTTTCAGTCCTAGACTGGTAGCCTCCAGTGATAAGAAAGTGCATGGTCAGAAAATTGTTTCACCTGAATTTCTGCATTTATGAAAATTCTCCTGAGGGCTCAAGAGGACTCTTTAGGTAACTAGAATCAAAACCCATAACGGAAAATATGATCTGCAAAAGGCTGTGGTGGCAGACTTGGGAATTCTACTTGCCCAGCCTTAAGCAGGAAAAAAAAAGAATAATGTATTCATATGAGCAATTAATTAATTTTTCTAGAAACGTTCTCCTGTTTAAATTATAACCAAGCCCTGGCACTGCTGAGTGCTATGATTTAATACCCCCATAATTAAAGACTTTGTTGTCTTCCCAAGACGTCACTGTGCAGAGAAAAATCAGCTCAAGAGCAGAAATGTTTTTTAACAGTCAAAGGCTGATTAGCATGAATACTTGTGAGAAGCCTTCCAGCACACATCCCTCAAACCTCCTGTCAGCTATCACCCCATCCCCAGGGCAGAGTGTAGGTGCACTTTCCCGAGCCAACCCACCCAGCCTGCTCAGGTAGGTTTGGTCAGGCAAGGAACAGCAGGGTCCAAAACACCCACCTCAGCCTTTCCTGTGAAGGGCAAGACAAACCAAAAAGCAACTCAGGGACACCTGGCACTAAGGGATGAGGAATGCTTACCTAGGACACCCTAGAGGAGATGCTGGCCCTGTCTAGCTACAGTGAGCTCTATGGTGCTCAAATACCAGAGCATGAGGAGAGCTTTAAAAAAAACCCTATATGAGGGGCTGCACCATTCACACACCAATCGATCCTTGAAATGTTCCTAAGCCTTTCTTTGGGAGTACTGCTTTGACAACAAGTGAAATGTCTTTATTGTTTTATGATACTTAAGATGCATGAATAGACCCTGCAGCCTCCTTACTATGCTGCAGCTGTAAGTAATGAGTCATATAAATAATTTTAAAAGGAATTAACAGGGCCAGCGGATCAATGAACTCTAAAACAAACTGAGGGAACAAAATTTCAGTGCTGTATTTCACCAAAAGGACTTCCACTGCTCCTGAACACTCACTCACCTTCAGCAACATGCACCTTTCTTGCAGTGCTTGGGTATGGAGCTCCAAAATATCTTCAGTTTATGTCAAATGTCCATGTGAACAAAGTGAATTTACCATGAGACTGAAGCAAGTGTCAGTGGTAGATTGTTTTCAGATGTCAAGACAGACAACTATAAACTTTAAAACCTCCCTCTTCTGCTTTATTGACATGTAAATTGTTCAAAAATGTTCTCACAATTCAATAATTACAAAGACTTAGACTTACATTAAAAAAGTAAAAACCAGAAAACCCCAAAGCAGTAGTGTCCAGCTCTAACTGAGCCCCTTTATCAAGAATCTGAGAAAAAGAGCAAGTACTGTCGAACACTTGACGTAACAGGATTAAATGTTGACTAGAACACTCAGTTTAAACTAAAGATAAGTGCACGTCCTATACAGTGTTTCAGAAAAGAACATTAGCCATTGGTATATCATCAGCCCATTTAAACTGAATTTTAAATAAGTGACATCCAACTGTCATAAAATTGGCACAGAAGGCACACTAGTGTGACAATGACAAACTGGATATGCCAGCCACTGAATTAATTACAAGCTTTTAATGAAACATGGTCACAAATCTTTGAGTACTAAATGTATAATACATGGAAGCATGAGATTAAATATACACGCAAAACATCACCGCACGTGGGCCGTCGCAAAATATACAGGAGTGTGTTGTGCATTTTTCTACATGATCAATACTTGATTAATAATCATGGGGTCTTCATGCAGGTGAGGATACAATTAATGAGAAAAGCAGCACCCCCAGTTACACATCCTTCACGTTCTACTTTGGTAACCAATAAACAGACTGATGTTTTAGTGTGATACAGTCCCTTGGGTCCAGCACACTCCAAGGGCAATGTGTCCACAAGACGGCTTGCTAGCTAAACAGCGTAGTGTGTCCTTACACCAAAAACCCAGGAGAAACAAATTCTCAGGAGGAGAAAGACAGGAACTAGGAGTAAAATTTTTTTCACAGCAGTATTTTAAAAGCCCTGACTAATGACTGATGAGGACTAAAAGGAGGGAATGGGTAAAGAGATAACTGTCAGTAGTCCTATGTACAAGACTAAAAAGTTGGTAGAAAGATAGAAAGACAGTTATGCAGCTGTATATGTAATGGCTAAATGAATTAGAAGGCCACAAAACTATAACCAGCTTTTCTTTGACTTCCTGGTGATTCTATTGATGTTGTAAATGACCTACAGCTTCCTACCATTCTCCTTAAGATTTAGGAAAAAAAAGTTACAGGAAAAAGGGAAAAGTGTATTCATCTGAGGATGTAACTAGACCTGCTCACATTTCCTATTTAGAAGTCCAAATTCTGTCTAAAAGGATTTCCTGCTAATCAGACATTACATCATTCTATAGAAAAATAATATTCCTGATATTGTAGCAACATTATCAGTAACTCTCTCTATTTCTCTTTCACCATAAGAATAAGACTATTTACTGGTGGCCTTAAATGCTCCTATGCAATAAAACTGTGTCACAGCTGTGCAGAAAGGAATCAACTGTAACTGAGCAGTGAACAATTCTGCATAAAAAGCTCAATTGCTATTAGTAAAGAATTTTCTTCATTTCCATAGCTTGTATCTACAATCTGGATATATAATTATTCTTGTACAACACTAGAGAGTCTGTGTCAGTCTTGGCACTAGCATCTGAGACAGCTTTGCCCTGCTGTTGAACACCATGGAGTAGTGGATGACAGGAGCTGGAATGGCGAGAGCGGCGCCGTTACGCGTCACAGGTCGACTGGTCCAGTCCATCTAGCGTAAGTTGATTCCTATGAGGAGAGTTGGGACTTGGGGGACCACTTGGATTTGAGCTGTTTGATGGAGTAGAGTGTTTGGTGGAGTCTGAATCAGGCTGTTAATGAGAAACATTAAAATTTTTTTTTTACTTGAAGTGAATTCTATATACTCAAAAGCTTTCAAAGGCACTCAAAAATGAGGGTGAGTAACACCTACAAAGCAGTGTGCATTAGATTAACTCAATAGTTAAACATTCAAGCAGGTACTTCCATTACCATCAACAGGCTCTAGTGCAGTCCCAAAGGTGACCTTCTGACACAACAAGAATTATGGTAAAGTATGTGGAAATTGCTACATCTCTGGCTCCTCTCCTTTAGCCACTGCAAATCTTTCCTGATGGAATGCATCTATCTGTTCATTGTTGTTCAGAATTTACCAGTCTGTAATATTTAGGCAATTTTTATAGCCCAGGAGTAGGTTTATCTTCCCATGTAAACATATAAAAATTATAGTCAAATCATCCTCAGTTTGGTGAAGAGGAAGGAAACAAGGATTATGAACTGTTTACAAAACAGCAACAAGCCTGTGAAGCGCCTAACAAACGAGTGAAGGCTGCCAAGAATCTGGCTGGAGATCTGGAAACAGAATACACTTAGTGGGTTCGTCCTACGTCAATATCTAATAAAGACTATCCACAGTTATTTCCCCAGTGTTAGATTAGTTGTTGGATATTTGCCTTCACAGGCTGGTCTCACTTCAACAGGATGGCTGGCAAGTTTCCCACTATTTTGGTGTGTTACAATTCTGAGCACTGCACACATTCACAGCTGATGAAATACTGCACAAAAAAACCTCTGTTACTGTTGCAGCAACTTATTTTCAAGAAAGGAAAATATATACTCAGCAAATAGACTGAAAGGTGACATCCTTCAAGAATGCTGTTCAGAAGATTTTGCATGGCTTGAACAATAATAAGATAATCTATAACAAGAGTATCCTAACATGATCCAGTTCATAAAGTCAAAGCAATGCGGGAAATAGTATAAAGCCAAAAATGTTCTTAGAGCCTCTTTCCACTTTCAAACTATTATTTTTTTAAATTTAAGAAGTCATAAGAAATTGTAACAGCTACCAAAAAGAGAAAAGATCATAAAAAATCCTTTTTGAATCTACCATTACTCATGCCTACGAACAAGAGCATGGAATAATTAATGAGTTTGAAAAGGTGAGCAGAATAACTAACATAGTCCATCATAACCACCTTTGAAAACCAAGACTGTCTCAAAAATACCTGTGTTTAGAGATCTCCACTTTTATGTGCTTTTAATGGCTAACTGAAGGTGACAAAGGAAGTCAGACCACAGGTGTGATCAGAACTCTGGACCTGGCGTGTGCTAAGGCATCCAGCAAAAGTCTGGCTTCACAGAAACATGTTTCAAAATTCAGAGCATTATATGAGCTTGCAGTTGGGTACCAAAAAGCACTAAAAAAAAAATCTTATTTAGAGACTTTGCTTCCCAGGAATAATTCCTAACACTTTCCTTGCACAGACAGTGCTTTAGCAAAGCTTGGAAGAAAACACATGATAAATCACATACAAAAATCATGTATATTCTCTATTTAGATTCAGGAACACCAGTTTTAGAGAGTCAGAACATTTTAAGTTTGGTGACTACTGCCACATATTCCTATTCTTCTTGCTAAAGGCAGTTTTATGTATTACAAATTTGACTCCTTCTCAAGTTACATGACAAAAAGTCTTCCTTAAGGCAGCACAGAAAATTACTTAACTAGTCATACTACTTTGCTGTTCTATGCTAATATTCCAGAGAACATTTTTAGGAGCTTTGAGGACATTTCATCAATTAGTCAAATTTCCATTGCCTATAAAGCCTAATCGAAGACATAACACTTCTTAAAATATCACCGTAAGAAGATCTTTTCACTGTTTTGCTTTTGTGCTGGCGTATCTAACTTGCAAACATGTATTACAGGCTGGGAAAAACACTTGTGGAAAGAAAACATCTCCATAAACGTCTCTATGAAGTATTTCCTTGGGAAAGTAATTTATTGGAAAAAGAGAACAATCTACGTCAACAGGATATTGTTGGTTTCCATTTACAGAAGCTCTTTTACCTCTTTGTCAAACTCCTGGTCAGGGTCGGACATACTTCGGGAAGGCATGGCTGCTCCCACATCACTGCCACCTGCACAGAGGAAAGGACAAAAGGCAGTTTACAGCTCCTGTTGACATCACAGATCACAGCTCGGAAGTGACCAGCGTGCTCCCAGCCTTACTTGAAGAGGGCCATGAGATGTAGGTTTTGTTTCTCTGCTGCTGCTGCTGACGTGACAGGTTAGCTGAAGATGGACAGGTTTTTTCATCCTGGGCAGGAGGCAGGACACTCTACAGTTGAAATGAAACACCTTGTTAGCCAGCAACAAAAGCTATCCAATTACAAGCTGTTACTCATGAAAACTTTACTGTGCTTTTGAAGCTATTACAACTCAGTGTTGGTAGAAAAACTGAACTTACTTGACCACATCCACATATTTTCAGTAACAGACACAAACCCTGAGAAAGACAGAGAAAGAACTAAGCCCCATAGCAGCCACTGGAACATGTCAGCCAGCAAACCCTCTATAAAGGGGCAGGGACTGTACTAACAGCTCTGCTTTCCTTCCTCCTTCTGCTGAAATGACAAATGCCTGACCCATATCTGGGCTATCTGTGAAAGACAAGAGAAAGCCCAACTAACAGCTCTAGGATGGAGGGTACATACAGAATGTAAAAGTGTACCTTCACATCTTCCTCTTGTGGATTTAACACAAAAATAGCTCATAAAATGCTGTGTTAGTTAAATACAAAATAAAATTAATGCTATAAAGCACTGCAAGTCGCATGCATTTTAGTTACCTCCACAGCATTAGTTTTTTCCCCTTGTTATTGCTCTAGAATTGGTGAAGTATCACAAGCATACCATATTCCACTTCCTAACAGTTTGGAGCTACTCCTACCCTGCTAGGGAAGCAGAGGAGGGACAGGAATAGGAAGAAAGCAGGAGGGAGCCTTGCAGTGAGGAATGGTCACTCTGGAGAGAGATTTCAGCAGAGATAGGGCTCATGTGATAGACGTGCTCAAAGCCTGTTGGAGGTGATACCAAGAGCAGAATGTTGAGAGGATGAGGGGAAAGGAAATTAATTCTGTTATTTTAAGAAGACAAACAAGAAAAAGGAAGGAGGAGAGACTGATTATATACAAAACTACTAACAAGCTCCTGGCAGTGATATCTGTCTTTCAGTGTCTCATTCATAAGTCAGCTAACAGAATTTCCTTGCACAGGATTTAGAAGCATTGCACAGCAGGGACATTCACCTTTCTCAAAAGGATTTAAAGAAGAATTCGGTACAGAGACAATACTTGAGCCCATCCAGCTCATCTTCACAGCTTTTGTGAGTAAGAACAAATGCACATATATATCCCTCCCTTATAAATGTATTTTACCAGTGGGAGGTCCATGAGGACCTGCATTCCATCTCCTGGTCCCATGTGAGCCACGTGGTTGAAATTCGTTGGGTTAGAAATCATCTTTGACCTTAGCTCAGGGTCTCTAAGCATTTCCCTAAAAAAACAAGAGTGATTTTTAGTATTAGCATTCCCAGCAGTCTCTGCATGTCATCATGTATATTCAGCTATTTTTTACAAATAAATTCTTACCGCCTTTGTTGTAACCGCTCTTCCTCAGGAACCTTAAATACGAATCTTCTTTTGCTCCTGGTTCGAAGCATTTGCTTCTTGCTATTGTCAGATGTTTCTGGTACACTGAGGCCAGCTCCTGCTGTAATAGCACAAAGCAATTTCACATACAGAGGTACATGCTGACCCAGACACATTCAACACAAATTTCATCTAGTGCAAAGGTAACATGGTGAAAATTAACCAGTTAGAATGAGTTTCCCATTTCTCCCCTTGCTCAGAACTCACCTGAAAACTTGTTCTTGAAATATATTAACCTTGGCGGCTCACAGTTAAGGAGGTTCAGTGTGCCATCCATGTTTAATGGTCTGATCTGTTTCGTGGAAGGAGACAGAGAATTACCTCAAGTCTAGCATACACTCTGAAGAAACACCTCATTTCAAAGTAACCCAATTAAGTCCAATAGTCAAAGAAAATTACTTACCCTTCGCAGGCCAATAGTCTGGACCCATTCCATAGTGTTAACATCAAACACATCAACACCATACTCGCTATACACTGTTACATATGACGAATTGCAACCTGCATTGAATGAAAACAAACAGAAAACCCTAGTGTCATTTCAGTAGTCCAGAACTGACAAATATTTGAGCAGATTTCAACAGTTACAACTTTTCCACTATGTGAAAGATACATTTTAAAGCACATTTTTCCAAAGCCCCAGTTTCAAACGAGGTTTTTTTTTTTGTGAGAATAGATTTGCTAATGACAACTACCAGCATAATGGAAATATTTAAATTCGACCCTTTCAGTATTTTTTATAACTTCACATTGCCATTTCATGAAATTGCAAAATGGCATCTGAAGTTTTCAGATGCATACAAATTTGCTAGGTGGTAGGAACTGAACAGCTAGCTTTGTTATGGATTACTTCATTTCAGAAGCAGCAAACTAACTATACATCTGCTGTGTGCAGAGGAGATGAGAAAGCCACCATCTGTGAGCTGGGTCATGAACTCAGGATGCAGATCTGCTCTCAATTTCCTTCCTCTTTTGCTTACAATTTTCTAGCTTTAGATATTCAATGTATGGGTTACTTTCATCAAGTTGCAGAAAAATATCACAATGCTTAAAGCCCGTAACTCATTTTCTCTTTTCAACTTTTCTTTTAAAGCATAAAAGACATCAGCAGACAAGTTTATATTAGGTCAAACAAAAAGCAGAGATCTCTAGAGCTTTGTATGAACAAGCTTCTGCTCATGTAAAGACTGCTTCCTGATTTTAAAAGCAGTTACTAGAAACTTAAGGGATTTAATAGAGAGAAGATGTTTCAATAAACAAAATGAAAATAACCCAGTAGGACACTAAACACATCACAGAATCTTCTTAGAAGAACTGAAGTACAGTTGTGCTATTTTTTAAATTCATTAAAAGAATGCCTTGGACAGCTATCATAAAAATGTAATACAAAATTGATTTATGGTCAAGCATTTATTATATATAGTCTTAGTTGGCTTGGATGCTCAAATCAAGAGGGAGAACTGAGCATCAGGCAGAAAGACCATCTGTAGCCAAGGCTGGCACTTGCCAGCCAGAGCTGATGAGCTTGACCAGATCTCAAGTGGTTCCCAGAGAGTAGTGTCAGTGCCTGCACCGGGCTTGCCCATGCTCCAGCCTCCAGGCCAGCTGGCTCCAAGGCTCTGCACCAGGCTGCACGGGAGCCAAGCAGCCCTAGGACACACACAGTGTCTCAGCACAGGACACCAGCACCAGGCTGCTGTAGGGGCAACCCTGACAGGCCAGTTAGGGTAACAGAGCTGTGCTAGTGCTCACCCTGCCCTCTCCTGGGGTGAGGGGACTGAATGCCCCCCACACAAACTCTCTCTTTTACCCAAAACCTCTCTACAATGTGGTGTTTTACCACAGCAGAATCGCTTCCACTTTGTTGCTCTCTCCTATGAAGACTAGTTGAGAGAGTTGGGGCTGTTCTCAGCCTGGAGAAGACTCTGGGGAGATCTTCCAGCACCTCCTGGTACCTAAAGAGACTACAAGGGAGCTGGAGTGGGACTTTTTACAAGGGCATGGAGTGATAGTACAAGGAGAAATGGCTTTAAACTGAGAGTGGGTTTAGACTAGATATTAGGAAGAAATTTATTGTGGGGGTAGTGAGGCACTGGAACAACCTGCTCACAGAAGCTGTGGGAGAAGCTGCTCCATCAATGCTAGTACTCAAGGTCACGCTGGATGGAGGTTTGAGAAAATTGGTTTAGTAGAAGGTGTCTCTGCCAGGGGAGTTTAAAGTAGGTGATCTTTAAGATCCCTTCCAACCCAAACCATTCTATAATTTTACAACCTCCTTATGGGATAGTTAAAAAACCCATCATCACTAGTGACAGATACTAGGACTGAGGAGGGAGGACAAACCTAATGAAAAGAGAAGTAATTCAGTTCCCTTTGGCGGCAGAAAATGTTGCTCTTTCTACAAAAACAGCCCTAGGCCAGCACCACTCAGGATTTCACGTACAAGAATGTTATAAAAGAGTTTACAGTAAGAACAATTCAAATAACAACAGACAAAACCATTAACTAGCAAGTCTAGTCTGCTGAAATGCAGAAAACTGTAAAGCTGATTAAGGAAAAGGAAACATTAGTTTTAGCTAATAGTGTTTTAAAGTAAATTTGCCACTACATTGTTTCCTTGGGACTTTGCTTCAGACTTCTGTACAGAAGTAGGTCAGAGTAAAGTAAGCAAACCATTTCAGTTCAAATCAAATACAATTAAACACATTCCTATTAGGGCCTGGTCTCATCAAACCAACATACACCTACATCCTTGCTGTACTACTTAAACAAAAGCCTATTTCTTGCCTTCATTCATTCAAAAAAATTTAATTGCTATTTGAACTTCAAATAGAAATACCAGATTTATCATCAACCGCCTTTGACTACTGAATACTGAAAAATGCTCTGCATGTGCATCTGCTCTACCAAGCTGATAACCAATGCTCCTGAAACAAGGAGAGTGATTCAAATATTACCCTCCACCTACACTATTTTTGGATATTGTTCCCCTAAAATTAAAACCAAAAGGAGAAAATTTTTATCTCTTATTATCTTTATGAACCTTTAGTCTTGCAGTGACATTTCTTCTTCAACTTTCTACTGTACCTTGAGTACAGTACACAGAAGACACCCTACAGGCAACTGGACATTTATTTATTTTTGTTCACTCTCCTTGTGAACAAAAACCTTTATACAAATACAAAGACAGGGAGTCTTGCACTGTCCTGCATCCAGGACTACCCTCTGTAGAAATTATTTTGCATTCCACTATTTATTCTTCTGTGTCCTGTAATAAGACAGAGCATTTCTTGCAGCATCCAGGATCTCCAAGTCCAAAACTATGGAAGAACTATGTGTCTGTTAACTCATTGAAACTTAAACTCAATATTCAAAGACAAACTGAAGCAAAATTGAATACAATGCTGAGTATTTTTTGACAAGTAAAGCAGCAACAGGGATATGGCAACAGAAAAACATATACATACTACAGGCAACAGGAGTTGCAGGCCACATTAGTTCCTGCATGCGTGACCTTCGACCTTGCGAATCGACGTAAACTCCCATATGGCTGAAGCAAAGCAGGTATTCCTCATTACTGAGCTCCACAGCACAAAGGGCATCAAAAGACTGCTGTGAGAGGAAGATAAGCGAGGGGTCATTAGGATTTACCAGGTTTATAGATTGTCCATCTCCCTGGATGGTCAACAGAGAGAACCCAGACTGGTAGCCAACACAGAGCTTGTCCTTGAACACTGTCATCCACTGTACGATTCCTGGAGCCTGAATTTCACTGAATTTTTTGTGGAAAGGTTTAGTTCTGTGAATTTCATAGCAAAAAACCTGTCGCTTGACAGCCACAAACAAACAAGTAGAAGAACTCTTCTTCAGTGTTCCAGTTGTAATCAATTGGCAGCCTTTAGTTTCTGCAAGCTTAATGTCAAAGTTCCCTTCTGACCCATCCAGAGAGGCCCAGGGGTAAAGGTGGACATGATGGTTCCGACCACAGATGAGGATGATAATTTTTTCTTTGGGAGCAAGCTCTATCTGATACACCTTCTTGCAGTCAGCAGCTCGGACTATCACTGCAAAGGAAAGAAGAGCTGCCATAAGTTAAACAGGAAAATTACCAGGCCCAGAAACACTGCAGTGCTACATAGTGATGCCTGAAAATTAATCTAAACACAGACATATACAGGTGAGGAAGAGCATTTATTGCATGTTTGATTCTCCGTTATTAATTCTCAGAGCAAACAATGAAACAAAGCACTCCTGTAAACCACTCTATTCATAAAAAAAAAATCTCAATACTTTGTGGGAAAACGCTGAGAAATTTTTTAATAGAATTGTATCTGTACCACTTGTACAGTGCAAGATGCTGCATCTTCCGAAGTGGGTCCCACCTCCAGGAAAACATCAGCATCTTCAGTAAATTTTAGAGGAAGACCAAATTAGCAGAATACAAAGACAAGAAAAATAAAGTATTTAATCCTGATAAGATAGGAGACAAAATACTGTACTGTTGGCAGATTTCTCAGCCAGATAAAAAAGAGTACAGTAAGGGGGTGTAAAACATATATATGGAAAGGCAAAAAAATGCTGTGTGTGATGGGGAAAGGATAAGAAGGAATGAGCTTAGGCAGCAGGAAGAGAGGCTCACGACAGGACCAGAAAAACCCTTCTGAGAGCAAGGACTAGTCAGGCTACCCATGGGGATTTTTGCTGTTTGATACATTTTTTTAAAGCAGGGTTAGAGGCAGCTAAGGGAGTTAGGTACAATGTGTACTCTTTGGGAATCTTGGCTATACAAAAACTGTCAAGAATGTAGTAAGTATTTCATGGGATACAAAGAGAAGAGCAATTCTAAACTAAGAAACTNGGGAACTGAACCCAGAGAGTTTGCATCCAAAGACTGGGACTGAGCGATACTGTTCTGTTTTGTTGTCAGTTTTTATAGCTGTTGTTGTTGTTGCTGTTTACCTTGTTAGATATATTAGTAAAGAACTGTTATTCCTACCCCCATATTTCATGCCTGAAAGCGTCTGATTTCAAATTATAGTGATTAAAAGGGAGCGGATTACAGGGAAAGGGGCTCATCCCTCTCCTTGGCAAATACCTGTCTCTTAAACTGAGACACAAGCATATTAAATTAAATTGCAATTAAATTAAATTTTAACCTTAATTTTTCTGCTAGCTGAATGTATTAAAAATATTTGTGAACTGTAGTTAAAAAAAAGAGAACTGTTAATTGGAAATTCTTTGCCTTTTTCAGTAACAGTTGAGTAATGTAGCCAAAGTTATACCAAGTTCTCTTAACTTGGCAATAAGTTTATTATAAGTTTAAATAAACTTAGCTGTTTAAATCACAAAATGCTGTTGTGGTATACCCCCACCTGCATAAAAAGATGAAATGTCTGAAGAAATGTTCTATAAATAACCAGCTTTGCCACAGAAAAATGGTTTTCTTCCTAGCTCCAACTCCAGCTTATTTGTCGAGAATTAAGCAATATTCTAACCAAAGACCTTTGCTATAAACAGCTGGCAGTTAATTAAAACTAACTAAAAATTACAACTGCCATAAAATGAAAAACAGATTATGATTTATAAAAATGCTATTAACACAGAGAACTGGCCATAGAAAACTCCCCCTAAACATCTCTTAACTTAAAACCAAGATTGATAATTAATTTTCACATTTACGTATGACATGGTGATGCAGATAATTGTTCCTTTATGAAATGACCTTTCAAATTAAATTTATGACTTTCTTTTATGCCAGTAGCTGTACTGGAATCCCTGGAATTATTTGCATCTCAAGTTATGTTTATATCTAACTACTTAAAGAATGGTGACCACTGAAGCTTACTCAAAGGAATGGTATTCATTACTGCTAAAAAGAATTTAAAATATCTGCCGTCTCTATGTAAAGCAATTTCTCCTGGAATTGGGCAATGTCTTACTCTAAACAAGAAAAAGCAGTAACATTTTTCTTTTGACCCAAAACCACATCCCTGATATAATTTAATTTTCAAACTCAAGTAAGTGCTTAAAAACCTGTATTTACTGCTTTATTTTACATTGAAATGCAAGCTTTAGCATGAGTAAAATCCAACTTTCAAATAGCTAAAAACTAAATTACACAGAAAAAGGAATTGAGAAAATCACTGACAAGACTAGCACCTCAAGACACATTTGCCTTGGACACCATCAGTCTGCAAGAGAATGTAAGTGGTTGTCAAATTTCTGGAAGAAACAGACAAGACATGGAGGCTTTAAAGAGAAGTCTACAAACTTTCTGTGTGCCTGTACATGCTTTGTGTGCTGAAGCATTTTGATACCTGCTGTGGGAACACAGCTAAGGTGAGAATGTGCCCAGTAACTCATCCCTTAAATTTCAGCCAGTCAAGTGAATGGAATGGTAACGACCAAATTAGTGTTTATCCCTCACATTCACTTTTCCTTCTTATCAATTAACTGAGTGCTTGATACCTACTATACATGCAATCTATATTAGAGCAACACTAAAAGTTAAGGAGCTCATTATTTCGTATGCAATTATTGAATGCATTATGGCCTAACTTACCATCACGGGTCACCTCTATCACATACAGTCCTTCTTCTGAACCAATTGCTATTCTATCTCGATCTAAACCAAGAAGGAAAAAAAGGCCATTAATTCAGCTACTCCTAGTCTTATCTTTAAAACAGGCTGTTTGTTTTGAACAGTCGAAAAAATTTCTTCATAGATTTTCACCAGAAAAATCAATCTTGCTTGAGTTCACATAGTCTGTCAAAAGCATGCAATAGCATATTGCTACAACAACCTGCTGAACAACTCAGCAGTATTATTTACTCCAAGTGGATGAAGAAACCTGAATATCAGTGCAAGATTAGCATTTTTTGCCCACTATTAAATTCCTATGAAGGAATTCAGCTGAGGAATTTATTTCAAGGTGTCAGTGCTCTCATTATAAAAGCCCATCTAGAAGTTCCAACAATCTTCACTCACTGATAAAACAAACATACCTACAATAGCAGCAGCTAAACTTGCTTTAATAAGAGGCAGTGTACTGTCATAGGCTTCTTGTGGAATATGCACAACCTGGTTCCTCAGCCTGTTTTTGTGCAGGATAGACTGCAACCCTTCTAGGATTCCAACCCACTTTCTCTTTTCATTCTCATTTTCCGTCAGGATCAGTAGAGAACAAGACTTTGAAGGCAAACCTAAGAGAGAAGCTGTCACCTTTAAACAGACAGAGACAGTGAAATTAGTTAGAGTAATAAAAGACCTTTTTCTCACACAGAACTGTGAAAATAAACTACACTTCCTCATGACAATGGAATGATATACCCAAAGGGCATACACACAGCTAATACAGCCACAGTGCTTCAAAAAGCAACCAAAAAACAACCACTGCACAAGCCACCGTGGTTTAGTTTAAAAGTATTCAGCCTTGCTTAAATATTCTGAATCCTAAAATACGGGCAAGGAATGCTACAATAATCAATACATGGCAGTAAAAGGCTCCTTCCTGTTCTGAACCATAGTTTGTCCTGATCCCTCCCTCCCATAACTTACTGAGATTGACACACATGCTTAGTGAACCAATAGCATTTAAACCCAAAGGCATTGCTATCATCAGTTATAGATTTTGATTTTGTTATCTAATTTTCCAAGTATTTGTCCAGGGGAAGAGCACATCATATCTGCATTCAAAGCTCTGGAGGAAAGCAATATTTGAGACTGAAGTACTGCATTCTCCCATGTCACTGTGTGAAAAGAAAATCACTATGGCTTGACTTAATTTTCAGTTAAATCCTCCTATAGATCTCAAAGCAGAATGTGCTCTAAACAGAAAAGCAATCCAGGAACTTCTGTTGCCTGAAGAATGCATGAAAGCAGTGAGTTTCTGTATTCAAATGCAAGGGACTATAGATACTAGCTACTAATGTATTCCTTTCTAAATTTTAGAATTCCAGATTTAATATGATTCCTACAAAACAGAAGAATTGAGTTCCTGTTGTTAAAAACTAAATACAGCATTCAGATAGAACATACACTAAAGGGGATATTACAGCTCAGCTAATTATTTTCTCTTATTTTATTTTTTTTCTGCTATACTTAAATATGAAATTAAGGAAACTAGATCAGATTCAGAATATTCTGTTACAGCACTGGTTCCTAAAGCAAGAGTCCAAAGCTAAGCAAGAAAAAACAAAATCTGGCAATACCAATGGAACAAGAGAGAAAATATACTGAATTATAATCAGGAAAATAAAAAAAGAGTCAAACTTTATATACAAGAAAGCAGCTAAAGAAGGAGAATTTTGTTCTTTACAGTTTAGTTATAAGAGGAGCACCATATTGTTCTTCTATCTATGTCAGCAGCCCTTGTAAATTCTTACACCTCTACATAACTTAATCAACATTAGATATGGACAGCATATGCCATTATCAAAACAAAACACTATGCTATTTAACTGGTATTTTGTAAGAGTCATTTGGTAGCCATACCCTGAATATACAAGGGATGTCTTTCCGAGTGGCGTGTATTACATCCGATGCTAGGACAGAGCTCACACAAAAATCTTCATCTCTAGTGAGAAAAGAGAACAAAAGCATCACATACAAGCACACACTAGGATTATTCAGCAAAATCTAACTGGTATCGCCACTGTTTCAATAGGCTGCAATCTCCTAACACCGCACAGTCACAACTGCTTTGTTATGCTCTAACCATCCTTGACCCAAACAATTCACAAGCCTCAGTTATGTCTCTACAGCATGTGGTACGTGTATATCAGTCCACCTGAAGTTAAATGGGGTGGCTTTGTGCAGTTTTGGTGTCCCAACCACACCTATTCTACAGTTAGAAGCAAGAATATTGCTCTTCCAGCCCAGCAGACACATTAGAAATGAATAACTCATACCTCAATGTGTAGCAAGAGAAGGGCCTTTGGAAAAAAAGAAAAATCACATAAAAAAGCTCTTGGCAACATAATTATAATTTGTGGGTTTCAAATAAGGGTTTTCAAAACAGCTAGATTTTATTCTCTATTACAGAAAAATAAACAGACATCAGAACAACTTTTGCATTTCAGAGTGCTCCACCCCAGAGGGCTTGTCTACACTAGCCTTTTTAGACTGAATTTGACCAAGTTGATCGCCATAATTGCCAATTTTAGTGCAAAGATGACACTAATGTCTGAAACTTGCTCGTGCTACAATTCATAGCTGTGGTGGTTAACATCTATTAAAAACATCTAAGAATCCTCAGATGACAGCCTCAAAGAGGCAGCTACAACAAGCAGATAAAGCATGGGACAGTTGGAATATGGTGTCTGGCTGAGTTGCTTCAAGCAATGTACTGATGTGAATGCTGCTATTTGCAATACTTCCACATTCCTGCTCCTGCTGCCAGCATGTCAGAGAGCTGACACTGACAGCTCCCAGTGAGTGTGAGAACAGCACAGCAGTACTGGTGCAACCCCACAGTACTGCTGTCTGGAAAAAATATAAATCAAGGTGCTTGTGAATGCAAATTTTATATTCCACACAGGTACAAAGGTGCTATAACATTAAAAGGTATTATACTTTCTTGATATTTTCATAAATTGAAATAAAAAAACTTCCTTGGTTACTCTGATCTCAGATATTTGGTAAACAGTGTTCACTGGTTCTGATGGTTTCCATGAAATAGTAACTCCTGTTCAAAGGCAGGGTCAGAGCCATTTGCAGTGTAAATTAGTTGGTGCTTTTCTGCAGACTGCTTCAATTTTTCTAACATTTCTGAACTTACTGGCTATGGGATGATCTGTGACTCAATGTCAAGGTCAGAGTGCATGAGAAAAGCAATCTACCAATAAACACTTGCTTTTTACAGGTGCATATGGAATTCTAAGAAGAAGCATGCTAATGCTGTAAATACTGGTGTTTGCAGAGTGAGTGACTGTAAACTCACTTAAGTAATTTCTTGTTGACCCAACTTGATCAACCTAAACTCAGCTGCAGTTTATGTACAGAATACACCAATCTTCTTAGGCCAGAGCTCTCAAAATCTTATAATTTCTTGTGTACTAGGAATAAACACTTCTGATAAGAAAAAAGTAGAGAGGATTTCTACTCTGCTGTAACAGTACAAACCTGAGATCTAAGACTTGACTTGCCACAACTCCAGGCTGGGTGGATTTTCCTTCAGGCACATCATATAAGAACAGTTTACAGTCACAGACAACTGCATAAGCCCTCTGCCACCCTTTCTTAACTCCTGTAGGCTTTGGGACCTGCAGGTAAATAATCAATTCCTTATTATGTGTAAGCACATGTAGAAGACACATAAAGCAGGACATTTAGAAAAGCTTATACTTAGATCAATGGAATTAGAGCACATTCTACTTGTTCTTAAAAATAGGATGAAAAATATAATGTAATCAAGGAATCATTTTTCCTCTTTTAAGTTCAACCATTCCTTGTTACACCTTTAAAAATATATTAAGACTTGTATAAAGATATTAGGCTTAGATAGTCCACCAATGCCAAAATGGTAAGACGGTTTACCTTTTGTATTATGCTTACATCAAAAATGATATAAATTCTTTCTTAAACCATTCTTTTTTAACCCTGCTGCTTATGAACATTGTAGCTACTAATCTACTGACCTTCAGCTCTTGTAGTAAAAACGAGTGTTTATCCCACATCTAAAGCAACGAAGGTTAAATAAGTTACAAAGATGGAACACAAAGCCTTAAGGCTTTAGCACTATTTAGGAGATGTGTTTAAACATACTTAGAGGGTCCAGCTGTAGAGCTGTAAGTGAAGTTAAGTATTCTCTTGTCCAAGAAGAAAAAAAATGTTACCTTGACATAACCTTTGTATGCTGTTCCTATTCCTCTTTGCACATCTACTCCAAGAGGCCTTTTGGCTTGTTCAGGGGGTATAGGGCAGACCTGAGGTGCACTGTCCTTGCAGGAAACATGGCATGCAAATGAACACACTAAGTACAAAAGAGAAAACTCACAGTGAAATAAGTGTATGAGTCAATCATAACAGGTGATTAACATACTCTACACTCAGCAAATTAATTAATCACACTGAAACTGGCAAATATTGCAATAGCTCACACTATGCTGAAGGAGTGAACACAACTAGATACTGTATGAGACTCTCCAAAGTGCTTTTATTGCCTCTTTTTAGCCTATTACATTCATAAAGTGCAGGAACTGAGTCAAGGAAAATGAGGCAGCCTTGCTGGTGTTAAGCACCAACTAACCCAGTCACAGAAAAGAAACAGTATTAATAAACGAGGAATAAAAATTACAGGGTAGCACTAATAGGTGTTTAATTTGATCCACGTAAGCAAAGACAAAGTAAAACTAAACTGATCAAAAACATAGAAAGAGTTAAGCTATTAAACACAAGATACAGACACAAATAAAGCATAAATAAAGTAGAAATCAGGGACAAGGACTGAAATATTGCATGATATATCTATATATATCTATTGCCCAGAGTTCAAGTAAATTCAAATAAGGAGAAAACTAGCACTGCATGCTTTCTTTCCATTTGCACCAATTTGAGCTGCACCAGCAAGGGACAGAGGTCTCTAGGTCTTGACTAGAGAGTACTTCACACAGAAGCAGTACACAGAAAAAATTCATAATACATGCCACTTCACATGAGACAGACTACAAGAACTGTGGAATAAGTTAATGTGTTATATTGAGGCATCTGACCCACAGCTTAGGGGCCAGATCTTTCCACAGAGATTTTGCTTTGTTTGTCCCAGATACCTTGCTTCTACCAGTAGGCTTGGGAAGGCAGGAAGAGAGGAGCATGAGACTCTGATCTGTCCTGTGTTTCCTCCTAACCATATTCTCAGAAGTGGGAATCTGGCAGATATCCTAGGTACATCTTGTTCTGTAATTATGAAGTGTCAAAGGATTCCAAAAAACCTGGAAACAGCCTCCTTCTGCTATAGCCACAGACAGGGCAAAACCTCATGATGCCTGAGGGAAGAGACAGCAGAGGGGGCAGCCCAGAGCAGGCTGCCTGGCTCGCTCCCAGGAGGGCAGGGATTACCAAAAAGTCATACACACCAAGTACTGTAGGTGCTCCCCAAGACCAGGTCACAAATTCAGCTCTTTGAGGAGGCATCATGATTATTTGGGTCTGTGGATATCAAGTTACACCAGTTACAGAATAGGGAAAATCCACAGGATAGAGTCAGTTCCAGTCTTCTGTAAGTGTAGCTGAATTTTACCACAGTCTCTAGGATTAGAAAGAGGAGGAACTGGGAAATGCAAGTGATTGAGAGGGGAACATTTGGCAAAGTTTTGTTCTATTGGATTCATCTCTATTTTTATATCAATGTGATTTCACTTCTTCTGTAGCAATCAAGAACTGCTGTAGATCAGGCAAAGTGGAAAACTAATGATGCACAGCTTAATCAAAATACACAAGACAAAAGAAGAATGAAGCCGATAGCTACACTAAGGGAAAAAGACATTTTCAAGCTTGCAAGAAGAGATGCAAAACAAGACTTCAGAACTGTCAGCAACAGGAGACAAAAGGCAGCCCCGGGGCAAGTGCTGGCAGAGTAATAGGTCCTCCTGGGGAAGAACTGCCACCAGAACATCTGCCAGGAAAAAAGCCCTGAAGGGCAGATGAGGCAATCTACATGTGATACTGAGGGTGTCAGTGCAGAGGCTGCCACTAGGAAGAACTAAGCTGGGTACAGAAATAAAGTTATTTACACTGTAGTATGTACACTACATGGATTTGTGGCCTATTTAACTGAGTTCATGTGTCTAATTAATATACAGTAAGTATTTTCAAATGAAAATACCTCCATAAATTTGAACATGGAATTCAGTAGTGATACATGCATCAGAGAAAGCATTTTAAATAAAAACTAATGGACAGCAAGACAGGCTACAGGCTAAATAAACGAGCAAACAGTCCTCCCAACATAAAGGGTTTATGAACTGAATAGCATAAAATAGACATAATCAGATTCATGTCACCAGATCATTCCTGCAGTTTTCTCTAGCACAACAAAAGAAACCAGTTCTGTCTTCCCCACTCCCTCCCTTGCACTGTAACAGCACTAATGGTATTAGAATTAATTAACAATATGCAAGGAAATCATAGTTCATCATACATCATCATTCTCCTAAAGAGACTTCAGGAATAAGCTGTGCTGCAATAGAAAGGAAAATCATCCAGTGGCAGCCACCCCTTTCTTTCATTCCCTCCCCAAAGAAAGGGTTGTCTTAAAATACATTGGGATGCTTTTTTGAGGGGCTTGCTCAAAATTTACAAGAAGTTTCACCAACTCACCGTCACAGGCATAACCTTGTCGAACTAATCCCACCATTAGAGAGGTGCAATGACTACACTGCGTGGGGCTTGTGAACGACTTGATATTGAGCTGGTGAGCTTTAGGCTGAAAGATACATTCAGGATAAAAAATAACTTCATTTTCTGGGCTTAAGTAATGCAAGCTCCTCCCTCCACCACCCTCCAGTATATCAGTGTGTACATTATGAAGTCTGGACTTCTTTTATGTAAGTGTATCTTGTAGCAGGTGCTGCAAGTCAACGGTAACAGTTTTATTTCCAACTCCAGAAGACACTCAAACCCAAAACTACAATCATGTTTTGTCATCCCTTCCAACAAAAAACATGCATGATATGCATGTGGAAACGTTTGATTAACATTTGATTAAAAACACAGACCTAACAAAAACACACACATGACGAACCCAAACAGGACAAGAAAACACGGAGGGCTAATTTATAAATGATATTTCTTTCCTTTGTTCTTTAGAATAAGGTTAGCACAGTCCCCCTACCTTTGGTACAGCTAGAGAAATGGACTGAATGGTGGGGGAAGGAGCAGCAGGCATCCTCTGAAGCCGAATTGGTTCCTGAATCACAAGAAACTGTAATTGAGCAAAATAAGGCTTCAAGAATTTGTTTCAAGATCGGGGTGGCAAAGCTTATTGTTCCAATTTTTTTTCCTTTCTGAAAATTATCAAAAATTTAATCATCGTAAACATTGCCATTCTGATTTAATAGAAACAGATTGTGTTTTAAAGCGCTCACAGGAAAGCCTGCACACTAACAAACAAGCAGCAATACAGAAAACATGAAAATGAGATACATCAACATAGACAAAGCCAGGGAAAAGGTTTCATTTGCAACTGTCCTCAAAGCAGGTGAAATTAACGCTGAGACATTGCAAATACACAGCACTCAATCCTGCTTCTTCATCATGAATGCTGCAGTATGCATTTATCGCAAACAAGACAGAGAGACTTTCTGGTGAATTACTCTTCAGGGTAAAGTAACGGGTCTCTTACTTCTTGTTGTTGCTCTGCAGTTACAACTGAAGTAGATGGTGAAACTTCTGACTTGGGACCCTGCATTTCCTGCTCGCTAATAGAGCTGGTCTGCAAAAGTGACAGCAAACATGTTAGATTAGATACCATGTATCTGATGAAGTGCCCTCATGCTAACAAAATGGAAACAAGACTCAGTGCCGATTTCTATATGAAGTACACATACATTTAACATCCACTCTGAAAAAAGATCTTTCCTCAAAACAAACCCTGACACCTGATGGAAAAGCTGGTAGTACTGAAATGCAAAATCTCATAGTAGACAGCATAAATGCTCTAACAGTTGTATTCTCCCAGCAATCTCTTGCTTGCAGGTATGGAATGGCATTTGAGTAGCTTGGCAATCATCCCTAAAATAGCTGATTTCTCATGGTAGCTTACTACACTAGGATTTTTCTAGCATACAGAAGTCACAATGCTGCCACAAGAAAAAATCTTAAAGTAGTAATACTTCAAGAAAGTTGTTTAAGAATGACTGGCCTCTGCATTAAAATAATCATGTCTAGTTAATCACAGTGTTGTATAATTCACTAACAGTTAAAGCTAGCATCCATTACAAGCCATCTATTAATTTCACACTTAAATTAGCAACTACTAATTGCCAGCACAAGGGGGAAGTATGCTACAATTCCAGAGCTAAAATAGCTGGGTGTGGAAGTAGGATTCTGTATTACTGTACTCTCAGAACATCATGAAAACTGTGATTAACAAACATGAGATTAGACTTCACATCAATGATGTAATTAGCACTAAAGGCAACAAGTAATGAATCACTCACTTCCCAGCCAGTATAGACAGGAAGACATCTCAAGTTCAGTTAGCTCACTAAATTTGCTCAGATACTTGTTATTTTGTTTTGCTCCAAATTGATTTGAAGGGCTGGGCCATTTAAGATCAAATTGCACCGTTATGTAATATCAACAATTTTAAAATACTGTGTGATTCAGTTTTAGCTATATAGGTAGTCAAACTATAAAACAGTAAGCCTCAAAGAGGTTTAGTGCATTAAGTTACAGAGAAATTAAGGAAGCAAAGTATCTAGTTTTAGAGGGCCATTCTTTCTAAGACAGGTCACAACAAAATAAGGACACAAAACTACTAGCAAAAACTTACTTCTTCCCAAAAGGCTAGCAGAGAAGATGTAGACGAAGAAGAAACAGAATCCTTTGTTGTAACAGATATGAGGGATAAAAACGATCGCTTATCACCCACAGGAAAACTTCGGACAGAGTATTACTTGACTAGCTAAATAAAATATTTTATATGGCCAAATGATACTCATTCAAACTAAATTAAGCCCAAAGCAGATGATACAAAATATCTTTATAGGCACATGTGAAAAAAAAAGTTAATATAAGTTATTAAACACAGTATCAGCAATTTTAATGTAATTAATCAGAAAATGCACCTGCATTTCCATAGAGAATATATATTTATTTCAGGACCCGTAGAATGGAACCGTATTTAGTTATGGGCTTGATATTTTACATATTACTGTTGTACATCTATCTGGTACTTTTTAAAGCAAAGTTTTAAAACATCAAAGTCAGTAGATAAAAGCTAGTACTGAGAAAGTTGCATATATCATGCTTCTCTCTTCCCTGTCACCCATAGAGCACATGTTGCTACTTCAACAGAAAGGTAGCATAGACATTTTGTGAGTGGGAACAGCAAATACACGAACTGTATGAAAATATCACAGCATGTCCATAGGCTTTTGTGTTTTTAGCAGCATTGACAAAAAAAAAAAGAAAAAAAAAAGAGAGAGTACACATCTCAGATAGAAAATCTAACCAGACTTATGAGGTTTTAACCTGAGCCCCTTTAACTCCACTCCATGAACAGATTATTCGTTTCAGTTCAAGTTCTGTCTACGCTTTGCAAAACAAAATCCTAAAAAACCCCAGAAAAATCTTCAAGGATCAAGAGTTCATGAAGTAAGGAAATGTGATTCAGTGTTGCATTTAAGAGCTGCTTCCTCGGGGAATGCACAAGTCATTTAAAGTGAAACGCCTACTTGGAGCTGTGATTTGTATGATTCGTTTTCTAAGGATCACAGGGTGTGTCACAATAAACTTATTATACCAACATCTGTGGGTGCTCTGATTCTCTTCCCAGCTCCTTCTCCTCTAACCACTCCATTAAGATCTGGAGCCAACAATTTTACGTATCTGTTTGAGCATTCCTTGAACTGTGTGAACGCTTTTCCTTGTAACAACCAGCATCTTCCAACTGCAAAGCATTTAATTCCTTATTTGTAACAGGGCGTGCCAGCATTTCCAAAAAACCTCGAACATATTTCGTTTAGCAAATGTTTGAGATTAACCTAAACAAAGAAGCTAGAATGGGAAATAATTAAAGTCAACTTCTGAGAACATTTCCAAGAGGTGCCAGCTTCTCTACAAAATGCCAAGCAATCTAACAACTTCTGGCCATCCAATTTTGTGCCTGATTTGGCTAATATGCAAGATACCAATCTGCCATGCAGTGCCTAAGAGTTACTTTCAAATAATAAAAATGTAATTCGGTTATCTCATTTTTGTAGTTATTTTATGCAATAACTCACTCTGAAAGTCAAATCACGTGCAAGAGGAGAGGTGTTGAAATAGTCAAAAATGGAATCTTGAAAGTCTGGAAGTTTGAGACCTAAAACCAAAAGCAGGACAGGTTTAGCTAAAAGGCAACATCACAGGTTGTATTAAAACTCTGCTTAGAACACAGTAAATTTAATTACCTGAATCCGTTCTGTATTTTTCTTCCAATTTTTTTTTCAAACCTTCTACCTCTTCCAACAGTTCTCTATTTTTTACTTCTGATTCCTTTAATTTACTAAAGTAAAAAAAAAATTATCAAAATGTAATCTGAAATGTCTTAAAGGCAGGAATGCCAGTACACAAAGTTGTTAATTTCTGGTCCTACATCTCAAGGCTTTCAGAAGAAGCCTTTTTGTTCATGTTTTTGGAGGGTTATTTTGGGTTTTTTTGAGGGGCATTGTGGTTTTTTTAAATGATTTTTTTTAAGGATGATTAATTTTACTGTTCCCCTGAACAGACTCCTCCTTACTTGACTAGATATTTAAAACTGTACTTAAAACTTGTGCTATCACTGCAGTTATCCACCAAACAAAATTATTCTAATAGTACTTAGACTTTTAATTCCCAAAAACATGTCTAACTCTCCAGTTAGTCGAAGATATGGTAGTGAATTTGCTTTGAATTTGCTCTTTTTTGTTTCTCAGATGCCCATAACTTAATATAGCAGTGAAATGTAGAAGACATTTTTACAGTTCTCATTTTTTTCAGCTCTCATTTGACTATGTAAGAAACATGTAGTCTGTAGAATGGGATCCTACTGACAGAGTCCAACATCCCAGGCACAAGGGGCCATTTTAAGAACATTGCAGCTATTCTAATCCACAGTTTAGATCAGCACATTAATCCCCAAACAGAAGCAAAACACTCATTACCTTTCAAAAGATATGTTTGCATCTTTGACTTTCCGTAGCTCTTCTTGAACTAGTTGTTTGGCACGAATTTCTGCATCAAGGGCTGACTGTAATTCCAGCCTTGCTGACATATCCAACTTCTGACTGCGTCGCACTTTCCAAAGTGGATCCTATTACAGTAAGTTATTGAATATTACTATCAACTGGCTAAGGATATTTCTGTTCTTGTCCAAAGACATAAATTAGCTTTCACACAGGTTCAGAGAATGCTCTTTAAATCAGCTATGGACAGCATACCTGCTGCATGAAAATTAGTCAATAGTCAGTCTTCATTACACAAAAATGAAGTAACGAGCAATTTTAATATTGGTTACACCATTAACACCGTATGCTGGAAACCAAAATGCTGGATCACTGAGCACAGAAGTCAAACAGAACCCACTGGAAATGACTAGTTTTCACTGTCAAATCTAGAAGAGAATGTAAAATTTGCACAGTGATATAATGGACTTCCAAAGATGAGATAAATGTCAACATTTAATGTAGAACATACTAACATAAAACATACCAAGAGTAGCAAAACCATGAGAAGACAAAATGGAAGAGAGAATCTGGGTCTTGAGATGCCCAAGATACCTGGAACGTTTGCCTAAGCAAGTCTTATGCTTGCTAAGTAGCACATACTATATATATATATGCTACTATACATATAACATATGCTATACTTCAGCATGCACCATGCAATTCCTCCCTATTACCCCAAAAGCTAACATTCTGAGCTCTTCCAGGAATTTTTCAGTGTGGAGTACACTTCTGATATTCCATAATGAATGCCTCTCTAGTCACAGATGAACTTGCAAATAAGAGTTATGAAAATTGAAAAGCATTTTTTGATGTTGAGAAGTAACTGCCTTAGAGCAGGCTCCGTAGAAGTTACAAAACCAGTTATAATATAAAGAACAGACAGTGTTCTTTATTCTGGCAGTAGCTAAGATAAAAATGCAAACTGCATTTGATCCAATCTTTCTTCCCATTAAACCTCTCAATATTATAATTGTCTCCTGATGATGCAGACAAATGTCAGCTCACATAAATAAAACTTTCTCTTATTCTCTCATATTCATAGGTTTGGAAGGGGTGAGTAACTTCTCATGTGCATAAACCAGCAGCAGATGGATTCTGGATGGCAGACTGGTGATTGGCATTACCAGGGATATGAACTCCCATGCCAAGCTGCAAATGGCTCTTCCTTTCCTTATGCAAGTGTTTTTCTCTTTGAAACCATACTCCTTTATGAGAGCTCTTTTGTTACATTTTAGGGAAGTCATGTTAATACTGTATGGGAAAATTATGGCACAAAGGTCTCATTGTTCTGCATGTAAATAATGCCACAAGCTCTGTGTGTCCCTAGTTTGTACTGGTATAAGTCAGATAGCATTTTTTCACAGAAGGAAACTTACTTTGTTGTCTCACCGTAACAGCAATTACTCAATTGCACATTACATTGTAAGGTATATTTCTGTACTCCCCTTTGATGGTTTAAGTTACTGTTTCCTCTCTCCTCTGTGGTGTTTAATATCTGTGATGGCAGATATTAGTATGAAACAACTGCCCCCTGTAATTATCAAATTCTGATCAGATTACCTAGCTGGATTTGCAATCAGTAGCTAAAGGCTATAAAGCAGAGCAGAGAATTAATTATTTTTAGGTACAAAAATGTAGCTTCTCAGACATGCCCAGAACATCTTGAATGTTTCCTATTTCCTTACCAGTGTTCGTGACCCCAGACTGGAACTTCTCAATGATTCTAGTTCTTCTGTCATCTTGGAAGCTAATGCTTGGAGATAGCCACGAGCATCCTTCTCATCACTTACCCTGTTGTGCAATTAAAAAAACCTGTAACTTTAGCAGTTTCATGGCTCACAGCACCAAATACTGCACCACCAAATTATCACAGTGTCTGCACTGGGTTTAGGGACATAAAAGGAATGAACAGAGCAGAGAAGACCCTCCCAGCAATGGAAAACTGAATACATCTCGGATTGTCTGCTTTAGTTTTTTTTTTAATCTGATTTTCTTGATTGTGGCAGTTGCTAGGGAAACTGAAACTTCTCTTTTGCCATTAGCAAGAGTTCTGCAGAGATTCACTGTTATATGAAAATTATCTGCATATTACTTGCTCAATTTTTATAAGGGCTGTCTTGGAGTCCTTTCTGTTTTGCATGCTGAAATTCTTGCACACAGCTTGCTGAAACAGTGAATTATACAGGGGAGAAGAGTGGAAGTACTAAGTGCTTGTCTAGTACAGCTAGTGAGGTTCTATATGTTAATGTTGACCTTTTAAATCATGACCAACTTCCTGAATAGATTTATCAAAATATTTCAAATTGGATGACTTAACAATCACTTTAGACACTGAAGAAAGTTGACACCAGGACTCTGCTTTGTACTTGTTTCAGTGGTATCTAGCAATTTTAACAAAATCAAAACTCAGAAGTACCGTGTTTTTGCTGATCTCAGACACAGACAAGGCCTAACTATATGTTAAAAAAAAAGCCAGTCAGTTTCTCAGAAAGTGACCATATCTGGATCTCTAACCAGCATATACCATTGAATGATTTCTGCAATCTGAGCTTCCCAGTGAGCAACAGACTCCTTCTTTGCTGCTAGATCTTGGAGCTCATCTTCCAGTTGTCTGTTCTGTGCTGTTAGTTTGTCCACGAAGGAGCAGAGCTGAAACAAGAGATTAGTTTCACTTGTGACTCAGGTCAGTTTCAGACTTTTTATATATGTGCATGCCCACACACCTCTAGAATCTGAACAAACAAGGACACCCTAGGCTATCTGGATGGGCTTATTTTTTGTGGAACTATCTGTTCACACAAAATAATCTAAAACACAGGAAAGCAAAAAGCAAGTGTAGACGTCAGAGAGGAATAAGGTTTAACTGTAAACCACTGGGAAGGCAGGCAGTGCATGTCAATGATTCCCTCTCTTTGCAGCCTTCATGAAAAATCAAAGGGTGGTGTCCTCTCAATCGTGGGAATCAATCCCCCAAAGAGCAGAGTACCAAGATGCTAAAGTTACTATGTAGCCAAATCTATAATATTTATATTATAGGCAAAAATGACATTTTTAAAATTCAGATAGCGCCTGAACATTCACAGATCCTGCTCTGATCAGTGAGTAGACTACTTCAACATCAGAGACTAATGAAGTAAGAATTACATGTCCTGAAATAATTACCCTCTCATTTTCTGTTGTTAGCTTTTTGTTATCTTCCAAGAGCATAGATCTTTCACGCTCATATTTCTCCTTCATTGTTCCTACTGCTTCCTCCATTTCACTGTGCCTAAAGAGAGGGGCAAGAAATAGAAACACTTAAACTGAACCTGTAGACTGGGATTTTCAAAAACGAATAAAGTTAAGGTGAAATACCAGCCTGGCACAGGCATCCATGCAATGCAATACATGCACACAAGAAAAAGAAATCCATAGTGAGGGAAGCATGCCCAGAAGCTTACCTCTCTCGCTTTGTTTTCTCTAATTTATCCTTTAATATCATGATCTCTTTCTGAAGTGCAAGCTGATGGCTCTCTGAATCATGTACTTCCTTTTTCACATTTTTTACTTCCAAAACATGTGATGCTTCTCGTCGGACCAACTCCTCTTCATAAAATAAGATTTTCTTTTCCAGCTCAGACTTAACTTTGGAAAGCTCCTGCTGGTGTTCCAATGTAGCACCAGCTGCCCGGCCTCCCTGCTTTAACTGCAGAACAAGAGGAGAAACCATCAGGGAGAAGCTATGATCTTTATTGCTCTGCTTACATGACCTGAATAAGGGGTTGAATTGGCTTGCAGAGGTAACAGATTTGGATCACTTTGGTTTAGTAGCTTCTAAGAAATCATATAAACTGAGCATTTTCAAGACATTACTATCCAGCAATTAAAGGCTTTCAAGCAAAAAAGGCAAATAAATTTGGATGGGTTAGGTTGCGTTTCTAGTAATGAGGTTTTTAAGTTTCCCACTGGTATCAACAGTTGAATAAGCCAAACTACTGCAGCTTCTGGGCCATGAGTAAATATTTGTCAAAAACCATGTAACCTTTAGAGCTTCCAGTTCATTTTCCAGTTGTTTGGAGAAAACCTCGCTGTGCTCACGGAGCTTGCGTTCTTTTGATGCTTCTGCTACGACTTCTTCAAGTTGGGCTTCCAGCTGTAACGAGTCATTTAGGTCATTTCAACACAAGATAACACTATCTGTAGCATTCATTTCCTTTCTTCCATACGGCCTAGCAGGAAGTTTTACTTATTTCTATTTTAAGTTACACCACTATAACAACCATCTCAGAATGTAATGATAATTGTTTTGTCTTCAGTGACTCAGGCATCCATCTGCAAATACAGAGAACTATTACTTTATGACTCTTTGTACTGATGTGAACTACATCAAGCCCATTCAGGGATAACTGCACAGCTCCTATTACAGCAAAGAGAAGGAAATGGCACAAGGAAGACACTGCAGCTGAGAAAGAAGAAAGTCTCTCACATTTACAGGTCAGCTCTGTGCCTCAGTATCTAAGTAAGGCAGCTTAAAAGTATCAACCTTTCAACCAAATTACTGCAAAACACTTTAAATATGAACACTGAACATTTTTACTTCGCAATTATGGAACAAAATCAGCTTGATCATCCATTTATTGACTTCAGAAAGCTTATCAGAAAGACAATTTAGATTTAGTGGCAACTAAGGCAACTGCTGTAATTCAAGCAATAGCAGCACCGTTTCAAACCCTGACAGGAAGAGTAAGATTCGTTTTTCTGTGTTCAGATTAAACTGACAAAGTTGTTTTTAAAAGCATTGTACTTAGAACTGTGGGACAAGATAATCAACTTCTAGACTGTGCTCTGAACAGAAGATTGATACAACTGTTATGAAAGGGAGTACAGAGGAATTTTTAAGAACAAAGACAGGAGATTTTAAAGTTCTGCATGGAAGTATTTAACTGCATTAGCAACAACACTTGAATGCCTGCTGCACTCTGCTCAGAGATGAGGTGCCACAGCAGTTCATCAATTCCCAGTTAACTATCACATCTTGTTCATGGATAAAAGCCTTAGAAACTTCATCATCTACTACATTTTCATAGACTACCCTTCAATTTGCCTTAAGTTTTCTAGCAATGCTTATAGAGCTCTTGGATTTCTCTTCTACACTTCATCCCCAGAATACAGAAAACATGATGATTTTTCAGTGATGAAAACACTCCAAATTAACCACAGTAGTTTTTTCTCATGCCCTCTTCTGGCTATCCACTTCATCTCATGTAGAACTATAAATTGCCTAGAATACTAATAGGAAATTAACTTGCTTAAAGATACTACAGATACTCTTACAATGGCTTAACTACAGAGGAAGGAAAACCACATATTTAGTTTTGTATCACTATTTCTCCCTTCAGCTGAAGAGAAACATTCAGTTAAAAAAACAAGGAAGTAAGAATACTCCAACCTCAGAGCACATGAAGGCACTGAGCTTTTATAGATTTCAAGCTGACTGTGAGTCAAGACTCTACACGAACCAAAACACCAGAACTAATAAACTGGGCATACAGCAAGAATACTTTCCTCAAGATTCAAATCAGTCTTAGTGCAAATAAAAAAAACCCACAAAAATCCCCAGAAGACACTCTCAGTTTTTCAATACAATAACATAAGAGGTACTGGGTAAGCAGCAGCTGAAACACAAATGCTAGCTGTTCTATCAAGCTACCTCTTTTCTTATCTTCTCCGATTTACGGACGTCCTGTCGCAAAACATCGATTTTCTGCATGCTCGCTTCCAATTCTTCCTCTTTGTCGCGAAGTTGCCGGGACAGCTTCTGCTTTTGGGAGCGCAGGTCTCCCATCCTCTCACTGAGCTCAGAGAACTCCTGCACAGCCAACTTCCTTTGTTGGTGGGCATCCCTCAGCTCTTTGGACTGCATCTTTAATCTCTCTGAAGCTTCTACAAGTTGCTGGTTTAAAAAAAATAATAAAAACAGTAATTTGAACTCCATATATTCTTTCCAAGAAGAAAGAAACTGGACCTACATAAGCTTGTTTTGACCACAGCACGTAACTACTAAAGACTTCTAAACCTTCATTTGCACAATTGTTTAGCTAAGCAGCTGCAGTGACATAAAAAGATGGCCATTACTCTGCTTCTAGTGTGGCAACTCCAAAGCTACCTTTGGTATCCCAGAAATCTTTCTTATAAATGTGACTACACAAGGCCATCTCACTTCTAAATAACTTGATTTTATATTACCACCATGTACCTGCACATTTGTAACCTTGTTTAAAGGAATGTTTTAGCAGATAGCAGATTCAGGAGAGACATCAAATACATTCTACCAGCACTGAGGGGCTGCAGCACATGTGAGAATTTTAACAAAACTGAGGAAGATTCTTTAAAACAAATTGTGAAGCTCTTAATACTTTAACTGAAAGTATAAAAACTATTTCCTTTACAGAAAGTAGTTAACAAAAATCATCAGGATTAAAATACAAGTGGAATGTTTGACATAAAATCATTTGAGAGTGGGAGGAAAAAATAAGAAAAAGAGCAGAACAACACAATAAATGTATACTGTACAAGGGAATTCTAAAAACTTCTGCTGTTAGTAGGAGCATTTCAGGAAGGTTAAATTCTCAAAAAGCATGTGTTCACACACAGAAGCAGCAGACATGCCTTCTCTGCTACTCACACACTCTGGCAAATAACCCCTTACTTGTGGTTAACAGACTGAGAGGGACTTAAATTCTAGTGTACAAACAGCCCAGAAATTCTGGACCATGGATTACTTTTGGATCCATATGAATGCTCAGGAACAATATGGCTGGTAGACTTTTGCAAAACTAGTTATTCCAATACAGGTAGGTTTTTTTTACTTTTATTGAAAGTGATAGGTACTGTATGTAAATCCCTATTTACTTTACCACAAAATATGTTGCTGACTTAAAACTGAAATACTGCTAAATTTTAGGAAGTACACAAAGTGCTAATTTACACAGCAGCAAATAAACTTAGTGATTACATAAAAGTCATCATCAGCCTTAAACAATAATTAACCTTTTGGTATAAAAGAGAGTAAATGGGCTCTTTCAATGAGCCCTGCTAACTTCTGTGCAAAGATCCTTTTCCCCTAAATAGACAGGTGCACCTCAAATGTCACCAGAAGGCCTGGTGTCATATAAACTGACCCATGGTCAAAAACCCCGTAATTCTGCCAGGGATACCAGCCAGAATTATCTGCTGGGTCTGTTTCCTCCCTCATCATTCCCTGAAACTGGGAAAACAGAGGAGAACAATACTTGTGGTCCTCATCCCTTAATAAGTCATCCCAAGGCTCTGAAGTCTCTCTTGATTGCCCTCAGACTTCTACTGAAATAGTTAAGAATAATTAAACAGCTTAATTAAAACCATTCTTTAGGTGTTTGTTTCATCTAGCAGAATACATTTGAAATAAGAAGCCCATCAACTTCCAAAAAATAAAGTGAGATACTTTGGAAAGCTGCTGTACTGCTGAACAGGTTCCCTAACATCTCTGCATAGTTTTAAAAAGCAGCATTTAAAACACTAAAATTGCAATCACAACATAATTGTTCTAGAAGTACTTTACATGGCCGTTTTTAAAAGTATCTATCTTTGGAGCAATACCTTATGAAGGTCCTCCTTTTCCTGCCTCAGTACTTTGCACTGCTTTTCTAGTCCTTTCAACTTGTGTATGGAGTCTTCATGTTCTTGTCGAAAAGCCACTGCATCCGCAAGCTGTGCTTCCAGTTTACTTATATCTGTAGATTAATACATATTAAAGGTAACTGGTCCCAAACTAGCAACAAAAAGCAAGCCACATTACTCATGCAAATTGGCATCACTTAGCTTGGAAAATCAACTTCTTTCCTACTCCTACCATTTTAGACTGTTTAAAGTAACTTTGGGACATTGATACCTCAAAATAACTTTATTTTTCTCAGCCCCAAAGACTGTGAGCTCTAAGTGAAAATGTCTTAGGGATGGCTTTGTTTTGTTTTTGAGGAACGCAACCTCTAGCCCTAAAAAATACTAAAATAAACCTAAAATGTTCCAACTCCAAATGTGTTTCCTAAATAGTTCTCGTTATGCAACAAAAAGGCAACAGTCATTATTGCATCCAGCAAGGGACAGACTGTTTATTTTCTAGGTAAGCACTAATGAATAGTTTGGAAAAGAAAGACCATCCTGGACAAGGTAACCTGGAGACCTGACTGCTCATACTCCTGGCAGCTTGTTCTCACTTTACTTTCAAAGACAAATAAACAAATTTGATTTGAAAATATTGGTTTTAAGTGCAAAAAACCCAACATAGCCACCCTTATATAATCCTGCTCAGTCTTACCAATTCTAAGAAAATGAACTGCCATTTTCTATTCAGTTTTAATTAATACTTACATTAAACAAATAGGTATGAAATGTCATAGACAATAATTATCTCACTCAAGTTCCACTGATATCTGTGGCAGAACAAGAAAATGACTGAAGTATTCAGGATCCCAAGCAGTGCTTTAATGCTTGAATTATTATTCCTTTCCTAATTTCAGAACAAATGTCTTCCCACTCTACATGAACCAATGCTATTTCTTTTTAAATCAGAACAGACTCTAGAATTTATATTTAACAGGACATCACTGGTTAAAGAACTAGATAAACATGAAAGAATTAGTCTTTATTTCTAGATAAATCTGAATGCAAAAGTAGAATCTTAATCTAACTATTGTGATTCAAACCTAATTTCAGAATACGCAAGAATAGTTTTTTTGGAAAGATAATCTATGTAGGAGAGTGGAACTGATTTTTTCAGTGCATACACCTACAAAAAGGGTATATTGTTAAACAAAACGGGGAAAAAATATTCTAAAAAAGTCAGCATCAGTAACTCAGCATCTGAACTCACACTATACAGGCCTCTATAAGACTCTCAGCCAAGTCGTTAGGATTTGAAACTACCACTTTGTTTATCACTGATTCCCAGTTTAAAATTAGGTACTAACAGGAGGTTTGCATGAATAAACTAATAGCACTGTCAAGCAACAGATTTTCAGTGATATGGGTGAGTCAGTCTTCCCTCAGGACAGATGCCAGTATTTGTTTTTCTGCAACGCACAGTATTTCCTAATTAATGCATCACCAAACACAGAAACACAAAGGGAGCAGAAGCTCAGAAATATTTAAATGTGAACTACCATTACACATCCCCCCATCTATATGTTACTAAAGAGCAACCAGACTTCTATCTCCTGTCTCTTACACCTGCCTCCAAGTAAAACTTCTCCAACACATATTGTATCCTCCCCAAATGGAATACAGGATCTCCTGAGATTTTTAGGGAAACAAATACATAAACTATTTAAGTAAATCCATCCACCCAATTCATCACACTCTGGACTTCCCATGCTAGTATGTGCTATCAAGCCAAGCAGGTGGAAGAACGAGTAAAGTACTCATCTAGAAAAAACTAAATGCCTCTTAATATTGAACAAGGCTTTTAAAAACCCTCTGTTTTTAAATACCTCAAGAACATTAATTCTACTTATTGCAAAATAAATTGCATTACTGTAATTACCATGCCAGAGGCTTACCTGTTAATTTGTTCTTCAACCGTTCAATTTCTTCATTTAATTTTTTAATCTCTTTATCACGGCTTGTATTTGCTGTAACACACACTGGACCTTGGAGATTCTGCACTGTTTGTGTAGATTCTTAAAATCCAAAAACAAAGGAAAAGATTTTCAATAAAATATATTCCAATGAGCAGAACTAAGAATCCAAACAAATATAAACCACTAACCTTGCAGTTTTCTGTTCAAATCCTGCTTTTCTTGTTCTAATTTCCGTATTTTCTTTTCATAGCCTTCTATTTGTGAAGTGCTCTTTAAGTCTCGCTGTACATCCGTATCTTTGGTTACAGTGTCAGACTGCAGCACACTCTTTAAAGTGCCTCTATCAGATAAAGAGCTGAAAAGAAATACATAAAAGTTAGGACATTTTAATAAATACAGCAGTCTATATGCTGAGATTCCACCAACTAAATCTTAAATTTACAAGTACAATTAGTGCAGTAATTGTTACTGTAGAGACAATTCTCAGGGTAAAGTTATTATTCTCTAGCTACTGTGCATGCTGCTGTAGAAATAAGATACCTGCATGCAGGACTTCAATGATGCACATACACCTTCACTTCACAAACTATATGATTGAAAATGTTAACTCTCTCATGCCAAAGGTTACAGGTACCTGGCAGAAACGGAAGCAGGTAAGTGTACCTGCACTGAGATAGCTGAGGGACAACCCCAAAAGTTTAGTTTAAAGCATGGCAAAGAGAAATAATGGAGTAACAAACAGACCAGAATACCCTAAGATCAGAGACAAGCATATGTTTGAGAGATCTCTGAAGTTAGATGGAGGCTACTTCAAAGATATGCGAAGTGAGCCACTTTGTCTCCATGCTCAGAACCCTCTCTGTTAATTTGGCCTACCAGCAGGACAGTGAAACAAAGAAATAATCCTGAACAGTTCCTGGCAAATGTCCAGCGTGGACAAGACTTGCTCTCAACCTCTCAATGCAGGAACTGCAACTGACACATCTAGTCCCTTCTTACATTTCAAAGAGATAAAACATTAAATACAAAAACACCTAATCTTGGCAAACAGGATCAAAATCTGTTTGGACATTTGAAAAAAAAAACAACCAAGGAATAAAAGTTTGGCCACAGGTACCTCTATAGACATAAACTTTCCTATATATTTATAAAAATGAGGATTCCCAGGAATTAGCTGCATTTGGGAAACAAGTTTCCTTTATAAAACATATCCTTTGCTTACCTGTCAGTTGTGTATGTAAACCCAACGAATGGTAAATGCAATCCAGAAAAGCCTGTATGAGAACTTGGTGGCACCACTTCCTGCATGAAAACAATGAGCATGAAAACCCAAGAGAGAACACATGCAGAGTGAAAGGCATTTCATTGAGCTACAACAGCTAAAAGAGAGACAGCTAATAGAAAGATTTTTCTTAATACACCAACTGACAATTGGCAGTTATGCTCCACTGCCCCTGGACAAGCTTTATTTCAGATTAGGCTGCCTAGTAGAATGACTTGAATTTCGGAGCCTCTTGAACTGGCACTTGAAAGGGCAGCATTTCAACAAGTTCAAAGCACAATGCAGCCAGTAAAAGGAAACCCAAAATTTCAAGTTCCTAATTAAAAGGGACCTGCCACCAAAATGCATGCTGTTAGTCTTAGTGTTCTAGTTACGGTCAGACATGTAATCAAAAAACGTGCCAAAAGCTCTTCATTTCTTGGAATACAAGCTGGTGAACAAATTACCACAAAAGCTCTCTACTCCTGACCATTTGTAAACTACAAGACAACAGAAAGGAGGAGTGCAACACCAATGCTCCCTACTCCAAGAACCAACCTCCTGCTTCTTAACTCAGTGGAGAAGTAGCAGGATGACTCCTTTCATTTGGACAGCTGTGCTTGCAAGCTACACAGAGAATATGTATATTTCTAAAGACAGATTTTTTTTCACCTTCGAAAAGGCATAAATCCAAATACTAGTTCCCTGTAAACTGAAAGGGCAACTAAGGGACCTTTTTCCCTACCTAAATATGTTTTAACTTTGACCATGTAGCAGTAATGCAAGTACTACCACTTAAAAAAGCAGCTCATGATTTCTGGTAACACAAAATGCCAAGGAGATGAAAAACTTGAATTTTTCACATATGGAATAACTTATTTTTCACCTCCTTATTTATTTTGAAGTAAGTTCTCACTACTACCTGACAGTGCAGCACAGATGCATACTTCCATTAGTAATATCTAAAAACAAAGACTCACTGGATTTCTTAGTACATCATCATCTACATCAAAGTTTGAGGTGTCAGAAGGACTGCTGACTTCTGGAATGTAAGGTGCTTCTAGGTTTCGGATGTTATCCCAATTAAGTCCTTCAAAAAATGCATGAGATTTAAAATCCTCTATTCCATTCTGTCCCAGTCTACGCTCCCTGCTGCAGATAAGTCGCTGAATAAGATCTTTTGCTTCTTCAGATACATCTGTAACATGGGATGGAAACTGAAATCGTTCCTAGAAAACAAAACAAACAGAGACATTTTTAGAGAATGAATTAATTCCAAAACTTTCAACTGTAGTTTCAAAAAACACATAAAATTACACCAATAAAACTGGAAATGAATAGTCAAATATTGCTCTAGTTACAGTGAGCAATGACAGAGCACAGTTCAATATATTCAGTGACAGACTTTTTGTCTTAAATTCCATTTCAAGTACAATAAATCATTTTTCAATTCCTTTAAAACAGATCTGTTTGATCTGTGATTAAAATAACTCTGTTAGGAAAAGCAAACTTTTTTTAAGACACAGCAGGATTTTTCCACACTACATATATTAAAGATCCACATATATTAAAGATCATACAATAAAGACAGACTGGCATTCTTAGTCAGAGGTCCACTGATCTCCTGGAGACATACTCTTCAAGATTAATTTCGACTCTTAAAACCCCATGATATTATAAATTCTTTATGTTGTCATATTTAAGAATGTATTTTTCTAATATATAGGTTAAATATCTGTTTTTCTTACTGACATATAATCTACATTTAGAAAATATTTCTATTATCATAAACAAACATAAGATCTAAAAATTTTAATTACCAACAACAACTGAAATTACTCAAGACTGAAAAAAACTGGAGTAGATTTTAATTTTGATTTTGTGATGATTGCTTAGATTTTCCAACAAGAAAATCAGCATTTAGAGAAAAATTTCAATTTGTCAAAGAATTAAATTTCTGCAGTTCAGAAAAGCAAGCATTCCTAAAACCTGAACTAACAAACCTAGACAACATCAACCTAAAACATAGTGAAAAAACAAACTACCATCACTTCAATATCTTTAAGTGATAAGTTTCTCTGTAAACAAACTCAGAACACAAGAGATTTAATAGAGCTCTTACTTCATGATTCATAATCTTCCCATAGGTTTCCACTAGTGACTCTGCATAGAAAGGTGTTTCACCATACAGCATTTCATACATGCAGACACCCAGTGACCACCAGTCACACTCAGGCCCGTATTTGCCCATTCCATCTTCCATCGCTTGCAAGATCTCAGGAGAGATGTAGTCAGGAGTACCCACTGCTACTGATGACTGTACCTTAAAAATAAGGCCAATATAATTCTTATAAGTTTCCAGTTTCCCTCAGCACCTGTTTTACTCAAACACTAGTATTTCTGAGAAACAGAGACACCATGACATGATTCTGGAGAAGGAAGAGATTAGTAAATTCACAGCAACATAACAAAGAAAATATTAAGAAAGTAACAGACTGCAATGATTAATTTCTATTCTACTGCTACATAAAATCAGTTGCTATGTTTTATTCTGAACATAGTAGAAACGCAAAATAATCACAGATATTGTGAAAGCAGAGAAACAAAATATATTTTGCCTTTGTGTGTGTTCATACTTTAAAATCATAATTTGCTGCCCAGAAGTTGACATGAAAAATGAGTAAGCAGGGAGATTAGGCCCTACCCCTGAATTTTACAGTTAAATCTGAAGATCACAGAACAAATTTCCTGGGTAAGTTTTATGATGTCAGAAATCAGTCAAATGTTTACTGCCTAATGTGTAATTGCATGTACTAAAGGAATAAGGTGGAGAAATTACTCTGTGCACAAGTAGTAGGGAAGCCCTGACCATCAGGGCAGACTGATCTCTGGGAATATGTTCTCAATTCTAATGTTCCTTCATTTTGCATTTTTTATGGTAAAGCTTTGACAGGCATTTTGTGACCAGAGAACACCAACAAGATGTGAGTTTGTGCCAAAACCAGTGAATGATGCTGCATGCCATACTTTGGCAGGACTGGAACCCCTGCAAGTACCCTAAACAAGGCAAAACAAACAAAACCTGTCACAGCAACAGAGGTAAATCCAATCTGCTGCACAAGATGGCCAATTACCATCATGTTGTTTTTCCATTTGTCAAAGGCATATAAAACAAACTGCTTATTAATTGTAGAATCAAGACAATCATTTAGGCTGGAAAAGACCTTTAAGATCACTATGTCCAGCTGTTAACTGAGCACTGCCAAGTCCACCTAAATTGTGTCCCCGAGTGTCACATCCACACATCTTTTTGATACCTACAGGGATGGTGACTCCACGTTTGTGTTTGCGTAACTGGTGTAGCAGGTCACTCACCCTTCCCCCTTGGACTCAAATGGTCATTAGAAGAAAAAGTGAAAACCAAACAAATATAGCAAAGCATAACTTTAAAAGTTAGCAGCCTGTGAAACAAGGAGACAAAGATTTCAAAAATGCATTTAAGTATGTTGAGTTATACTGTACCCTCAATTTTTAGTGTGTCAGAAAGTTCACAGTCTATCACATCCCTCATGCACACTGATGATGTCTAATCTCTTTAAAACCAGCAACTCACTTAGAAGGTCCTACTATCAGCAACCCAAATAAATTTTGCTTCATACATACTGTGCCATCTTCACTCATTTTCAGACAAGACCCGAAGTCTGCCAGTCGAATGTGGCCGTTCATGTCCAAAAGAACATTATCAGGCTTTATGTCCCTGTTATAACAGGTAGAAGTGAAAAGATTTAAACATACAGTATTAGCTCTGCTTGTAAAGATTAATCTTGCATCAAAATAACACAGAATTTTACCCACTGATGTAAACTCTTTTTATGGTACTATTTATGACTCTCTTCTCCTGACCAACCTTAAACCCACCAGTTTTGTTGCATCATAAAATCTGTGTTTCTTTTCAAATGTGAAGTTCCAAATGCCACTACATGTGTTGAAAGACTTAAAAACTATAAAACAGCTTCAGTTTAATCTTTGAGAAGGAAACTAGAATTAGTAGGAGTAAACAAAAATAAGGTGCTCTAATACACCTTGCTACATAGATGTGGAAGCTGACAATTGCTGATTTTTAAGGTGCTGAATTCCAGTTTCATACTTGACATTTGTGAGAAAAACCATGACAGATTTAACAAAGGGTCCTCATATAAAAATCCTGCCAGCTTGATACATTTTTCCAACACAAACTTGAATTAACCTTTTTTTAACCAAGGGCTAATGCTCTGAAATTAATTACTGAAATGTCACTAATACTGCTGCTCATTAGCAGTATTAATACAAAATAATAAATGCTAATCTTTGTCTGTCTACATAAATTTAAATGCGTATTTACTTGTGATAATACACAAAAAAATGTGCTGAGAAAATTGGACTATGTCACTATGGTTCCTAATAAATTAATTAGTAATTCTGCATTGTTAAACTTATTCCATACATTTCTGTTCCAGATATTGTCAATGTTCTACAACCACAAGTAAAGTTCAGTAGTTGCAGGGGATTATGAAAACTAATATACAACTATACACTAATTTGTTTGTTTGCTTTTTAAAAAACACTGATCACAGTTACACTTGCAGCATGAGCCAATCTCTGCTTGGCATGCAGCTCTCACTTGCCTCAGGGACCAGTAGTGCTGTTCAGAAAGGCTTAATGCCTCCTCTGTGAGCTCCACTGTCTCCTATCTACAGCTAACAGGTCATATAAGCCCTTAAAGGGTCCTTGAAACCCTCTTCACAGCAATCATGCTTCCTCCTAATCCATTCCAGTTGCCAAGCAGTAATTTCTTGGGCATTGGCACATGTCCTGTTCAAAGCACATGTTTTGGCCACAGAGCCACACGCTCCTATTGCCACAACAGACCTTCCTTCAGCCCTGTGAAAAGATGTAGCTGCTCAGTAAGTCAGGCCACCTTCCTTAGAAATTGGTGCAATGGTGCCTGTGGTGAACTTCTCTAAGGCTGCAACATTTTTAAATCCCCAAATATTGTCCACATTTACTCACAGGAGTTTTAGAGAGTATCTTTTCAAATTTTCAAAATATCTTTTCAAATTTTAAAACAGCAATCAAAACGCAAACAGAAGAGTTCAAAGCAATATAGTTGAGGATTCCCTATGCTTTTTAAACTTAACTGTACAGCTCTACCAACCACAACCTAAGTTTACTTGGTGGTAGCCACTGATTTGGAATACACATCTTGTGTGCAAAAAAAGTTAGACCAGCACATGCCCACTGATTACAAAATGTGTTGGAGAATGAAGGTAAGTAGATGCACTGATGTTATCATGGGCTTACTGTGCATACATTTTGCAGAATTTCTAAACACCTCCAGAAAGTTCAAAACATTTCAAACCACTTCAAACTTCTAGGTTGCTTGGACAAAGGCAGATAAATATTTATTAAGTGAATTGAGAGTAAGTCAAGAGCCCTGATTAAAAATAGAACAGACTTTAAAAGGTTAGTCACAGAAATGTCACTGCTTCTGATATCAATCCATCAAAACTTGATATTTAAAATGAAGTAGCTATACAGCTATTATACAGCATAAAGTCAGCATGTATCTACAGTAGTTTGCCTTTGGCTACTGTGTGCATTTGTGTATACAGCAGTAAATTTGGGATTAACTTCATATAACTGTACATGTATTTTTTGCCAAATGAGAAGGTATTTTACCTGTGCACATAATGTAGCTCATGTATGGAATGTATAGCAAGCACCATTTCACCAATGTAGAACCTAGCCATATCTTCAGGAAGCTTGTCTTCAAACTTACTGAGAAGTGTCAGTAAATCACCACCAACATAGTAGTCCATCACTAGATACTGAAAATGGAGAAATAAAGCAATCAAGTAATGAGAGACAGCTGGCAAGAAAAAAAATAAAGTTCATCAGTTAACCCCTGAAAAAAACCCTTTTGCTATTTTTTTCTGTGCCTGTGGAAAGCAGTCAAAATTGGTGGTCTTCTGTTTTATTTACTAATGTAGTATAAAAAGTATATCACAGTAAGAATGACACATCAGCATTTAGTTCCTACAACAACAACAAAAAAAACCTAAACAAAATATGGCAACAAAGAAGTCGTAAATCAGGACACATTTACTTCTGTCTTAACTAGTATCACAAAGAAAATGATCTAATATTACAAAAACTAATGTAAGTTACTGACTTAAGCTGAAAATTTCCAGAAGATGATGAAAGAAAAATAAAAGTATCGTTAAAATCAATATTTGACGCAGCGTAGTCTAAAATACATATTTCATTATTACTTTTAGTTTTGGTATAATTTCAACACTACTTGTTGTTCCTGAAGTGGCACTTATCACATCAACATCTTCAAGTACTAATCTTGGCACATTCCACATCATGGATACATAATACAGCTGGCAGGAGTTTGATGACACTATACATTACATTACTAAACTATACATCGATGCCCATGAAAGCCAAAAGCATTGTCAAGCCAGAGGCACTAAAGTAGGAAATTTAAAACTCAAAAGATTAATGTTCTTTTGAATATATTTCAGTGAAAAACTAAACAGCCTCCTAGGCCAATCAGGCACCATCCTATCCATCGGAAAGGACCAATACTGATAGGGTGACATGAAAAGAAAAGGACTCAGGCATGCTATTTGTTTCTCATATCACAAAACAAGGATTATGTTTCAGGTATTTCCTAGCAATATCCACCTAAGTCCAAAGCATCACGTCAAAATAATGATTTCATCTAGTGCTACCAGTCTTGAGCCATTTTATTCCATGTTTCCCAAGATGATTTGATATGCAGTTTTAGGACTAACTTTACTTATTCTAGAATTAAATTTCCAAAGCCATCATTTTACTTTTCACCTCCAAGTAAAGCCAGCTAGAATCCACTGCCCCTACCATAGACTCATCTTCCACAAGGGAAGCAAATTAAAGAAGATAGAAATGCAAAGAACATGAAGTACAATACTAGCCATTTCCTCGCTATCTTTTGGATTAAAAGAGCAACTCCAAAAGCCACAAGTTTTGGTATTTTTCTCCATTTTATTCAAATTACCGCTTAATCTGATAGGCAAATTGCATCATTTATGTTGAAATCAATCTGTAGGTATTGCTCCAAGGAACTTTAAACATGTACTGAACACTGTACACATGCAACACTTATGTTTGAAAACAGAATGCTACAGACAGAAACCATCGCTCTTCTAAAAGGGGTATTATCTTGAAGTATTTTCTCTCAAATTCAAGGCAAAGAGACTTTACAGAACCTTCTGTGGGAAGTGAAAAATCCTCTCTGTCAGAGACGAAGTAATGCACTTCCATCAGCTCCCAAAGCATTTATAACTCAACCAGAACTCAGGTGACCCATGAAAGAAAGCACCTGGATCACAGAAAGACAGTGAGATCTCTTCTATGAGAAAACAGAACTTTATTAATCTTTCAATTCAAAATTGCCAGGAGGTGCTTCTCTCTTCTTATCGGGTTAAACCATAAGCTATTCTGATGCTGAAATCTAGCAGAGTGCATTTCTTCCAGGGAAGTGCCTACATCAAATGGTAAGAGTAGTTAGAAATCAAAGGAAAAAAGGGTATCAAAGTACTCCCATGAGTACCTAGAAGCCTTTGAGAGGCTGACAGTAGTCAAACACACACTTCACCTTAATCACCAGTTAAATCACCAAATGTTTATTTAACCCATCTTGAGTATTATAGGCTGTCTCTTACAAAAACTTTTTAAGAACCAGAAAAAAGTAATGCAGCATTTCCATGTAATGTCATTTAAGAATTGGCTGTTTAGAAAACAGTAATGCACGGTGCATTTAATTGAAATTGAAATTTAAAAGCTACAAGAGCAGAGACAGAAAATGAACTCCAGAACATACATATTTCATAGAATTTTGTATTTCTTGCTTAAATGTAAGTTCTGCATTATCAAATGCTCTGTTAATACTAAAGGGAGAGAATAAAACCTCAAGTACTTTTAGACTCTCTAAAGGCAGCTACTCCTTTTCTATGTTAATATCTTACTTTTTCTTTGTCTCATTATGAACCCTTTATCATACAGCCAGAGGAGGCAGAGCACTAGGTGGGGGAAGACACAAGGCTCTCCCTCTGCTTAGGGTTAGCTTATGTGGTTTTGCATTTAAGAATCACTAGATATAATGCATAAACATCACTGAGAGGAGGAAATACTGGAACCTACAGATTTCTCTTGCAGAGGACCAGGTTGAAAACCAAGCTCTGTTGTCTGTTCTTGTTTTGTTCTCAGCTTTGTATTCCATTCTACAAAGACCGTGGAGGAACAGCATAGCTAAAAAGTAAATCTGCCCAGGCTCTGTAACAAGGCAGCACTCTCCAGGACGAGGAAAAATGTAGCTATAAACTTCTTCAAGCTCCAAAGAGAATTGAACAGAGATCTCTCAGTCCCTGGACAAGTATTAGATGGTACGGAAAAGAACCTTCTGTCCAGGTTTTTGGATGAATTGATTACATGATGTGTTTCACCTTTTCTTCATGCATCATTTACAATGGTGACTGAGATGCGGATCCACTCCATCTGTGAGCACCAGGATTTACAGGAGATGGTTTCTGAGTAACAGACCAAATTGGAGGGCAGCATCTCAGCACATGCAGAAGCAGACCTCAGGCAAGTTGGGAATCTGCTGACTTTGGCTGCCAGGCAGAACTGTTGCCTTCTTAGATACTGGATCTTAAATTAGATGTCTACATTCTGCTGTCAGGTGAAACTGCAATATCTAAAACACCTTTGAGAACCTTGGGAAAAGACCCTTCTCTGTGCTGTCTCTGCTATTGCTTGTTATCTCACACAGCTAACAATTTTTCCTTAGGTAGTTCCATTCTGACAAGCTACTTGGAAATACAAAACAGGATGCTTTTTATGCAATTCTGAAGTAGGCTCTGTGGGAATTTGAAACTACAAGCTGTTTTGAAATCGTGAGGCACTGCCAAAGATAAGTAAACTGTGAGAGATTGAAAATCTGGACCCATCACAAACCATTCAGTGGAAATAGCCTGAAAACGAGGGCCTAAGATGTGACTACTTATTTTCCTACTACATGCTTGTTGTTCTAAAAATACTCCAAACATGACAAACTAAGGTGTTTTGTCTCAGCATCTGTGAAAATGTTTGACTATTTACTAACTCTTGCTTAGTTCCTGAACTCTTTGGCAGCCTTTTATCAATACATTTTTTCTTACTTATATTCATGACTTGCTACCATGCTACCAAAGTGTAAAGCTACAGCTATGTCAGATGCTACAGAAACTGCAGGTTTGCAAACCCAGCCTGCAGCAGCCACAGGTAAGCTGCATGGTTCAGTGTATTGCAGAATATTGGGGCTTTACTGACTTTGTTCCTAACCAGTACTCTGCTGTATTCTGTGACTAAAGTAAACAGGGCTTGTACAGTTCTAGTAACCAATCATGAAGATATGTCATAGGAGTATAGATTTTCTTTATAAATGTTTGCTAAAGTCTCTTAAATTACTGAGATGACCAATCTGCTGATTTAAAAACATACTTTATAGAAATACTTTTAAGAAATAGGCTCTTTTTTTCCCCAAGTATTTTTAAATACCAAACTTCTAAATTACTTTTGCCAGTTTAAAACAAAATCTTGCTTTAAAAGACATTATGAAAGTTTAAAATAAAATACTTCTTACTTTCACAGAGTTAACACATCTGAGATTACTTAATTGCAACCTTATCCATAATACTAAATTTGAACATGGTATTTTTTATGCAAGGGGAGATTAGTTAATTTAAGATGCTTAACTAAATCTCTATATACTACAGCCCTACACAACTTTCTCACTCTCCTGGAGTTACAGTCAGTCCCTTTGAAGTTTTGCTTCAAGGAGAAAACAGGAATGTTGAAACACTGCTGTGAGGCATGAGGTAGACTGATTTAATGCATTAATATTTTAAAAATATACCAAAAATAAAGTTCTTTCACAACCTAGAGCTTTTATTTACTGATGAATCAAACATACCAAATAGTTCTCATCTTGAAAGGCATAGTGCAATGTAGTAATCCACTGACAATCTCCATTCACCAAGACATTTCTCTCCTCTCGGAAGCAAGCTGTCTAAAGGAAGAAAGGGGGAGAAAAGCCATTGTCAACATCAACAAGTAGTTTTCACAGGATGAATATATATGGATGTTTTATGGGATTATTTCAAATTACTGAACAGAGGTCTCTATTCATTGGAATTCATTCTACAGAAGTGACATGCCAGGGAACCTCTGCAGGTTTTAGTCAGGCATTCAGTCACTCTAATCCTGACTGTGACTTTAAAAAACAAAACAAAACCTAACAAAAAAACCCCAAACCAAATGAAAAAACCCCACCAACCTCCTCTCTCCAATCCCAAAAAACTCCACACCAACACAAAACACCCCCCAACACCAAAAAGTCCACAAGCCAATTCAAGTCAAAGTTAAATCTTTGTTTTACAAAACATTTTTAAAAGTCAGAAAATAGTAACTTGTCACTACCATCTGTAGCAGAAAGATAATGGCTCTAGGAAAGTAAGTCTGATTCTTCTGATAAAGACCTTTATGAAAACAGTTTCATGTATACTTTTATTACATTATAGTCCCAGTTCCAGACACTGCTAACACACTATGGGAAATAAGCAGATTTTACTATTACTCTCTTATCTTTGTCCAGTATAATACATTTTCAATAGTCTTTCCTCTACTTCAAACGGCACACTGCAACACTTCAGAGAAACAAGCTCTCTGTAGCAAGTTTTCTCAGCATCCTTATGTAAAACCAACTTTCATAAACTTCAAGCAAGTCTTCTCCAATAAAAATATATTTATGTTTTTATTGGATCAGAACTATCATGAAACAGACCTTGGGATTCCTCTACTATTCTCAATCCAGAGAGGCATTATGAGGATACTTGAAAACGTACCATGGAAATGTGCCTGGGAAGCCCAAGCCTTACCACATACTGACTGCACCTTACAAATGTATCTCCAACTATTTTCTCCTCAAAGTAAGCAAAATTCAATCTACATTTTTACTGAAGAAGACCATGCTGTGGTCACATTGTAAATTAGTAATCACTGGTGCAAAAAGAAGTAAATTGTAATTAAATGCCAGCTGAGTGGTTAACGGTTTATGAATGCAAGGCCAAAGCAGTGCTGTGTGAAAAAGGCTGGCAGCTAGAGCAGCTCCAAGTAATCCTATCCCCTTCCCACAGCACCAGAGCACAGCACTTCTCAGCTCTCCTGGCACCACGATGTGAGGAGGCTGCCAACAGAGAAAACTAGTTTGTTTATTTTCGAAGATATCAGTCCCTTGATCCAGTTCACTGTGCAACCTCAAATAGCAAGGGAATGTTATGAACACTAAAAACCCAGTAATGCTGCTGAACACTGCATCATGAATTCAGAGCATAAAATTCTCCTTCTCTGCTTACACTAGCTTAAAAGGTCTTGAGACATGACTTGAAAAAGCATGACAGGCTACCTAATCAGCCAGTCAGGACTTATTTGGAACTGTCAACAGTAATACGCTAATGACTATGTATTTTGCTGTGAGAACAACGAATACAAATGGTCCTCATCAACATAAATGACATGCCTATTTTTGCTTCAAACCCATTTATGGATGTCAGGTGATATTCACTAATCTTTCCTTTATTTTAGAGGCTTCCAACCATATGGGTTTTTTTCTTGCAGCTAGTACACGAATAAGCAGTATTTTGCTAACTTCTTGTTATGTTTTATGTCATGCACAACAAACATAAACCAGTGTAACAATATGCTTCTTAACCCACTCACAATAATATTTTTATATAATAACAGATGAGGTGGATTAATAAAATACTTGAATTCTGCTTTTCCTGTGGAACTCTCCATTTAAGAGGCTACTGTATTCTTGCAGGCTTCATTTTAAAAACTAACAGGTTTTACCACATCTGGGAAATTTTTAACATCCAGATGTTGCATAAACTTGATATGCAAGTTGTAACATCCTGCTTATCCAGAAAAGCCAAATCAAGTAAGCAAACTGATCAGGAAAAGACAAAGCAGTCCCACAGAGAAGACAGTTCCTTTATTGTCCTTTGTAGATGGGGAAAATCAGCAGAAAGAAAACTTTTGACTGTTACTTTTCCTAAGTTTGTATTGGGAAAACTTCTGCTCATTATACATCCTTCATGCTTGCCTGAGAAGATAAGAGTTAGTTGCATGATTAAATACAATTTGTAAACAGCTGTTTTCTCTACATGCAAAAGCTGCATCTACTTAGGCCACTTAATGAAATCACTTTAAAAATGACTGAAGTAAGGCAGCATAGCTGTATTTCCATTAGAATTTGGGAGACCCCTGCAAATATTTATGTTTAAAATAGTTCTATAGTGACCAATGAATTAACACAGCTGAAATCTGCATAGAAAGGGCACCAAGTTTCCCTCCTACAGGGAAAGGCTTAATGCAGAACCGCTGATGCAGCACAGCCCAGGGTGTGAAATCTCCTGACAGCTTAAAGGAGAGCCGGGTGGCAGCGGCTGCTGCCGTCTCTAAAGAAGTGCATGGATGGATGGATGGACAGACTGTGACTAAATCAGGCAAAGGCAGTGATGAAGAGGGGCTTAACAAGAGGGAGGAGATTTTGTCACAGGAAAAGGCCTGGCACTGACTCACTGAAAGGAAGGGAGGGACTAGGAAGGGCAGGCTGGAGAGAGGAGGTGTCAGGAAGGGGACAGAAGAATGGGACAGGGAAGGGTCAGCAAGCTGAGACCTCAGCAAAGCCGCTACTGCTTGCCCCTTAACAGAACTGCTGCAAGTCCTGATGCACTACATGTTTTCTCTTCAAATCTATTGTTCATTTATCTGCTAACTTACATAATAATATGTACGTGCCATAAGGTTTTCCTCTACCACGGAGGAGTATGTATCCTAGAAATACCTATCCTAGAAAGCTGCTTCCCACAGTGTATTCTTAGTATTCTTTTCCTAATGTGTGAAGTACCCATTCGCCTTTACATTTACACAATTTGCTGTGACAGTGTACAGCCCCTTTTGCCAAAAAAACTTCTTAAACAGATTTACCTTCTTAACATGTTTTGTTTTACAATCTGAATCTAATTCCAAAATATTTAGTTATAGTTTTACTAGCTATATAAATCCTGTAACAAACTGTAGGATGCAAAGCTCCTTAATGCATGCTTTCTGAATGGAAGAGAAGAAAGACCTTTTTCATAACATTTTTGTATACAGCTGTGAATGTCATAGTAGCACCAATCTCAGCTTTCATGTAGTCTTTAACTTGCCTTTACTGTAAACAAAAATCTGGCCAATAAATTCAGGGTAAGAACTAGGGCAGACTGTCTGGTAAATGAATACACAGTAATTCTGAGAACAACAGATGCCTGGAAGGGACTGTCAGACTTGATTGCATTAGAACAGCTTAAGGAAAAAAAAAAGAGAAAAGAACGAAGCTCCTGAGCTCATGAAATAATTCTTCCTAATCTGGAAGAGCTTCAATGTAATCATCCTAATGTCATTTAAAAAATTCTCTGTTAAAAACTGTATAACTTACCTCCGCCCTTTTAAGCATTTCCCATTTATTTAGAATTTTCATTGCATATATGCGCTCTGTACACTTCATTTTGACAACTGCAACCTGAAATAATAAGATACTTTATTAACAGGAGCATGGTGAGAAAAATACAATACTTAAAGAGATCAATATTCACACAAAAGCATGGTCAGAGAAATACAGTTTTCAAACAGCTTAATGTTCACAAATCCATAAAATAAATTACTAAGGAGTCATCAGTGATCAGCTGACACATTGATAAACTGCAGTCTGAGTCTTTGCTCCTTCTATGTTCCCCCATCATTACTACTATGTGCTTGATGCACCATGTGTGGCCAAGAGCTCATGATGAAGTACATGGGGGATGATACAGAAGGAGCATGAAGCTTTTCATATGAAGATGTGTAGTAAAGCTGTATTGTTTCCCAAGAACAAGTGGGGCTTGTAGTCATGCCTGCAGCCAGTGGGGCAACATTTAAAAGGGCAGCCCGAGAAAACAAGAAAGGCTTCCTGTCAATAGAAATGCACTACATTTGACTAACTTGTTTTCACATTTCAGGTCTCAGAAACTTGAAAGATATTTGCAAATTAGCATGCTTTTGTGTACCATATACAGGTATTTTAAAAAGAAAAAAAAAATTAATTTATTTATTCACCATTTTGCTTACAGTGCTTTACTATGCATCCTGTGTATTAGACTCGCTTACACTTATCTGTTATGAACAGTAGCTCTGCACAGCTGTAAGTGGAAGAAAAAAACCAAGAATACAAAAACTCCAAGGCTTAGGAATGCAAAGACTTTATTTTGACCAAGGCTTGTGTTCTCAAAGACCAAAACGAATTCTTCTTGCAGTAACGCCATAGTTTCCATAAAGTTCTTCCAGTTGGCAAAAGGAAAACAGGCATCATGACTAACACAGCAACATTTTCACAGGACTATACATGGACTGCTTGAATATTCCTACTGCTATTTCTACTGCTTCTCAGCTCATCTCTATTTCAGAAGCAGAAAACCAAACAGCTTTCATTGCTTCCAACAGAGCTCTGAATAGCCTGTGAAAAGGAATGACATCACCTCGCCTCTTCTGTTGCTTAAAAACTTAATCTAGAAAGGATTCAACTACAGCAGCCTTAAGAAGCTGCTGACTATAAGAAAAGGTTGGAATAGTGCATCAAGCAGAGCAACACTGTAAAAAGTCTTAAGGCTTGAGCAGAGAAGAGAGAAATGTAGTATCACCCTGCACCTTACCAGTAAATTAAGTGAGGGACAGAGAAACTACTGCTTCTCCAGTAACACAAAATCAAGATATTCACATTTACACAGACATACTACTGCTTCTCCAGTAACACAAAATCAAGATATTCACATTTACACAGACATCTCACCCTGCAGGTACCTAGCTCAACCCTCTACCCCTGAGTGAGTGAAGCTCCACTCACCAGGTCATGAAGTGGGTGATAGCACCTTGTATACAACTGCACAGTCATGTAACAGACACACAGCTCTGAAGAAAGGTACCACTTCAACAAAGACATGGGAATCTGGCCCCAGATACAGCTGGGAAAGGTACAGCACTAAGCAGCAGCCTCTAAGTGAAGCAGAATATCCAGAGCTACATTACAACCCCAGTGTCTCCTGACCTACAAACACATCCCACAGACACTGCTCATGCTGCAGGGGAAGGATGAGCAAGGCAAGAGAGTCTCAACCAAACACATGAGGTTCCTTGGCACATATGAAGCTGTTCAACTGACCTTCAGTATTGGCCTTAAATGTAAACAGCCTTGCTCCTCTCATCACAGTTAAAAGTCATTGTAAAAACCTCTCTCCATACACTTAATTGGGTCATTACCCTGATCCAGCTGAAGGCACACTGTAAGTCAAACAGTGCATTAAAAGCTTTTGAGAAACTGCAAGATGCTGACATTACCCACTACACTTTTTACACTGTTCCAGACAGAACATGGTGACTCAGGAAATGCCCACACCACCAGTGCAGGGACAGGGACAGAGCAGCACCAAGGTTATCTGCTGCAGAGGAGAGGTTACCTACTGCAGAGGAATGAAATAATGCACCAATGCTCTGGGGCAGATGAAATTTGCAAGCGTAGCTCTGTGAGCCCCAGTGTAGCATCATCCAACTTTTGTAACACCACAACACTAGAACTGCTCAGCCATTTAAGTACAAATGCAGTGCACAAATCAGAACCCAGATAGGCATCTACTGCACTTCATTTAAGGCCATCACTGTCCAAAAGCATTGCAGGATATCACAAGTTTGGAGCATGCTCAACTGCTGCAGAGCAATGGAAGCCTGGCATCATGGAGAGCAGGCACAGCTGAGAAGCTGTGCAAATGTTAGAACAAAGTGGCAAATGAAACAGGCCTGGAAAAAGAAGAAAGGAAAAGAAGAAAGGCTGCCAAATCTGTAGGACTTATTTAGCAATTCCCCAGTCACTAACTATATTAGTGCTATTTATTTTCAACTAAAAAGACAGCTTTAAAAAGACCAATATAAACTTTCTGGAAGAATATAATTGTCTTCTGTGGAAGAAAAAGTATAGTTCATATAAAGAAAGCTGACTCATATTTTCGCATTAAGTGGTTATCAAGTTATGGCACCAGTAAACACACTGCTGCTTTAGTTATAAGGCTGACAGTGGGACAGCTTCTCATGTCAGCAGAAAAATTCATTGAACCACACAGCAAATTAAGTAATTCTCTATGAATTTTATCTCTGGAAAGAAATCTTAGGGCTGCTGAAGATATTTCACAGAACTGACAGAATTTTTACCTGACTAGACCTGACTCCCCAGCCAATTCAAATAATTAGGATTTAAAAAAAAAAAAAACTAAACAGAAAAGCATAACCCAAACTTCATTGATTTGGTTCATTCTGAACCGAAACTGGGAAGCACAAATATAATTATGCTCCAATAAACTCAGTGCTATTATAAGGAAGAATACTGTTACAATATTGGAAAAGATCCTCTCTTCCATAAAATACCTCAGCATTTCCTTGAGTTACCTTTCTTTTAATTTCTTCATCAGGTGGCAGCATTTCTAAGCTTACTTTTGTTGTATAATGCTGTCTCCTCAGACATTGCAGTGGAGTTGTTTTTTCTTACTTTTATATTAATTCTTTCTTCTCTGGCATACCTCAAAATCATTTACAATAACCACACTGACCCCTTTGCAAGATCGAACAGAGGCCTCTTATACTGCAGTTGTGCTAACCATGCAAGATGTCTGGTTTTAAATATGATGGTTTTTAACCTACATACCGATCCACCACATCTACAAACATAAGGAAAAAACATTCAGTTGGTGTTCAGAGGTATTCCAAAGGACATAGATTTGTACACTGCTACAAAAGCCTGCTTTTCAGAACAAAAGCATTGTTTCTATCTTCAGAGTTTAAAAGTCTAACAAGTGCTCATGTTATGCACAGACCAGGATCTAGTATTGGTGTTCACTCCCCATTTCCAAGCCTACACAGTATTAGAAGTTAAAAAAAATAAATATGCTAAGGATAATGAAAGGAAAAAAATGTACAAGCAGAGGTATGGTAAAACAGCTTCTCAAGAAAAAGATTTAATAACCTAAAATATTCCAGGCCTGGAAGAGGTAACAGCTATGACAGACACAGGAAACCATGAATGTCATGGAGAGGATGCACAGAGAACAATAATTTGCCGTTTCTCATAACACAGACATTGAAAAGCAACAAATAATAATAATTAAAAAAAGGTAACAAGATTAAGGAAGTATTATTGTCACACAGAAGCTCTGGAACTCAGCCACAAGCTGCTGTGGCCACCTAAGCACCTAAGTATTCAGAAAGTATTTAAATACAGACATGCTTAATACCTGAGTAATACACACTGCAGTGTGGGCCTCAGTGACTAGTAACCACTGAGTTAGAGGGGTGGGTTGGGGAGTCCCTGAACCCTCAGCCACTGGAAACTGAGGATTCAGCTCTGCTCTGTTAGATTTTCTTCCTACACCTCTCTACCTGGCCAAAGGGATGGGACATGGTCTAACCAATCCACACACCTTTGGCCCAGAACTACCCCGTTTAATACCTGTGTCAAAGTAAGGAAATTAAAACTTACTCCCAATTTGCATCTCATAATGCCAGGTTGGAATGCAGAATCAGGGGGGCCAAATGCTCAACAATGACAGAGTAGTCTGGTAGATATGTAGGTGGTTCTGTTTTATTAAGTCTTAAAAATGTGACAAGAAAAAATTGCAGATGGAAGGTTTCCCCCACCACTGCAACCCTCCTTCCAGTCTGTATGGATTGGTTACCATCTGATTTGATTAGCATCACTATGACTTGTCATGCTCAAGACTGAGGCAACAGGAAAACTGCAATAAAACTCAAGTATGTTTCCTCCAGGATTTCAGAAAGCCTAATGAATCCTAGTGCCTACACTTCAACCAACTTTAGACACATTTATGTAAAAAAAAATATGACAAGTGGGGCTAAAGCATAACTGAGATCCATCTACGGTAACTCCAAGCCACAACACCATATCAGATTTGTATTGCTTCTGCCATCCGTTTCCTTCCCATATTTTGTGTCTCAAAGCTCTGTTCACTTGTAGTGCAATAAAATAAACCAATATGGCTAAAGGAGTTTTTCTAGACTTTAGCAAGAGTTAGTATTTTGCTTTTTGAATTGTTTTAAAAGGAGTATTTTGCTATGTTTTGATCTTCAAAACCCCCTCAATACTGACATTTAGGGCTTCACTGTGCAAAGCCATCCCAGGTCAAGCTCCACCTTTCCCACTGTTCCAATAAAATCTACAGGGTGCGAATCTGAGCCAAATCATCCTCTACAAACATGACAGAACTTCCACCACTGTACTTTGCCCTTTGAGTGACATGATCAGCATTAGTAAGCAGCATCCAGTTACAAAATTTCTTTTATGTAAAAGGTAGGAATGGTGCAATGAAGTGCAGAAATCATTTAAATATGAGACTGGCTTTGCAGAAAACAATTAAGACAGCTAACAAATACTTCTTAAAAATCATGCTGGCATTAATTTCAAAGCAAAGACAAAAAACTCACTAGGACACTATTCATGCTCATGGCACCTGAAACTTTCAGGCAGAACTTACATTTAAGGACTGAACTTACAGGAATAAGGTGAAACTCGACTGCAAAATGTTCTCAGCCGAAAAGAAGAGGAACACAGACATATAGGTGATAATACTTGTGCAAACAACTCATAATGGCGGGTAGTTAAGAAAAAAGGCAAACTGAGTCTGGAATTCACAGGCAGATACACACCACTAGGGATGGGTAAACATTACTGCCTTGCAATACAAACTCACTGGAAACTCCACACCAAGCCACACCTCAGAAAAATAAACTTCATCTGGAGCAGGTGTGAAAGAGGACGATTGAGGTGATCAAGAAACTAAAGAGCCTCTCATGCTACTGTGGGAATAGAAGAAGCCTTACTTGCTAAAAAAATTTTTTTTAAAGTGTACATTATTGTTATTTTTAAGTTATTATTCAGAGTGAATGGGGTTCTGACCAATCTGGTCTAGTGAAAGGTGTCCCTGGCCCATGGCAGAGGGGTTGGAACGAGATGCTCTTTAAAGCCCTTCCAACCAAAACCATTCTATGACTATATCTAAAAATAAAATTGGAAGGAAGGGCATCAATGAAAGTGGATGATAAAAGACCTCCTTAGTCTAACAGACAATAAAATTACATGGATAAAACAGTGTAAAATATCATGAATTAACCTTTGACGGGAACTTGGAAAGGCTTTAGACATTTGAGGAGAGATTTTAGTCAAGCCTTTCAGCTGGGAGAAGAGACAAAATGTCATTTCAGATGTAAACAATTTACCCATAATGTCTTATTACCAGATTTATAATTGAATATTACATTCATTTCCTTTGGTTATAGCTTGTTTATGCCACTTTTACTCTACTATTTCTGTCTCATGCTATTGATACCTTGCACTCCAGCTACTGTAAAAACACTCCAGAAACTACTTTATCCTCCTGACACTTTCAGATAGGAAAAAGTCTTTGATATAGAGCTCATTAGTTGATAGCTTTAATATTGTACCTTTGAGGAAAAACTGGTCTGGGCCGCTCTATCAGTTTTTTTATGTCTTTTTTACATATAAATTTAAAAACCAAAGTATCTTCTGATAGAGTTCATATGCCATGGTGCAGATTTCCAAAGCAAAATCAGTTTTTTTTGAGCATACAGTGTATATCTTCATGTTGTGTAAATAAGAAATCCTTTACAAGTACCAGCCAGAAAGATTCTGCAGAAGAAGAATAAAGGCCCCAAGTAGCACCTAAACTGTTCCTCAGGACTGGGGGAGTTTGCAGAGACAAATGTCTGCTCTCACAGCAGCACCACAATGAACTGTATGCGTCTCTCTGGCTCCTTGCAACCTGCCTGTCTCCATAGTTACTTGGTGCTGCCACACAAACACACATGGAGCTGGGAAGGACTGATAGCAACCAGCTCTTTTGAAGCATTTTCAAAACAAAGCAGCTTCTTTCTTCATCCATTTCCACAGCATAAAATAGCTTGCTTTGATTTAATTTTCTTTTTTCATGAAGAGCATATTAAAGAAAAGCAGAGCTAATTAAATACTTCTTTTGCATCGTATTCTGAATGCTTTGACTCTTTGAATAGTTGAATGAAAAGTGTCATATGTGGTGTGCAATACTTTGGAATTCTGTTAATCTACAATGCAGGAAGGTACAGCCGCTGCTGGGCACCTAACGGCAACCACCAAAGCTTCTGAATAGGTGAGACAGCCTTAATTGCAGTCCATAAGCTTCCTGTGCCCCGGGTTAATTTCAAGAAGTACATCAAAACACTGAACTCAGTACCCTACAGCTGTGAGTACAAGGTGGAGAGGACACAAAGAGCTCTGCCTCTTGCTGCCAAGCACGACTGACCGCGGGAAGCTTCAGTTTTACATATTCACTTCTGGCTCTCACTGCAACCTCAGCCACTACCTCTCTCATTAGAAACCACATCAGTGATCAGAACACGTGGTACACAGGGGATCAGTATTAATTCTCTCTCAGCCATTATTTTCTTCTGGAAACACATTTTTCTGTCTGTTGATCTCAGCTGAGACTCTGGCTAAGCATCCCAAGTTGAGGTGGCGTATTATTACTGAACACTACAGAGATCAAGTCTGTACACAACAGCATTTACATGAAAAGGTATTTCTAATCCATTCAGAGCAGTAATACTTAGGTGGGGCATATTAAGAGTTTAAGATATTTTTGTGCTAAGCAAGACCAAACAGTTCCACCCTTCTGCTGGAACCACAGTAAGCATTGCTCATTCAAGAAATCCCAGCTAACAAACAAGGGAAGGAAGACAATTGTTTCAGTCCCATGCTGCCAAATTTCCAGGAGGTGTCAGCCATGTTATACAATCCAAGTTCTCAAACAAGGTACACTTTGAGGCTTTCTTCCTTCTACAACTGCTCTTTGACTGGAATGTGTTTATCCACAGCAGTGTACCTAAATGGTCTTTTATACAAAAAAGAGGACATGTGACCTTAAAGACATACAAGCACATTACTGAGGGCAGATGAACCTTGCAAAGAAGCACACGCAAGTGTTTATAGCTGCAGTCCCCACGTACAGTGTCCTCTTCCTATCCCTCTCACCCTGCTGTAAGCACAACTGCTCCCAGTTCCTTTGGCATGCACATGCAAACACCAAGCACACAGAAAGCACTTCTCAGGCTGGTCTGTGTTTCTCAGGTAAGCATAATCCCACCAAGCACATGTTCTCAGGGCATCATTTCATTGCAAGTAACGGTCCACAGTATTTCTAGATGAAAGGAATAATCAGGCATAGGCAAACTTCAAACCATAGGTGGATTGCTTTTTTGGTTTCTTTATTGTTTTGGTGTGGTTTTCTAATGGTTCTGAAAGAGTTTTGCATTCTATGCTGATATTCCTTAAATCTCCTAAGACTGTATTTTCACTTCTGTGTAGTTTGCAAAAGTGATTTTCACTCTTGTGTAGTTTGTGTGTTTTCTGTGCAGTTCACAAAAAACATCATGCTACATAAAATACTCTTTCTTGTCTACAAACACAGACTTCTACAGTCATTTTATTAATAGAAACCAGAATTATGATAACAGGAAACCATTTTACTTCTGATTTTATTTCAGGGGGCTTTTCACTTATTATTACTTTTATTCCTTGTGGAGGTTGTCCCTATGTACATGAGCTACCTGCCTGTGTGACCTAGAAAATGAAAAACTGAAAGTAACACTGAGGCACTTATGAGAATGTTCCACCCAGCTGGGTATACACCCAGGAGAATACAGCCTTAGAAGATGAGGAAGAACCGTGAGTAGTTTATCCTCCTTCTAGCATTTCAAATTATAAGCTATTCCAACTGTCACACACTGAAATAACATTTCAAACTTTTCTTCCTAACTATGAAACTTCTGAAAAAAATAAATTATGTTCTCAAGCCAGCGACTTCCTGAGTCAGAGCCTTACATGCTGCTGTAAGGGACGATCACTTCACCCTGACTGCAAAGTGGCTGGCTTCCGTTATGCAAAAGAAGTCCAAGCAGCTACAGAGGAAATCTCTAGGCTCTAAGCTAGGCTGTTTCTCTCCTAGCATAATAATGAGAATGTAAGAATCATTTTTCCTCTTGCTTTCTCAGATATGCCATGCTGCAAGAACTTTCATTCAGGTAGTTTTGCATTGGGTTTTGTTCTCATATTGCTGGAAGAAGGGTAAAGAACCAAGCTGAGTTCTGCAAAGGTGGAAGGAAGGAAGGCAGGAAGGGAAAGAAAGAGAGAGAGAGAAAGGGAGAGAGAAAGGGAGAAAGAAAGAAAGGCAGAAAGGGAGAAAGAAAGAAAGGGAGAAAGGGAGAAAGAAAGAAAGGGAGAAAGGGAGAAAGAAAGAAAGGGAGAAAGGGAGAAAGAAAGAAAGGGAGAAAGGGAGAAAGAAAGAAAGGGAGAAAGGGAGAAAGAAAGAAAGGGAGAAAGGGAGAAAGAAAGAAAGGGAGAAAGGGAGAAAGAAAGAAAGGGAGAAAGGGAGAAAGAAAGAAAGGGAGAAAGGGAGAAAGAAAGAAAGGGAGAAAGGGAGAAAGAAAGAAAGGGAGAAAGGGAGAAAGAAAGAAAGGGAGAAAGGGAGAAAGAAAGAAAGGGAGAAAGGGAGAAAGAAAGAAAGGGAGAAAGGGAGAAAGAAAGAAAGGGAGAAAGGGAGAAAGAAAGAAAGGGAGAAAGGGAGAAAGAAAGAAAGGGAGAAAGGGAGAAAGAAAGAAAGGGAGAAAGGGAGAAAGAAAGAAAGGGAGAAAGGGAGAAAGAAAGAAAGGGAGAAAGGGAGAAAGAAAGAAAGGGAGAAAGGGAGAAAGAAAGAAAGGGAGAAAGGGAGAAAGAAAGAAAGGGAGAAAGGGAGAAAGAAAGAAAGGGAGAAAGGGAGAAAGAAAGAAAGGGAGAAAGGGAGAAAGAAAGAAAGGGAGAAAGGGAGAAAGAAAGAAAGGGAGAAAGGGAGAAAGAAAGAAAGGGAGAAAGGGAGAAAGAAAGAAAGGGAGAAAGGGAGAAAGAAAGAAAGGGAGAAAGGGAGAAAGAAAGAAAGGGAGAAAGGGAGAAAGAAAGAAAGGGAGAAAGGGAGAAAGAAAGAAAGGGAGAAAGGGAGAAAGAAAGAAAGGGAGAAAGGGAGAAAGAAAGAAAGGGAGAAAGGGAGAAAGAAAGAAAGGGAGAAAGGGAGAAAGAAAGAAAGGGAGAAAGGGAGAAAGAAAGAAAGGGAGAAAGGGAGAAAGAAAGAAAGGGAGAAAGGGAGAAAGAAAGAAAGGGAGAAAGGGAGAAAGAAAGAAAGGGAGAAAGGGAGAAAGAAAGAAAGGGAGAAAGGGAGAAAGAANAGAAAGAGACATGCCAGTACAGATGTGTTCTGGTGATTATATCAATCTGCCTTACATACTGATTTTGCAGTTGTGTTCACAGGGATAAGCTCACATGTGCTCTCAATCCTCCCACTGGTCAAATACCATATTTCCTTACTTAGCTTACATGTTTTCTGGCAAAAATTGACCACTGATCCTGACTAATAACTAATATCATGCTTTTATTTTGTTTAAACTCTATTTCTTCAAAGCTACTGATTTATGCAAAAGTTCTTTGGGAAGAATAAAGCCTCTGGCATTCTCCAAAAAGCCAAATAAGCTAAATTGAGAAGAATGGAATGTAATTTTCATCCTTTTTGAAGTTTACCTTGTTTAGCTGTTCAGTATATAAATTAAATGACTTCATTCTAACAGGAATATGTTTAATTTAATTCTAAATAATTTCTTTATACATTTAAACAAATATTTTATAGATATTCGTAAAATATATTTTTAGCACATAAAGCCCATAAAGTAATTTCCAACATAGTTCCCATGTATGTATGGAAAATTACTCAAAGCTCCTCCATTCAGTTTTCTCAAGTGTTGTTTTATACCAATCAGATGCCACCAGTTCCTTTCAAGAAATTATATTTAATTTTCTTATTATGGAATGTCAACCTTTACACAATTACTATTCTATAATACCTTTAAAATCTGGAAGTTATAGCAGTGGGGTATACACAAGGGTCAAAGGATTCTTTCATAAGCAAAAAGCACAAAATATTCCGTGGCAAGAGGGATTAAAGTATAATGAACTTATAATCAATGATTCCTGTATAATTTAAACTGATCAAAAGTTTCAAGCTGCTGCAACTAGGAACTAAAACTTTTCTAGATAAGAGATGAGCAAGATGTGATATTGACAGGTAACTGACACCACTGACTCTGTGAGCACTCACAGCTCTAACAGAAGGATGAAATTTAGATCCTTTCTCATTTTACTTCTGTGAAATGTCATTTCCATTGAGGGGGATGGGATGTGTGAATTGCTTTTGTAAAGTTCCATGCTTTTCCAAATGAAAGAGTATGAAACACCTGTTGATTCTGGCACTCCAAACAGTATTAACACAAGTTTCCACCCAGAATTTGTACCCTTCATACACCTTAAGACTTTGATCCAAAGCTAAGAAAAGTCATCCTAAACCCCCTAACAAATATAAATGGAAGTCCCTTGAAATACATATAAATACTTCATCTGCTGTTGTGCTGAGATCTCCAGCTGGTCAATTCCTTAAGTAGAGAAGAGAATCTTTTGAAAAAGAACAGAACAAGTACTACGGAAAACAGGCCTTCTTTGAATATTATACTGTGGGAAGGCATTCCCAACACTGACTCCATCTGCAAGTCACTATGAAGGGTTCCCATTCTTGATAGCTAAAGCAATCACAAGTCTAGTTCTGAAAAGATCCAGAAACCTTTTTTAATCCTGCCAAAAGACAAACTGCCAAAACGCTAATCTAAAATTCTTTAGATATCAGTGGTCACAGTCACTATAACAAGTCATTTGGCACAGTAAGAGCAGAACAACATCAAAGTACCCTGTGCTGAGCTTTCCCATCTATACTGTATGCAGCTCAGGAATTTTGTTTCAGACTGTATCTAGCCTGATTTCCTGGACCAAACATGCTTTGAAGCTGTGAGGAGAGTCAAACCCAGTGATTGATTCTTATGCACTCCTTGGATGCAAAAGGCCATTTGGTGCACACCTGGAATGGAGGTTCTGGTTAGTTTCCTCCAGAAGAAATGCAGCTCATGGAGAGTAAAATCCTTATGCATTAGGTGAGGGCATTGTCTTCAAAACTGTGCCACTGCTTTGAACCAAAACCCTAACAGAGAGGCGAACAGGTACCTATTACTGTCTTGATTCTTTAGGCCTTTTATCTACTTATAAACCTCCCTCCTTATACTTCTTTTGTAGACTAAGTTTGTAGCTCTCAGTCCTCCCTTAGACTAACCAGTATTTTTCCAATTATTGCTTTTTCCCGACAAACTTTTTACAGTAACTTTTTTTTCTCTAAAATTCATGCACTCAAATGAATTAAGTGATTTTTATGCTGTATTTCCATTACTTTCAGATAACACTTCCTTTTTTTTCTAACAAATATTGCACTCATCAAGTTCAACATCCACTAGAAAGTGAACTTTTGTCTAACAAGACAAGATGTTATTGCTTATCTGGACATTTTATTAAAATGCTCAACTTCCTTCAGCAGCTGTGTTCATGATGATTACATGTATACTACGTGTTACCACATCATTAGATGATGGTACACATGAAGAGGTATTCTTGAAACATAAATTTCTGTCTTAGGTGTTCATTATTCTCAAAAGCAGTTTCTGAAGTAGCATAAAATTACATGGATATGAAGTCATTACTTCACCCACTACCAAATGCATATGCACACAGAAACCTCGTTGTTTTCTGAACTCAGGTTAAGTAGGGTCCTGGTGTTTTTGTAGCTGAGTTTCTGGTTGCCCTGTGCCCTGTCCCACATTCAAACCCTAGATGAAAGTGTTTGAGGTGTCCAGAGCACACCACGCTTGAAGGAATGCCTGGCATGGCAGAGTCCTGCTCTCTGTGGAGACAACAGGACATGGGGATCAGGAAGCTTATCCTTAGCCACTGGCAGCAAAAGCTGCAGCCCAGTGCTAATGGGCTGAAGTGAGCCACTAATGGCAGTCTCTGTGTTTCACTTTTGAGTGGCACTACTTCAAAGAAACTTCCTGAAAGAAATATAAGGGGTTTTTTACTTCTAGAAATTCTCTAGTTAATAAACTCTTTTGCTGACAGCTATGACTTTAGTTACCTGTTCTTAAATGCTGAAAAGGTTGTCTTTGAGGTTCTCCAGAAGTTTCAGGTATCCTATGCCTGCTACCCATGAATGCTTTTGCCAGTGGCAAACCCTACCAGGCTTGTGTGATTGATGAGACTTTCATCAAACATGTTAAGAAGTAAAGCTTCAGTCCAGGGTCCGGGGACTGGCGAGTCCTCAAAACATAAGGCGTTCCTATCATCCCAGCATGACTCAACTTGCTGTCCAAAAAACAGATCCAGCAGCCTTTGATCTTCAAAGATGACAGGGAACAGCCTTTGAGGCAGCCAAATGCGTCTTTCTGCATTACCAGATTGCTACAGACACAGGCAGATGGGTGGAGCAGCCTTCACACTCCTACCATAGAAGCAGCCCAGCTCTGTGTTAAATTAGAGGAGCACCGAGCAGTACATATGGCAAGTGGGAGAAGAGATCCCAAATTCAGCTGTGCAGCTGCTAGGTGGGACCACCCCATTCATACACACATCCAAGAGACACTTGTTTGGCTACAACAAAGTCAGAAAGCCAGTCACAGAAATGGCACACCTAGACATGGAATAACCTGCTTCAAAGGGACTTTGCATTAGGAACCTAGCTTTATCCCACATTTGGAAGCATTTTAGCACATCTGTGTGAACTTTTCGCCCTCAGGTCAACTGTAACAAGAAATCAGATGCATAAACTATGAAAGTTTTATTACAACTGAAAGTAAAAATTTCTTACCTCTCCAAATGCACCTCTTCCGATCACTTTTATAATTTCGAAGTCATCTCGATGGAGTTGCATTTCCTTTACCAATTTTGTAAATGGTTTTGCTGTTTAATAAAAAAATAAAAAAGAGATCATTAAATTATAAAGAGAAACGCTGCAAGCCAGATCAACCTGTAGGTTAAAAGTACTCACTGCATACCCAGAGCAACAGCAGATTTTCAACTATTAAAACTACAGAGGGGAAAAAAAAGCTAATTACAGTATTTAATTAACAATTAAAAGTTTTTTAGAAGTTCACTCACATTAATGGTTCTGCCTTGCTGCTAGTAAGAGCATAGAGCAAAGTGGTCTCTCAGAAGGGCTTCCCCCCTTTCTTTAAGGATTTGTGAATCAGTGAAGGACCATGTGAAAGGGAGAGCTCATTCATTACTGGTAAACCCAATGGACAATCTGTCCTACCCTGCAGGCACTAGATTAATTCTCTTCTTAAGTGGAGTGCAGCTTTAGTTTTTATTATTTCAGCTAGTACCAGCTAAGGCTTTAACAACCCAGTCTCAAGAGATAGCTGTCTCTACTCAACAGCAGCAAAACCATTTCCCACAAGATCTGTGGCTAATTTAAGGTTTTTACTTTGAACTGTCTTTTCTGCTAAGCAACATTCATCAGATCTCAATTAGACCAAGTACTGAAGAACTGCAGTCTAAAAAGATGTCCAGCAATTAACTAACTTACACTTATTTTGTTCTGGTGGTCCCACTTTCTCAAAATATTTGGTGGATAAATTCTACTATACCTACAGATCCATCAGTTTTCTCCTCTCCAGATCGCATTCAGAATACTTTACTTATTTCTAGCACATCACAGCATGTGGATCACTATTTGGGTAGACTGTTTGTTACAAGTCACTACTCTGAAGACCAGATCAATAAGGAAAAACAGTGGTGCAAGCAAACTGCACAAGGATGAGTTTGCAACAAGCACAGCATACTCTTCAAACTAAGCACAAAAAGATTGCTGCTCTTCACCTCATCACAAACACTATTAGACTAAAAAGACCAACGTTTTCCAACACATGTATTTTTTCCTATCTGCAACTGAATAAAACATCACAGAACTGCTACTTGTAATTCAGCCCAGACTCCTGTTTTACCTCACCTTACATCATGATTAAGCTAATAAGTTATAAGCCAAACAGAATTCCTACAAGAGGGGTCACTGCCTTGATGGTGTATTTCAGATGCTAACACAAACAAATCAAACTGTACAACCACACTGAGATATAGGAGTCTGAAATGGAGACTGAAAATTTCATTACGAAGTCTAGACAAGAATTCCTGAAAACCTCTCAGCAAAAACCATTAACTACTAAAATAATGAAGGAACAGCTGTACTGAAGAACAGCCATGCTGCTTCTTTGAATTTAGGAGGGTGCTACTGAAAAGGCTTCCTCCAGAAGTAATACCCCTTTCAATGAGAGTTCTTGTCTATCCAAAGTATGAAATTTAAAGAATGAGACAGTGCTAGATTTTCTGCTAGACTCCCTATTTCAGCTAGGCAGAAATGCCAATGACACTTTCCCTCACCACAAGGTCACTGAGACTATCACCTCAAATCCAAAATCCTTTCCACCAAACTTCCCCAGCAGCACCACCTCAAACCAGTTACACCAGTCCAATCAGACACCTGCACAACTAATACACCACAGCTGTCAGCAGTGGTATTGTCAACTGTTTTGCAAGGTTCTCTCACCTCGTTCCCATCAAATGAGCACAGATGGAGGAAACACAACTGCAGACAAGAAATAAACGTGGAAGTTCCCTTATTAAGTATGTGTTTGCTACTGCAGAATGCTGGTCACTGAATTAATTTTGCAGAACAGCAGCTTCTGTTACTAAAATTCAACAGGAAATTTCTGGAGGACACTAACCCAATAATAACTTTTGTTTCAAATAAACAGCAAATTTTAGCAGTATTTCTACTAAATAAACAGAATATCAAAATCAGAGAATCACAGAATGATCTGGGTTGGAAGGGACCTTTAAAGATCATCTAGTCCCAATCCCTCTGCCATGGGCAAGCACACCTTCCACTAGACCAGGCTGTTCAGAGTCCCATCCAGCCTGGCCTTGAACACTTCTAGGGGTGGAGCATCCACAACTTTTCTGGGCAATAAAATAATTGGTTTAAGTATAAAAAGCCCTGCTGATGTAAACTGATCACAAGCAACTTTCAAAGACAAGAAACAAAGTTCAAGCTGCCTTGTACACTCAAAAAACCCCCCTTAAATCTCACCTTTCTGCTGACTGGTGACAAAATATTCTATTATTTCATCTACAAATTTCCCCACTTGGAAGTTCATCAAACTTCACACCACTAAAACTGGAATTCAGTTTAGAAATGCATAAAGTTGTCTATGAGCAAGTTAGTTTGATTAGTTTTGTATTTTAATATTAATAAATATTACATATTGAGTAGAGCACATACTTAAGTTTCAGTAAACAGAAGAAATAGAGTCTGCAAAGAAGGGCATTATTGCCATATTCCTAGAGATTGTATCCTTGAAGAAGGAAGGATGAGCAACCCTCATTTTCTTGACCAAAATTTCTGATAAAATCTGCAAGAGTCCTAGTTTGGTCCTGCTTTTTCCATCTCAATTGGTCAACTGCAGTACTAGTTAATAAAATCCAATGGTTTAACATATGTAAATTAAAAGAACTATTCACTCCTAGAAGGAAGTTACTATTTTTACAAGCCATTGGTACAGTTAACTAATGCTTTTAGTATTTAGCAGGTGCTGGTGCTCAGAAATACTGCCACTTCGGTGGTCTCTGTCTTAGAAAGCACTGAACATGAATATTTGAATGTACAGAAAAATTTTAAACTTGGCAGGACTTCCCCTGAACTGGAAAAATTCTGAGTCTTTGTCAAGGCATCTAAGATTCCTTAAAGGTAAATATAACTTGAATATAAAACTGAGTGTCAGCAGAATCTAATGATCACAGAGACTACAATAGCAGTTACAGAACAAATCAGAGCTCACAGGAAGCAACAGACCAGTAATTTATTTAAACTGATACATACTATTGGCATTTTGAAGTAGAACCCTGTTTACACCTGGATGTGACCTGCTGCATTTAAGTACTCGATTCCACAATTTCTATCTCTTAGTAAGTTAAATAAAAAAATATTTCCAATTTGCATTCCTGCAGTTGTCCCAGGAAGCTGCTGTTCCTCAACTGCAAATATGCAGATCAGTAGCATGCACAAAACTGGCAAAATTGAGTGAGGAGAAACTTGCAGCAAAAAGCATCAGATACAGACTGTGTCCACTGTGCTTGCCAGAACAATGCCAAGTGATTTATCACTACATAACTGGTAAGAAGAGATACAGCTTCTCCCTTTACATATCCTGTTTGATAAACAGGGAACTCAAACCAAACTATCTCCATATACTGGAATGAATCATTACTTTTGATCCTAATATTGAAGGCAGAACTTATGATCTGGAGTTGATTTAATCCTTAATGAAAGTATTTCATCCTGGCAAACAGAAGCATTAGCTGTACTGGGGGTTTTGTTGGCAGTGATTACTGAATTTTGTTATATATACACAGTGTTGTCAGGGTAACATCAGCTGCAAGTAATTGCAAGAGTTTGTTTATTCATGACTGTGAAGATGTAGTAAGAACTTAGGAGAGACATTCTATGTGCAGTATTTTTGTATGCACCACTGCCTTTTCTCTCAAGCTGATTTTGCATTATTGCACTTATTCTTGTTTAGAAGAAGGGTGTTTTCTATAATGCCAGGCAAGGAAAAAAACCAAACCCAAAAACCTAATTTTCAGAAGCCAAGTAATGTATACACTCAAGAAAATAATACAAAACAGTTGATGTTTTGATTCATAATGAGAAGTGAAATGCCAGCATTTATTTACTTCCTCATTGAAAACCAGGGTACATATGAAAGACATAATTCTCCACACACAAATTCTATTCTGATCATATTGTCTTCTCCCACTGATAGATGCGATTAGGATATTTTGTTTACACAAAAAGAAAACATCAAGTTTAATAATTTGAAAATGTAATTTAAATGTTTTACTCACAGGTAAATAGGTTTGTGATTTAGGATTGAGAGCTAGTGCATCTCTACACTGCAGTCAATCTGTATTATGCCACCTAATAGAAAATATTTGGAGGCAGTTTCAGAATGACTGAAAGCTGCAGGAAATGCCAGCAGAGATTATCTGATGCAGCAGACTGGGCACTCTGAACTGCTATGCCAGGAATGGGTGCATGCTGGCCTCATATGTCAAATTTCCTCTCACTTCTGAAAGCAGTTCAGGGAACATGAACCTCAAAAAATAATAGGTCAACTCTTTCCACCTACAATGTGGTTAAAAATGAGAAGTGTCAAGGTATGTTTTGAATTTCTACCTTCTGTTCATATTCTGGATCATTCAATTTATGTCAGTAATTTACCATCTGAAATCACAAAAGCAACACCCTTACACTGCAATTGGCAAAAGACAACCTGCTGGATTATGATCACTGCTGCTTCTACGGTGGTGTTACCCCAGGATTCTTGTTTGAGGACTCCTCAAATTTTGATAGGCAGTACAGATTTCCAGAAATTCACAAAAATCACTAAGCTGAAGCTGTCAAACATTCAAGGACACCTGATACCTGTTTCATATCACTGTCAGCTCCAAGTTTTAAATAAATGTGACAACTGCAAGAAAATAATACAGACTCACAATTCAGGTTGAAAGGGACTAGTTGGTCACTAATTCAATCTCCTGCTCAAATCACAGGCAATATTGATTTCAGATCAGGTTACTCATGGTTCTGCCTAGTCAGGTTTCAAAAATTTCCAAGGATGGAGACTCCATGGCTCTGTGGACAATCAATTCATATAACAGACTGTTTACACCAGATAGTTTCACAGTTCAGAACTGATCAAATCACTGTAAGTGATTTGGGGTTTAAGTCATTATATAACATGATAACAACATTCAGGTGGATCTACCCTGAAGGCATGTCCAAACTGTCTGGTCAGACAGAAATTCATCTGCCACCATGCTCCCTTTATCTCCTCATCCCCTGTACAAAACATTGTGGTAGGAAACTATGTGAATTGCAAAATATTAATGTCAGGGAAAAACAAAATTACGCAGATAACTGTCTGTGGAGCCACACTCCCACCAGGCAGATCCAGTATTTTATTTAAGATGTTTTCTTTGGAGGAAGAACATGAAAGAGCAGCAAATTTTACCATTTCCCTCAGCCATCCCTCTTAACTTACATTCTAGAAATCAAGTAACTTGTGTGCCCTTTGTGCACCCTTTTCAAAGGAACAGTGCTCCTATGATATTGCTACTAAAACAGCAGGCTGGCAGGTTTGACAAGTTACTGCTTGTATACTTGTCTTGGGAGATACCCACACCCAGGTAGCCCCAACCTGCTTACTAAGGTGATAAATACCTGTTACAACCTACACCTGAGTTTTAAAGTACAATCCTCTTGTATCAGATTGTGAAATTCCCCCTGTATTTTAGAAATGCAAATTTTTTTTTATTCTTCCATCCTATGCTGACTCCAGTTTTAATTTTTCCAAACACAGAAAAATTGCTTCCCTTTTCCTGTGCTGGCATGTTTCCTCTTACCGTCTATCTCTGTGAATGTTTTTTTTCAGTCTGGTTTCCTACGGAAATAAGGTATGTGTAATCACACTGTTGGGCATTCTGAGGCCATTCCTCTCACCCAGTACCTTTTGATCCCAATAAAGACTCTTCATATTCCCTTTACCAAATTTCACTGAAGTTGTCCAAAGATACCAAGTTGCTACCAGTTTTATTTAAAAATGGCAGTGAATAGGAGACCTCAGTATCACCTCCACTAAGGGAAAGGTGGTAGCAGGAATAGAGCAGTCACCTGCTTAGCTGGCAGCCAGCACACACCCAGGTGCATGCAGACATACCTCACTGTCCACAGTCATGCAGGGACAGTGGGACAATACTGCACAGAAGAGGGAAGAAAGGAAGTGTGCAGCAGAAAAGAGAAGGTCATGCGGTGGGAAGAGCAGGCAGTTATTCCACTGAGCCTAGTAAAGTTGATAAATACAAATTTACAGGAAGACAAAGTTCTGCTTTGTCAATTACAAGTCAAAGGTGACACATTCTGTGTTCTCTGACACATTTTCTGCTGGGCCTTTGACTTCTGCCATGCCCTCCCTCCTGTTTTTATAACATACATATACACACACTTCACTTATTCTATCTGCCTCTTGCCCAGTGATCCAATTCTTCATCACTCCTCAACATCCACTGGACCAATGCAGTGCTGCAAGACTCAGTTATCACTACAATGACACAAACTCCACTGGCTTTAAAACCAGAGAAACACAACCTGGCTGCCTCTTACAGTGCCCATAGACGTTGCAGAACAGCCCGTTGCTACAACACTGCTTCACACACTGTCAGTCCTCTTTATTCCCAAAACAAGGCCAGCCAGTTTTACAGTGGCTGGTACTGTTCTCTTATAACAGTATTACTGGCATTAACTAAAATGCTAATTATTATGTTAAATATCAAATTGTTAGTCTTTATTTGGTATACAAATGCTTTAAAAGCCTTCAAGCTTTCTGAAGAACTATTGCACAAAGGTGTCTATTTGCAGCCAGTTACAGATTTTGCTTCATGTTATGAAAGTTTTCTGACATAAGTAAAAGAGCATTTGAGCACCTTCAGTCAGGTTCCTTGCTGAAACTTAACTATGAATCTGGATAACATTTGGATTCTATAATTACATGCAAAACCCCTCAAAGGTTTAAAAAGATAAAAATATCATTAATTTTAGGCATACACCAAGACAGAGTGTTTGTAGCTTCTGCATCGTGCTCCATAACTGGCTTTATCAGTTACAGAAGAACTGATTGTGGCATTTGAAATTTGTACACTACTCCGCGATAACTGCATGAAAAATTTATCACCAAGCTAAAGGCTAATGGCATGGGAAATGCTTTCAAGAAAAATACCAAGTAGTAGTTCTGATGTTGATCCTATTACTGTTCCTAAATTTGCCAGCAGAACAGCAAAGTATTTACCTTGAAACATCATGTGTTCACTGTTATTCTTTTTGCGTGGCAAGCCCCAAAAGCAAGTGCCACACAGAAGGACTCAATCAGCAGCAATATGCCAGCTCGCTGATGAATGTTACCACAAACACTCAATAGCTGGCTATCTGCCTGCCCAGCCCATTCATGGCTTTCCATGCTTACAATGAAAGGACATCCAAGATAATACTCAAGGTTTGTACAGACAAGTACTGAGGAACACACAGATGGTTTCCAGTAGTCCAAGTGACAAAACACATTGACAGTTTAATTTCTGCCAAGGCCACCGCATGTCTTTGAGAACTAAACAGAAACAGAGTTCTAGCAGGTGAGAGGAAGTAAGGGTTGGCTCATACATCCAAAGAAACACACCACATCACTATTTGTTGTACTCATATATATGCAAGACCTTTCTTTACCAAAGGAAAAATAACAGGTAAAATAAAAACCACATGCCAATCAGACCATGGTGTGTGCTAGTACTACAAGGGATGCAAGCACAAGGAGAGGAGGCTTTCATCAGTATCAAACAGAGGATGAAGCTCACTGCCCAATTTCTCATTTTATTCATGTTACTGTCACTGAATGATCCAAATTTAGGGATTACACCTTGGCTTCTAGAACAAACTCAGGGAAGGGTTTGTCTTATTTATTAATATTGAAGTTCATCTTCAAAGATTAAACTGTTACTACTAATATACTGAAGAAGAATGTGACTGTAAGTAGCATTGACTTCAGGAAAGCCAAAAGTGACTTACTATGCACACAAACCCGGTGAAGCTTCACAAAATGTAATTATTTCAGGATAACACTGTCAGGCACAGACTTTTTTAAGCAGGAAGAAAGACTGGACAAGAAAACCTGCACCTGTATAAGTACTCCTAAGGGCATTTCAGAAAACAGTCAGCAGTTTGAGATTGAATTCTAGCCCTACTCTCATGAGAGAATGAAGAAATCCCCTAGAAAACACCACTCCTGACTGCACTTGGTAGTCCAGTTTTTCATGCCTCTTTCCAACTTGCCATATGTTTTTGGGAGAGGAAAAGCTGCCATGCTTCTCTAACCTTTTCATAAGGTTTTCCCTAAGAGTCCCAGTTCTTTCATCAGACTACATAACAACCATGGATTCCCTGGCAGTCCATCAGCCTCTTCAGCCTCAGAACCATCACTGAGTAAAATACTGAGCAGAAGTCTAACAATGTCTAAGTTGGTACTTTCTGCAGAGACCAAAACAAGTGGATCTTGCTTCTACTCAAATTCCACAAAGTTTTCAAAGATGGTACTTTCCTTCCTCTTAAGTCTTGCTGAAAAAAAACACAAAGAAAAGATTACTATTCCACAATAAAGGAACGTTTCTGCTTTTATATAACTGTTGATATCCAATGCCTTCATAAACTTCATCTTCAGTCCTTTTATTTTCCTCAAGATGATAGTACCCAGCCTGGAAGACAGATGTACGTCAAGCCATATACAGATTTTCCTTGGGACTGTCTGACATTCCAGACACTTCAGACAACTGAACAGGGAGCTACATGACCACTTCAGTCTAGGAAATTCATTCTACTCCTGAAGGAGTTCCTCCTTGCTCCTTCTCACCACACTCCAGTCTACTGTTTGGATCATCAGCAGCCTTCATATGGTATGTCAAACAAGGAACATTTCCAGGCGAAAGCGAACTTGTCTATCCCATTCTACCCCCTCCCACCAAACCATTCACCCAATGTGACTCCCATACAATTGTGACAGTATGGAGGGAGTCAGGATGAGGCTGCAGAAGGGCAAAATGGCTTTAGGAATTGAGGGGAATGTGGTGTGGAGCACAGCAACCATGGAAGTGGCTATACCAGAGCCTGTTTCTAGTCAACCTACACCACATTAGGACAGGCTCTTCCAAAACACATGTTAAAACTTTGTAAGAAACACCACAGAACACAGTATCAGTTTAATATAGCTTTCTTTATTTGTGCCTCAGTTTTTCTGTACTCCTTGTTCAGGGCCAGATTTTGCAGGTGTTAGAGAGGCCATTTAAGCCACAGCAAAAGGCAATCACACATTGAAGCACATCAGTAATGGAAAAATGGTTTCAGGGGGTTTACATGAATCACTAGTTCCAAACAGTGAAATTTCAAATTATTCCATTTCTTTTATTCCATAACAACGTTGTAAATATTGCTAAAATCCACTTATTTTACTGCATGATGAACAATCTTAAAAGCATAGTTGTTTTTTTTTTTTTTTTGTAGAATAGCCTGAGAATTACAACTGTTCAGAAAAATGTTGGTATTTTTCAGATGGTTTCGAAGTAGAGATTAAGCAAATCTCAAATTTCGATAGCATAGGATGAAACTAAATTTCATCAGACCCAGCACCTCTTGCACATCCTAAGAAATAGAACAATTCCAATGTGATGACCACATTGTGCTGATATAAGCATACATACACTTACAATAATTAAGCCACCACTTGCATCATCAATGTATGAGCAAAGTACTAATTCCTAACTGCATGCTTTATTTCATCTTAGAAGTAAAACTTAACAAGAAAGCAGCATAGCTGTTTTATCAATCGCTTACAGTAAATGCATTTTTTTCTCCAGATATACACAAGATTTTCTCTCTAGTTACTGTAAACACAATATGTGCATTATGTAATAAAACAATTTACACTTTACACTGGTGCTGTATTTACCACATGCCACCTCTTTGTTTTTACAGTTTAGAGGTTTCCAGTAAGTTCTTCTTGCCAAAGCACCCCACACAGATGCACTTATAGTGACAGGAGTGAAATCCACCTTATGATGCATCCCTTTTCTCTGCTTATAAATTTAGAGTAAAGTAGTTCAATGACACAACAGTAGCAGAGCACTGTGACCAGAGCAGCAGTTCCACGGATGCGCCCTCTTCCTTCCATCAGTTCCAACAAATCCAGCTGGTCTCACCTCACTGACCTGATTCTGCTCACTAAACCAACAGGATCCTAAGTTACCAAATACACATAACACAGCTATCACCCTGTAGATGAAGCAATTGAATCATCATTGCTGAAGGGTCGGGAGAGGCTGCTGTGCCAGCACAAGCAAGGAGGGTAAAGGAGCGAGCATTTCTTCTGAAGCCACTGTCTGAAGTGGCACAGGGTGTGATGAGCTGCCCACGCACCGGCCTGCACCGCCTCCAGCTGCTGCAGAGTTGGCCTGCCTTGCTGCTAACAAGCTCCATGGAAAGCTGGAGAAGGAAGCACAGCCAAATGACAATTACCTTTTGCCTGACACTTCAGTTCCCCAACCAGATCAACACCATGAACTAGGAAATACAAGACTAAGGGGATGGGACAATTAGGTGAGCTTACAGTGCTACAGAACTGCACTTGAGTTTGTTTTTTTTTTTGACGGCTCAAGGCTGCAACACAACACATATAAATATACCGAGCTGTTTTTCAATTTCAAGAGCTCAGGTAGCAACAGCTACTTTAAGAACAGGTGTGGCACATCCTTCTCTTCATTCTAAATAAATGCAGCAGGCAGGAGGACATTTTCTCAGACATTACTCACCCTGTTTCAAAACTTGCCTGGAGCTTGAGATCTAATTAAAAGGTCACCAAAAGTCAGATCTTTGCCATAGGAAAAGGCCACGAAGACATGCGACAAGCAATTACTGTAACCAGGCACAAGAATCTTTGGAGTAGCTCAGGTTACTCAGAAGCAGAGAAAAGTCTTTTCATCTGCAGAGAATACTAACAAGTCCCATACACATTATAGTGGACAGCTCAGAGTGGCTTTTTTATTTTTATAAATACTCTCACTTCTTCAGTTCCCCCTCTTGACCAGGAATCTAGATCCAAAGCTATTCTCTCATTACAATACCGCTGGCTGGCAACAAGCAACAGGAAGACCATTTACAGCAGCACTATTTTCACTGACTTCAAGTGCCAAAGGTCGCTACCAACAAAACTCAGGGCAAGCAGGGCATCAAGAACATGGCCAGCTGCCTGTAACAGAAAAATCACTGGGGTTTAGGGTACTCAGAAGGTAAGCACATATCCAGAGGGCATATCAGAATGTTTCCTGACAAATTACTTGCTCAGGCAGGATGTAAAGAGAGTTGAAAATGAAGAGAAATACATCTCTCAGCCTTCCAATGCATGATGAAAACCTTACCCAAACAAGGGAGCATACTTCTCATTTCACTGTGTAACTTTTCCTTAATGTCTGACACTGCCGTAGCATATTTCAAAATTTGTCTGTATCTATTCCCAGGCTTTCCACGTAATATAGTTAAAATTTAAAATGGATAAAAAGGTCTAAATTTTTACCAAGTGTGGGAAGAATCTACTGGAAAACTGAGAAAATCCTGCCCCTGGGCTTAGATGTAGCTTTCAGAAAATGGAATCAAACTGTATGATAACGGATCATAAAAATTTTATTTACCAATGAAATAAACCAAGAAGCCTGCAGAATTCTGTTTTAGAATATTGCCCATTTACGCTATCAGCTTGCTAGCATCAGCTACTTACTCTGAAGTTTCAAACTGACCAGGACCATCATATCTGCTATTAAATAAGAAAAAAATTCATTTAAAGCAGGGTTTGGTTTTTTAACACATAGTGAATACCCATGAAACAAAACATTTTGGATAAATGATAATCTAGAATTTTAGACATATGACAGATTATAGAGGTTCAAATTTTTGAACTCACTTCAAATCAAAAAGTCATTGTTAAAGGAGACAAATCTTGGAACAGTTAAGAGTGAATTTTTTAAATCTAACTGAATTAGAACATGACTAAAGAGCTTTTAAATGCAAAGCATACAGAACAGGAAACTAAAAATAGAACCCCAAGCCTCTTCCTAGAGACATTTCCAAGTCTCCAAGCATTATAAATTCAGTTTTCTCTAGTACAGGCAGGATGAAGTTCTCCCTTCTTCTCTCCCCCTCATTCTGAATTTTTATCATGCTTTCCTATCCAAATTTTTGGTAATTTATGTACAGTACATTGAATAAGCTCTTTCCCCTTATCTCAGTATTTTGTGCATCAAAGAAAAATTTTGGTTTTGTTTTGTATTTATAGCCCATCTTTTCCTAACATCTTCGCTGTGATATCTGTCAGAAATTCTTAAATCCAGTTTCTGGATCATGATTTTAGGAAAGCTCTCAACAGACTGCCAGCCCACGTGACATACTGTTTAATGGACATGCTTCTAGGCATTCCCAAAAGCTCTTGTAGGCTCCTGGAATCTTATATTCTCCACACTACCATTCCAATCAAGATCATACCTCCCGTTACTGCACACTCCAACATGATCAGCAGCAGGCGAAGGAAGACCCTTGGGTTCTAGCTTCTCTCTCATTCTTACATATTCTTAAAGCCAGCAGGGAACAAAAATCTGTTCAATTACTGTACTCACAATTGCAAATACCATGTGTCATCTCTATGTCTTGTTCTTAGCTTTTCAAGATAGGCATATCAAGTGAGGATCATCCCAGAAAGTTTTTATATCAGGTGCAGCATTTTAAAGCATTCTGCTTTTAAGCTTCTCCTCTTAAACCTAAGTTTTCAGTTTTGTACACTCCTCCTTACTGAAAGTGTAACTTATCCACATGCCGTCTATGTTTAATAAACACTGCATCCAGGATACTTTGCTTTATTTCCACGCATTTAAGCAGAGAATTCCATTTTTTCTTCCTCATTTACAGCCCATCTAGACAGGTGTCTTGATTTCAAAACAGAAAATCAAGTACTGAGACATTCAGAACAAGCTTGTAGTAGGCAGGCAATCTAAAATCTTCATTTATACCTCAGGCTGCATTCTGTTGGCTTCCAACCTTTTTCTTTACTCATACATGGAAATAACAACCAAACATTTGGAAGCTCCTATACAACACCAGAGTGAGCACCTACATGTCAGTACAGATGCAGCTGGAAAACCCTACTGGTGTAGATGTGCTTTTACAAGTTCCCATTTCCAGAGCAGGAACCAGTAAAGATGCATTAACTTCTTTCCAGAAATCTTCTGACATAGCACTCAGCCTCTAAGGAGACCACAAGCAGAAGAGATGGCCACAAACAGAAAAAACCAAGGCATTTCAGTCAATCTGCAAAATGTTTTAATCTACTTAAATGCAACTTCAGACTACTATAGACATTGAGCCAATATTTGCACAGAGGAAAGTCAAATGGTTGCCCTTCTACTTTCTTATGCATCATTTTATTTATACCCCATTCCTTTTTCTTTTCTCATATAGAATTTAATATTTTCCTTCCCTAATTTGTCTCCAGTGTCATCTAAGTAAACCTTGGGTACTTTGCCCATTTCATTATTGTTTTAGCTCTTCAGTAATATTTTCCACTTGCCTCGACTCAGTTTAAAAACACATTCAGTCCCAAACCACAACCTTATAAAGATTGTCAAACTCTTCATCCTTGATACTGTAGTTCAGACAAGCTAGGTTCATTTTTGATACTAGTATTGCGGAGCTGTAGCTATGTAATCCTTTTCTTCCATAAACTTCTTCAGAATTCTGTAATGTAAAAGTCTGGAAGAGCTGTGTATTTTTTTTCCTTTACATAAGATACTCAACATATATTTCACTTGGGGCTTTTTTTCTTGTTTCAGCCTCATGAAAAATGTGCTCAGTACTGCTTGTTCAGTAATACATTATTCCATCTTTGGATTGCCACTGTGAATCAAGCAAGGACATGACATTTACCAAAAAAGTTTTTAATCTCTTGGTAATTTCATGGGCTTTAGCATACAGCTTCACTCTGGTTCTCACAAGCAGGTACACACAACTCAGGTCTGTGGCAATGGTCTGCAGGTCACAAATACCCCACAGCATTGGGGAGAAAGGTGACTGATTATAAAACTTGCTTTTTTGTTGATCAAATTATCTGTAAAGGAGTTAAAAGCCTTGAAGACTATACTTCTGGCAACTGTTCTGTTTGTATCTTAACAGCTCAAAAATTTCACTTTTATAATAATTTCTTGAAGCTCAGCTCTTGTTTTAAAATTCTAATAATATAGGAAACAAGTCCACAGAAGCATTGTTAAAAAAACCCCAAAAACAAACAAACAAACAAACAAAAAACCTAGGTCCATAAAATCTTTCAAAATAAGTACCAGTCATGATAAAAAAGAAGGAAGAGTCATGTGTTAAACTACTCCACTGTATTATCTACATGAGCACCAAGGGTGACTTTGTCACTGTGTCTATTACTGTGCTCAGACTACACCAGGCTTTACTCTTACACGGGAACAAAAATGTACCTAATTGTTTTAAGAAATTTTACAATAGCAGAGTAAAACAGTAGCAGTTGTTGGCAAAAACTCACGGCTGACTGACTATGCAGCTATAATTTAAAGGAGGAAAGAAAACAGGAGCACTTACAACTGTACTACATAAAATCAAAATTTAAGGAACTATTCTTCTGAAGGGTCTAACACTCTCTAAGGGACGCATTTTTAAGGAACCAAGAAGTCACTTTGGAGTCTCACCTTTCTTATGTGAACATACGTGAACAACTCAGAATCCTCAAGTCTAGTAAGAATCATTGTTACCTCATGTGAGAAGTTTTTCTTTGAGTATCATCAGTTCCATCTCTCCTTAGAAATTTTTCTTAACAGACATTTTAGGAAAAAATCTCAAAGTTTACTTTAAAGTACAGGAACTTCTGAAGCACCAAGTAAAGACATCTGACTTGACCAATGTTTGTAGTATATTGGACTTTAAATAATGTTTTAAATGTTTAAATAATGTTTTTTCCACTCTAATTCACAGACCTGCTTATTTTTTATTCCAATACTACAAATTTTAAAATAAATACTATGACTCTCCAACAATCTATTTCTGGGTATGTGGTAAAAGATTACAAGCAGACAGTGTTGATTTCCTCTTCCATGAATTGTTATGCACAGCTAAATTTATTTCCTTGCCAATTAATTTTTTTATTTTTTTAAACACAGAAGTGATAACAAGCAATCTCCACCCAACTCCCTCAGCAAATGGAGAGGACAGGTTCTTAAGTGTTATATGGGACATGAGGGGGGAGGAAGAGATGAGAGCAAGGAGATTGAAGTAAGAAGTAGGTCTTGCCCATGCTTTCCTCTTGCAGAAAGATAATCCATTATCTTTCACCAGCTGTCACCCACAGAGCTCTAAAGGTGAATTACTGGAGCACATTTTGCAGTGAGGTCTGTATTATTTATTCTGCAGTTACCAAACATATACCTGAAGAAAGAGGTATCATTACCAATGTGCATAATGACATATTACAGCCACTGACACAAAAGATCATTGCTGCCATGTGTGCACAAGTGTGCACTGCTGTTTTAAAGATATCACTCCAAAGTGCCTTCTCTAAATACAAGTAAGAAATTAAAAGTGAAGAGTCTGAACACTTAATGAGAGTCTAAACCTTAAATGAGAGAGGAAATTAGGTTGTAAGAGGAGGAGAATGGTATTTCTCAGTTTTAAGCAGCAAGACTCAAGTCCACAAAAGAAGTTATTGTTATTACTTCACTGTCTGCTTTTTCTCCCATGGTACCTGCACAGTGTGCAGTACCAGAGCATCTGAAACAGCTACACAACACTAAGAGACGTTTCTTCTGAAAAATGAACACACATTATAAACTGCTCACAGACACAGACAACCCTTGCCCCAGAAGGGCAGTGGACCATTACATTATATAGCGCTGTCAATGAATGCCTTCATGACATAGTTGACAATATATGCTCTCTGAGAAGGGAATCTACCAGACTTCCAAGCATTTAGGAATATGAGAATTTTGAAGAACCTTGTTATTTTCCAAGGGTTTTGCTGTAAGCAAAATACTCAAAGACACAGATATAAATTCATTGCAAGGAAAGTCAAGTGCCACTTCGGATACCTTCTAAGTATAAAACATCACTAATAAAAGATTAATTTCTTAGGTTTTGTCTCATTTGTATATTGTTATCCTCATCATTGATAGCACTTCCATATACCAATATTATTTTGAAACACTGAATTGTTGTGCATTTTGGTCAGCTGATTCCACTATCATCAACCAAGAATATCCACGTTAAAACCATGTTGCAAGTCCAACTTCACGTAAGTCATGAGTTCATAGTTTACAGAGGAACAAAAAAACCCAGCTAATATCTCCCATTAGATTTCCTCTTATGAGGAAGATTTGTTTCACCCTGTTGTTAGCAACTGCTTAGCCAGACTCCTTAGAGTGTCAGATAGAAGCATATTAGGAGCTCTACTAGATAGAAATCCTTTGTGATGTGGGAACATATCTAGAATAACAACTAAACCTGTATTTTTATAAAGGATGATTCAGGCTTGCAGTCGTGCAGGGATGGCAGGCTCTACTGACAGCTCCACAGAGGAATGCTTTAAAATCAGTGCTATCAAGGTTAACTAGATATAAGCAAACCACGCTTGAGAAACAGCACTAAACATAAAATATAGGTACAAAGTTCTTAAAACCTGTTCTGGCAATTCACTGCCAAGAACAAGGAAACTGGTGCTTTCTTTAAACATATGGAAGAAAAATATGAACAAAATTTAGTTTCCCTTCATTTACAAGCTTCTCAATACTTATGTTCAGACTGTGATAAAATGCCAGCCAACCAAGGGAATCACCTGAGACTATAAAAAAACAAGTTGTGTGAACTACTTTACCTACAGCAGAAGAAGATGCTATTTCACATATTGCTTTTCATTAGGAAAAGTATGAAGAACAACTATTTTCTATTAGAGCAGCCATAATGTTATATACATTTGTTAACACAGAAAAAAATATACTGAATCACAGAGTAAACTTAGGTTGGAAGGGACTTCTTGACATCAGAATCCACCCAAATTACTCAGAGCTGAGATAACATCAAAGTTCAGTCAGGTGACGAAGGCCTTGTCCAGCTGAGGCTTGTCACCAGGAGAGGGTGACTTTTCCAGTGCAAGACCATCCTACCATCCTCAGGAGGAGTACTTTTATTTTTCTCCCACAGAGAGTTGGAATCCTCCTTGCCATAGCCTGTGTCTACTGTTTGTCCTTCTTGGCAGTGTACCCAGGAAGCATCTGCCTCTGTTCTCCCTAACCACACGTGCAGCAGTTGAGGATAATGAGATTCCCCTTCTCCAGACTGACCAGATCCAGGTATCTCAGGCCTTTTCTTCATCTCATGTACTTCAAGCCCTCAGCCATATCAGTGGTTTACACCTAGATTCACTTCAGTTTCCCAGTGTTTCTTTCTTGTGTACTGAGAAGCCCTGAACCAGACACTGTACTAGAGAAGTGGCCTCAGAATAGTGGTATAAACAGAATAACAACTACTTCCCTCAGCCTGCTGGCTACACTCTCTAGAGGCAGTCCTGTACATAGGCAGCTTCCATTTCTACAATGATGCATCACTGACTTCAACTAATTGTTAACCAGGATCCACAAATCCTTTTCTGTAAGGTTGCTGTCTAGATGGTTACTTCTCAACTTTTACAGCTGCACAGAGTAAGACTTTGCATTTGTCATGCTGAATTTTGTGATGTTTCACAGTGTGAAGTATAATGCTGTATACAAAAGGTAGAGGATGGAATGTAGTATCTGCTATCCCCACCCTCAAAAAATGACGGAAACATTAAACACTATCTTTATGATGTTTAACACTACCCACAAGAACAGGAAGTCTATACCTAAACATACTACAGCTTTGGTTCTGTCAGGATAAACCAGGGTAACTTCTCCTGGTCTGAGCCACTCAAATGCATGCATACCTTTAACACTGATGAAAATTAAGCAAAGCCCTTTCCTAAGGGCAGTAAAAGCTTCTTCACAAATAGCTTTTAATTTTCTTAATTAAAAATCTCCCACTTCCCTCCTTCCCAAAATGTCAGGGCTTTACAATTCACATCAGAGTCAACTTTAGGATGCATAAGGACTGATTATTTCTGGTCATGGATGTAAACCTGACTAGGTCGTGCCTGCCAGGGTCAAGCCTGCCCAGTATAGCACTACATCCAATCCAGTAAATCCTGCTGGCCCACAGTAACAAACACAGACTGATAACTGGAGTTCAGTTGCCTTAATAACCAGTAAATACTTCCAGAGTTAAGATAAAGACAGTGTGTGGACCTGATACAGCCTCCAGTTAGGCATCCCCACACTATGTTGTCACATGTTATCTGGAATACCAGGCCAGAAGAACCACAGTTTAAAAACAGCTGTGTGTATATTGACATTATTCCCAACTTAAATATCAACTGTTCAGGAAACCAAAGGGTGAACTAACTGGTAATGGAAATCTTCAATTACATACCAAAGTTAACATGGTCAAACTTAATTGTTCTCATGCAGGGATATGATGCCACATGACCTAAGGCATTTTACTACAACTAGTTAAGGTTGGTCTGGAAGGAAAACGTGTGCGCTTCTTCCCTATGACACAGATGACCTGCTTCTCAGAAAGTCTGTTCTGACAGATGAAGTGTGAGTTTAGGAAAAATACCTATTACCCATTAAAGGCAGAAATATTAAATACCACAGGCTCCAACCTTCACTCTGCACTTACAACCCACCATCTACAAGTTCCCAGCTACCAGTTACTCCATTAGGACTTCTAGATCACTTTCAGCCTCTTGTACATGCAAAACTTTTCTTCTCACAGCCTCCTGGAGGAAGTCCCATGGTTCTGAATCACAAAAATGTCGTTTCCTTCAAGGTGTGTAACTTGAGAGCATTCCAGGGCAACAATGCCACCCTAAAAGGAACCACTGATAGTGAAAACACAGTGAGATTTCCTCCTTGGCTTAAAGAGCATACAAACTAAAAAGAAAGAAAATGTGGTCAGATATTACATTCCCATTTCACACTGACATAATGCAAGCAATCACAGACTAGACACAGAAACCTAAATCCTTAATTTAAAAATTTCAGTACAAACTTCTTACTCAAGTACAACTAGCTACAGGGAGAACACCTAACAATAGGAAAATTTGCTTATTCTCCTTCAGATCCAGAGTCTAAAAATGGCCAGAAGCCTGTAGAACAAAGCCTGCAGAGCTTGCACACTGGGTATCCATCTCTCAGGGCTCATAAGAGACAGACCACAGCCATGATACACAGAAATGGAGGTGGAGGGAACAACAACACATGACAACCTAACTAATCCTATCAGAAAAAGAGCTAAATCTAAAACTAAACACGCATCTTAAAAAGCAAACCTTTGGGAACATATTTCAAAATGATACAATATTATCTTCGTGCCTGAAGTCACCCTCCTGCTGTTTCTACTCTGCCTTAATTACAGTAAAATAAAAGGCACTCTGAACACTTCAGCTTCCTGTATTAATAATCCAAGTCACACGAGCAGTAATAAGGCTGAAAGCACAAAGAAAAGCTCCATGAAGAAGCCAACTTTTGAGGAAGGATGTGCAAAATGAAGATCATAGAAGCAATGTTACAACAACATCAGAAATCCTAAGATATGCAAGGGAATGGAGACAATCCCCATCCACTCCCAAAGTATATGTCAAATCTCTCTAAGAAGTAGTGGGGGGAACTAGGGATAGAGGAATTCCTCAAAAGTGGGAAAAAGATTCCAGGTGTCCCATGAGTATTATCATGCAATTACTAAAACCTTGTCCTTCCTCAGATGAAGACAGAGATTTCATAGGCACAGTTTAATTCTTTGGCTAAGGGACTATTACTGGCAGGGAAATCATAATATACAACCCCCATACTTCTATAGTGGTTGTTATGCTTTGGGTGAAGTAATACCCCCTGTAAAAAGAATTAATCCACATCCCATGAACTACACAGTCCCAAATAAAAGTACAATACTGCCAGAATAGCTGCAACGTTTCTTTAAGACTGACTTCCATATACCTAGTCCAGAGAGTTTAAAACAGATGTCATCTTACTTGTTACTTCACCTTTCACCAAATCCTCTGATGACAATTAGAACACTAACTCAGGTTTAAGCTGAATTAAAAGTCCAGACAGAATTTTGTACTGATTTCTCCAAAACCCTGAGCATGCACATATCACTAAACTGGCATAAACACAGTCCAAGCAGGACTTCACAAAGCAATTATCCATGTTTATTTTTATGTTGGAGAACAATTATAAATTATGAAAATAATTTGGGATACATTTGAAATTGGTGCTGCTTCTGATCTTTTATTGGCCTTTTAGGGAAAGGCAGCTATACATATTCACCACTCAATGGCACTGCACTTAAATTAAGAACTATACCTCAGATTTCTCTAATGCACACCTGATTAATAAATGCCACGCAGTTTCAATTATTTAATATTTGGTAAAGGTATCCTCACCATTTTCTAAAGCTCAGACTCCTTTATAGATGTCTTAGGTTGGGTATCCAGAGGTACTAATCACATTTGAAGCTTTAGGCCATGGTTAAGTAATAACACGTTTCAGTGTTGAGACCCTGATGACATGAATGATAGAAATAAAGATCTCAGGCACTTCAGGATGCCTAAGGCCTCAGCTGGAAATGATGGATGCACACACTTAATCTGAATGCACTCTAAGTATATCTACAGACATGATTACTGAGGTCTATGCAAAATCAAGGCTTAAGAAAACAGTGTGTAGTTTCCTACTGAAGAAAGCTACATTCATTATAGTGAACAAGATCTTTATAAATGAAAGCCTGCATTCTGGCAATCTGCATATGCTGATGAGAAAAATAGGCTGGAAGCTTTTAATGTTAGAAGACAGCTAAAAAATGAACATATCACATTGAACCACAGAACAAATGTACATAAAAATTCCCAGATCTGAAGAATTTTTAAAATTAAATCCCTTTTCTTAAATAAAACAAATTTTTAAAAAATAAAGTAAAATGCAAAACCCCCTAGCACTTCAGTGGGATATAACAGTGAGCATGATATAAAGCCTTTTGGTAACATCAAGAATACATTGGAACTCTCAAGCACACCGTATGAAAGAGTCAGGAAACAAATGTCAACTCTATTTAAAGTATTATCAAAAGCAAAAAAAAATATAAATTTAAAAAGCTTTAACAAGTCCCTTCTATTTTTCTAAGCAGTTTATTTTTGGTTCATCTTCCTATTAATTTTTTCAGACTTTAGTAATGAAAAAGATGAACCCATAAAATTTTTCATAATCCTAGGCACTGCATTCTGTTAATAGCGCAGATAAATTTGCAATTGTTAACTTCCTTTCTGAAATATCCATTTTAAACCAGCTTTCATGAATTGCCTCCAATTACATGCAATGGAAAAAATCTAATTTTTTACAAATTTAAAGAATCTGTAGTTTAACATTCCCAGCTAATCTCAACTACAGATCAACATTCCTAAAACATCAATATATACAACCATAAAGTAGAAGTAACTTGCTAAAAAAAGCTAATGAAACAAGTCTTTTCAGTTCTGATTCACAGAGTAAAAATCATTTGTTCTAGTAGGTGTGGAAGACACTGATTCATTCCTACACATTAATTGTTTGCAAAAATAGATTAGTTCAACTTAATTTGATAAAAAAATTCATTGTACTGGATCTGTTGACTAAACTGACTTCCACGCCATTTCCACTGATAATGTGTAACTCTGAGGACCATGCAAGTATTAAGGATGTAAATTGAGTAATTTTTTTTGCAAAATACTATATCTTAATATTATCTGTGAAAAATCAGCATGAAAATAATTTAGATTTGCAAGTGAAACAAGAGAGAAAAAAGTCAGATTTATGGATGCTTATGAAATCCTACTTCTGAATTACAATCTTACACTTTATAATGTGCCATCAATGAGAAACTACTAACTGCACACATATTTTCCTGTATGAAGACAAACTTATCAGTGCCTTATTTACCTGCTTCTGAGTTTTCATAGATAAACAAAATTTAAATGCAAAATATAGATCACAGCCTTCAATACATCACATAACTCCTCAAGCCCTAACTAAAGACTGGTGCTATTTATTAGCACCTTCATCCACTGGAGAAAAGCAACACCAACTTCCTTCTAGGAGACAAAAGACAATCTTCACCCAGGCCATCTGTCACTTTAACAGCACAAGCCAATGGGCCTCTCATCCTCCAGACCATGTTACTTTGTCACTACTAAAACATGACTGCAGCATTCAGTGCCAATGCTTCCCAGCATGAAGTTTTACAGAAAAAGTCATTAAAAGATTCTGCCTCATTCTAAAAATAACAGATTAAAACAGATGTCCTGTAAGGAGACCATCATCATACAGCAGCAGGACTTTAACCACATGCCCTCAAGTCAACTAGCCCATGTTACTACAATGCTGTCAAAGCTAACATGGCAGTTTGGGCTACTTCAGCATGAATTAATCCTAACATAGATCTTTGAAAAGAACAAAACCAGTTTCATCAAAGTGGAGAATGCAGAAAACTGTGATTCAACAGCTAGGGTTGCACCTTTCTGCCAGCTAACCATTATAACCTCGTTACAGAGGTGATCCAAGCCATGGTGCCCCATCTATGACCACAGGAAAGCCCTCAAGAGCAGGGAAGAGTTCTAATTGCATCCACACTGCACAAAATACCCCATGGTCACCATCAGCATTCACCTTTCCAGAACATGTGCAAGGCACCTGTAGCTGTACCCTGCCCTAGTGTGCCCCCAGTCCACATCCTCCTGCCACTAGCTCTAGTGTAAGGGATCGTAACAGGCTTTGGTGCATAGAGGATGATAGAGGAAACTAAGCCAAAATCTGAAAGTCAGTTTTCTTGGTCATCAACTGTCTTCATTATCCAACCACTGTCACTTCACACACATGCCCAACAGGCTTATCACCCACTGCACAGCTTCTGCCTGCACAGAGAAGGACATTATATGAGCTGGCAGAGCCTGAGGTCCCTTCCTGGATTTTTCTGTATATTTCTGCAGGCAGGGGAGGGGGAAGAAGTACCAAAGGGAAGGAAGAGAGGAATTTAAGCCCTCAAGTCAAGAGCTATGACATGTTATCAAGTGACAGCTTTTCCTGGTATAACTCCAAAAGACCAACAGATCCTCGTAAGCAACCCTGAAAGTCCATCAGCTCTGAGATCATCTCAAAAATACTTAAGGATAGTTTTGCCTCCTATGCTAGCAGCACACTTGCCACACGTTGTGTCCCTGCCCTTATCTAGTACTTTTTCTAGTACAGCTGTACCTGTGGCAGAGGACTAGTTCAACCCTGCAGCTAGTTTAGAAGATGCTCTAATGCAGGCTGTAAAGACCCTTTCTCAGGCTTACATGTACACTTCTGAACACAACTGCTCTCAGGCTGAGAGAACAGGCTCTACACTGTTCTGACAGAAAAGCCACCCTGCAAGGTTATCACTTCTCTAATTAGGTATTTTTTTTTATCTGAAAGCTTAAGGTGCCTCTTTAAGCACAACTGGAAGGAGAAAAGACCAGGCCTCGGAGTCAACTTGCAAAGCTCACAGAGCCCCTCCAAATAGCAAGATCCAAACATGAAGCACCAGTCCCGACAGTGACCTAAAGTTGTGAATCACTGCACCAGCACAGCAGCCCTTCCCAGTCAATGCTCTGTGCATGATTTTTTCCACCTATGGGTCAGATTTAAGTGTAACAAATATATACCCAAAACTGGCAGTTCAGGGCCACACTAGAGGTTGCTTTAAGCACTCTGTGCGTACATTTTTTTTTCTCCTCTAGTCCAGACTGGGAATATATTGATGTTACTACAACAGCATCCACTGTCTATTATATAGACTGTCTTCAAGAGCTCAGCAGCAAGTGCCAAGGTGGCCTACTTGTGCTAATCACCTGCATCGTCTTCATTTTCCCCATACCTTCAGCATCCTTCAGGTTCCTCTCAGGAAAAAAGAAAAACAAACACAGAGACAAAACCTCCACCACCATCCAAAAGCAGAACACCACTCTAGCTGGGTAGCAGACCTTGCACAAGCTGAGAACACAGAAGGTAAGTCAGCATTCAGACAGCTCATAGCAAATGAGGAGAAACAGTCCACATCTTGTGAGCCTGCTTCAAACAAAAAAAACCAAACACAAATCAGTCTAAACTACTCTGACATGGGTTTTGAGGTGTTGTCACAGAGAGAACTAGCCAGTCTAGGAGTGAGACAACACTGAATGGTATGTATGGGGACACATGCCACCTTGCCCTCTGCAGCAGGCCAGAAGTATGAAACAGGGTCAGAGGAAACAAAGGCTGAAGCAAGAGAGGCTGTGCAGCACCAGGATCATTTTGAATACAAATAAGGCCCATTTCTGTGACACTCTCCTCTGAACATGTTTGACTACTGGCTGCAAACTGTGACAAGAAGCTGTCCAAAAACAGAGCAGCCGGTTGTGCCAGTCCCTGGTGACTGGAAGGAAGGGGCAGTGAGCACCAGCCACAGCCAGCTAAGATAACTCCTGAAAAACAAGGTGATGTCAAACCAGCACAGAAGTGATGCCAGCCAGCAAGGTGCCCTGCAAGCAGCCACTCTAGCACAGGGTTATGCAAGACTCAGATGCCTCAGTATGAGAACAGGAGGCTCCATAGGGAGGAACACGCTGTACCTGAAAGCTAAAGGACAGGTGTGCACAGACACCTGAGTTGTGACTGTGCTGCTCCAGCACTCCTGTACTGCTCTCCTTGTCAGGGTAAATAAGGGACAGCATACATTTTCTGCAGGAAGAGTCTCTTGGGACATCCCTCTACAGTGTATGGACAATACCACACTGCAGCACCCACAGTCCATCAGGTCTCTATGCAGCCTCCTCTGTAACTGCTGATAGCTTCAGGCAGTCTTACTTTCAGAGAGGAAGGAGCAAAGCCAACTAGAATAAACAGGACTCCTCACTATTTCTCACTCTAGGAGCAGCAGATGCAGCAACAGTTTAAAAGACACTAGGCACAGATTTGGGAAGTTCTTTCTGAACTTCCCATGTGGACATGGGTCTGTTACCTAACAGACTTGTATTCAATTCCCACTAAGAATACTGAGCATTATTTCAATATCTATTATATAAACAATGTAACAATGATAACCAACTGGGTGAGAGCTCATTCAACGGAAGTTATAAATAAAAATAACTTGAAGAAAAGGACTTTAGACTCCTCACTTGCAGTTCAGCAAGCTCTTCTGCTCTTCTCCAAGGACACTTGGCATAAAGGTAAGTGATTATACTTCCAGGATAGGAAAAGAACAGTCTGTTTGAAAGCTCCATTCACCATGGGAAAGCTATAATTGACAAGGTTAAAATGGCAGATTCTGACAAGATTTGTAAAGCAATGGAAGCCACAAGCTGCCTCAAGGCAAAGGACCACACCCTGTGCCCTTCTATGGTTAGCAAATAGGAAGAAGATTTTGAAGAAATAAGCCTGTGGCAGGACTACCAGGAAGCAGCAGAGGAATTAATAGGACAGAAGCAATGGGATGCACCATTTGGAGTTTATCAGCCTCCACACATAAGGTGCAAGGCTTCCACAGATGTCGAATAGAGATGAAGTGGCCTAAGTCTCACAAGATGAACATGGGATTTAATTTTCTGGACTCCTCATTTCTCCAGCATCCACCAGCTACAGTGTATAAGCAGCACCATGCTCTGTCTGAAAGCAGAGATATCCATATCCAGCAACTACACCATATAACTCAGAATTTTCTCTGCACCCCACAGCCAGAAATATATCCTGCCTCAACTACCACGCCTGAACTCTATTTTCTTTAGCCAATTAAGAAGGCAAGCAAGTCCATTAGCCACACTGAATCATTTCAAGGGAATTTTACGTGTGATACCTCACACCCAGTTTTAAAACCAAAATTGTAAAAAAAGTTTGTAGTATAGCTCATCTTAATTCAAACTTAATACCTATGCAGCTTATTTCCATTGACAGTGGTAAGTCTCCATTTTGTCAAAAGGCAATTCCTTCTGTCTCCAGTTGATAAAGAAACACTGGTTTTGAAAGTACATCTCAAATATTTAACTACACTCTGATGCTTCTACAGACGCGTAACAGCACAGAAAACTTGTGCACATTAATCCAGAATATCTTCTAACAGCAAATCAGGCTGTAATTAAGACACATCATGACATAAGGAAGATTACCGTGTTTGGCATGGTATTTTCCTTATTAGCTGGAGGCAGAAACAAGTTCCTTGTCAGTGGAAACACACTGTGAGGGCATTAGGACACAGATAAAAGGTGTCTCCTTGCTGGCACTTACTTGATTTTAACAGCTTGAAGGAAAGGAAGGAAGACACAGTATCAACTGTAATTGGCATTAAGGGTATCCCTTGTTGATGAACACCAAAATACAGTCCAGACTTAGGCCCACCCCCTTACCATCAAGAGCCTGGATTAAAAACTTTTATCCCTACACTGCAGCACCAGATGGTAGCTCACATACATTTCAATTATTTATTGAATAGGCACTTTGTTATACCAGGGTAATCCCACACTGCAGTAAAACCTACACGCTGTATTTATTGCAAGCTATATTTTTCATCAAGTCAGTAACCTTTTCACATTCAGTGAACACAATAAATAGAATTAAAAGAAGCGATTTTATAAACAATTGGATAATCGGCCTCTCTATCACACAGAAAATGACAACGCTGGAATCAATCAGTAAGACACAACCACCAGCAGCGCTATAGAAAAAGCATATCATTCTCTGGCCTGTCCCAAATCCTTCCAACTTCAGTTTTCAAAGTATGCTGCAGTCTGATCTATCGCACTTAACAATTTGCTGGTGCTCACTCGTTCAAGCCATCAGCTTGAAAACAAAAAACCCTGATCGCTCTTTGCAGAAGATATACAAAGCTCCCATGACAAAACAAATAATCAATGTTCCCCAGGCTGCAGCCTTGCGGGGCAGATGTGATAAAGTGGTTAATTATTCAGTTGGCAATCGCATTACTGACGTCAATAGAAGAGTCCAGGAAGTGAATCCTCTTAGTTTGTTAGTGTATGACAAAGAGTGGTGGTCCCCACAGAAATTAAGGAGAACCAGCTGTCCCTTCATGTTAGTGCTCTGGTCTCTAGTGCTAAAGACACACATTTGCATTTACTGAAGTAAATCTGCCCCTCCCTCTCCCTTAGGAAATCCTTTGTTTTGTTGGTTGGGGTTTTTTTGTTGTTTTTTTGATTTTTTAAAGAGTGCTCTTTTAAAGCCTAATTGACTGTACATGCATGGAACAGCTGATAAACGGGACAACATTCTCGTGACCAATGATCTCTCCTCCCTCCCCTTCAATTCTTATTCCATGGAGAAGTTAAGTCACCTTCGTCATACATTATTATTCATAACTTACTCAGCTGAATAAACCAGTCAGCCATCATGGCCATTTTAACATAAATTCATTTAGACATGCAGCAGGAAAGGATCTCTGCTCTCCACATACCTCTAGTCAATAACCTTAACTAAACAACATTGGACAGAAAACTTTTATTCTAAGTGCCATCAAAAGTATCCACATTTTCTTTTGTCAGCACGCTCCAGACTATTGGAGGTCTCTCGTTATCAGGCTGCTTAACAGTAGGGAACCATTAAACAAAGCTCTTAGAAAAGCTGCCTAGAAATACTCTGTCCTTGGGGGGCATGCCCAAATTAAAAAAGACTGCATGATGAACGGGAACTGTTGTTTCTTCGAGTCACACACACACACGCCCTCTCTAAAGCAACGAGCCGGCACCAGAGCAACATTTCAAAGACTGAGCCCGGTGCTCTCCCCTCCTCCCCTTCCCCAGGTAGGAAACCCTCCGAGAAGCGCTGGATTAGCCTGACATTTCGGGCTAAGCCGAGCATGGTTTCAGGCCAAGGACACTCCGCTGCTGTTTCTGCTGCCGGCTGCCAAGCGGTTCGCCTGGGACCGAGGGAGGAGACCTGGAGGGTCAAGGCCCGGCTGGCGGCGGGGGTGTTCCCCAGGGAGGCGCCGCATCCAGGGGCGGCGTCTCTGGCCGCTGCCGGGAGCGGCGGTGGGAGCGCACGGCGGGGCCGCGCCGACCCCGGCTGGCCCACCGCCCCTCACCCGGTCACCGCGCACGGCCCGCGCCACCCGGCCCCGCGGCCCCCGCCCGGGCTCACCCCACTCGAGGAAGTCGGACACGTATCGGTCGCGGCGGAGCGGCGAGTCGCGGCTGCACTCGGCGTAGACGCCGACCAGGAGGTCGAGCAGGGTCTCTACGCTCAGCACGCTGTCGTGCCGCTGCGGCCCGTCCAGCACCAGCTGCTCCAGCCGCTTCAGCCGCACCTTGGCCGACATGGTGCCGCTCGGGCGGCGGGCGCGGGGCACGGACGGGACGGGGCGAAGCGAAGGCCCCGGGGCTCAGCCGCGCTCAGCCGCCGCGCGCCGCCTCCCGCGGCCGAGCGGCTCTTTCCACGGGCTCCGCCTCGGGCACGGACGGTCCATGGGCCGAACCCGGCCACCCCCCGCCCCGCTCCGCTGCGGCCTCGCCCTGGCGGCGGGGAAGGGCCGATCCCGCTGTCGATCCCGCTCCTCCTCCCCGGGCCCGGCGCGTCCCTCGGAGCGGCTCCGGCCACGCCCACCGCGCGGCGCCCGCGCGCTCCGACGTGGGCAGGGCCGCGCGAAGCCGCGCAGGAAGCTTGGGCCGGGCGGGGCCCCGTAGCAGCAGATTCGCCGCGGAGGGCGCCAGGGGCGGTGTCGGCTGCGCGTCCGCGTCGGCACTTTCGTGTGTGTGTGTTTGTGTTTGTGTGTGCGTGTATATGTGCGTATGTATGTGTGTATGTGCGCGTGTGTGTGTGTTACCCTCTGTCAGGAGGTTCTTTGGTGTAACATCTGTGTGTGCTTTCAAGCACGACAAAGGAGCCCCAGTCAGCGGAGCAGGCAGCAGCCAGCATCCCGCGCTGACGGACATGCTGGCACTAACGAGCTTCAAGCACGCAGCACATGGCGATGTTGGTGCCTGTCTACGTGCACAGAAACACAGGCTCTTGGAGTGGGTCCAGGACCACAACAGAGCGTCTTGTCCAGCCTCCCTGCTCGAGCAGGGTCACCCCAGAGCACATGGCACAGGATGGCATCCAGATGGCTCTTGGATGTCTCCAATGAGGGAGACCTGACACCTCTCTGGGCAACCTGTTCCAGTGCACGGTCACTGCACAGTAAAGTTCTTCCTCGTGTTCGGGTAGAATTCCATGTGCATTAGTTTCTGCCCTTGCCACCCTCTGTTCAGATACATGTAGACATTGATGGAGTCCCTTCTCAGTTGTCTTTTCTTGAGGCTGAACAGGACCTGCTCCTTCAGTCTTTCCTCATAAGAGAGATGCTCCAGTCTCCCAATCTTCCTTGCTGTCTTCCGCTGGACCTGCTCCAGGGCTCTATTGCTAACTTGGGCAAAAGCTTTCAAGGTCCATATATCCTATTGCTGAACTATCTAAAGTATAGTACTAAAGATCACACCTACAGGTCAGCAGTACCCCTGCCCAGATGAAGACCCTTTTTCTGAGCACATGTAGAAGTTAGCAGGGGCAGGGGTTATGTAACTTGTATGGAAATGACTAACCAATTCTAGTACAGGGCCTGAGCTTGGGAAGTTGCTAACTGAATTTCTGTTTATGAATGATGGTGCAGAAGCTCTGGTGGCTTGTGCTTGATTTTTGGAGTACCACTGAGCACTCAGGCTTGCACAACGGTGAAATAAATAATCAATGTCTCTCTCGAGTGTGCAGTTCTTGGCTTGTTGCACAGGTATTGATTCCCATTTCATGGACAACATGTGTCCAGTGTGTGTGCCCTGGTCTGTGCTATCCCGACAGGGCTTCAGGGCAAAGTCCCCTCCCCACTGGTCAGGCAGGTGCACTGGGGACCAGGCAGCCTGCCCCAGCCACCCAGCTCCTGCCCAAGCCACCCAGCCCCACACCTGACCATGCTAGGGCATGGGTTCCCATGAAGGATGTGGTGACCTCAGGGCCACCATTCCCACAGGTCTTCACCACATGCTGTGGCCATTGGGAGAATTCTCTGACCACACCTTCTCTCTCCCAGCCTTGGTCATGATTCCCTGCTCTGTGACTTGCCTCAGTGGCAACAGACATGGGGCTGGCATGGCTTTGTAGCAGAACATGGTGTCTGGAAGCTGTGGCTTTTTATGCCTTTCAGAACCTCCCTGGTGACAGGACTTTATTTCCCAGCAGCAGCTAGCCTGGACAAAAAGAGCCCTGTGTGTTCACAGCTGCTGTCCTTGATCCCTTGAAGGAGAAGGGAGCTATGTGTAAGGCACTCAAAACTTTCCACAGCACTGGTTTTTTTCCCATCACAGCTTATTCTGAGAACTGTTCTCTCTGGAAGCTGCAGCACCTCAAGGCAAGATGCTGAGTAGCTTGGGATGGGAGTTTACTTCTGAAGAATGCAGCCATTCAGGTCCTGATGCAAAGCTGAACTGGCAAGGATGCTGTTTCCTTGCCTGCCTTCCCCGGCAGGTAGTGGGAGTGCTGTGCTTTCCAAACCATGGCACCGGAAAGGAGGCAGCCTAGTGCCGGTTCTGTCTGGGCTGGGAACACCCTGCCTCTGGCAGCAGGAGCCAGACTGGGCTTTGTTCATGGTCAGACGTGACATGTCAGTCGCTGCTGAAAGACCTGATCGTTCCCATCTGTCATCTCCAGCGCCAATGGCAAGGCCAAACCCAACCAGTGCTGCTCACGGGGAGCTGCCCTTTCCCAAGGGGCAGGAGCACACCCAGGCACAGCGATGGGGTATTTATTGTGGAGCCCACCACGAGACACTGAGGGCCAGCAGAAATACTTACAGAAATCACAGATTACAGTAATACTTGCTTCGAGGATCCCTTGGCCCTCAGGCGTGTTTGAGATCTCTTTGACAGAAGATGTCTGTTACATTTGAAAGCTATTCAGTTCATAGTAATACCATCCTGTGCATTTGGACCTAGTACCTGGGTCAAGAAGATACAGGCATGTCGGGACCTGTTAATTCTAAAAAATGCAAGTTGATAGAAGATCCTGTGAATCACACAGAGAACCTATAATTTTAAAACAATGAAAACCCGCAGTAGACTAAAATAGTTTTGTTTTTCCTGAATAACTTCTATCTCTTTCTACTTCCTTCTGCAAACATCCACTTGAAAAAAATATTTCGCAGCAGATCTCGAAGTTTTCACCGTTCTCTCACCCTGTTCCTCCTTTTGGTTACAGTTGCTTCATCTGACCTCATACTGTGTCATAGCACAGATACATTCATTTAGAGGAGCCTTGGTATTTTAACAATCACAATTGTTCTTCTGGTGCTGTTGCTTTATTTAAAAGGAGAGCCGAACATTTTCATCTTATTACCACTTTGGAGAGTAATTTTCAGGCAGTTGATCAGAACAATGGCCGGGGAGAACAGAGTTTTAAAGATCGTGTTACAATATCTGTCTTTGCCCTTATCTGTTCCTGCAGGTGGTGATTATCATCACCTCCTTCAGCAAGGAAGAGATAAAGGAGACTGCAGCTCGGTGAAGAAATAGCCATCTCTGCCTACCAATCGCTCTGTGGTTTCCAGTCTCCTCAGTCTGTTCTGCATTAGCAGAATTCTGGGGTTTCAGGAGCTATTCCTGACTTGCACCAGTAGCAGGGAAGAGCCAGGTCCAGTGCTGGGGAAACGACAGATGGGTGACAGATGATATTGTATCCGGCTTTAACAGCTATGGAAGGTTTAGTACATCAGACCAGCACGTGCAGGATTATTTATGAGCGATATTGTAGGTATTCCAGAATTAGTTGAAATTTTATTTTTAAAATCCTTTGCAAAGAATTAAAAGCCTTGTGAATTGTAAATAATTCTGGTGTTTCACAGCAAGGGTTTCAGCTACAAAAAACTCTACTGAGCTAAAAGGTGACATTTGGTATTCCTACTAGGAATTGTATGTAAACTTGGAAATGTAGCTGAAGGTGTTCTGCTTCTGTTACTCATCTGTGCCAATTCCGTAGGCTAAAAATAAATGTGATCTGGCTAAAATGAATTAAATGACCCATCTTACTAGTTCCTTTTTCCTATGGCATATTTAAGTGGAAAAATACAGCCCTTTTTTCTGGAACGGATCTGATTTTAAATTTTTTAATGCTTTTTTTTTTTTTTTTTGGCAAGTGAACAGGTTCTCAGTTTTCTCACTTATCTGGAATCATTGTATATCTGCAGAACTGAAGGCACAAAGTCCATGTGGCTACTCAAAAGTTTTTATTGATCCAATCAACTCAATCAACTTAGGTCTCCGTTTTGTTTTGTTTTGTTTTGGCTGTACTCCAAGAACTTAGTAACTTGTAGAGGGAGAAATTCTGCTACAGAATTTTGATGGCAACGGGAAATAGCTGTGTCATTGCTTTATGACTTCAGGGAAATCCACCCACAGATCATTTTGGAATTGAGGAAAATGAAGAAATATAGAGTATGGACAGAAATTGCAGGCATAGCTCATTAACAAGGAAAACACCATGCTAAAAATAAAAAGTGAAGAAGTTGCAACTAGCTCCTTTGGTACATTCAGACAGTTAATTCTAGAAAAAGAGAAAAAAAGCATGTAGCTGCAATATTTTATTTTTTGCCTAAATTTTTATAGTAATAAGCAAAGAGGAGCGTCTAAAGAGCTAGAAAACCTACCTAAAAGACCTAAATATATTCTATTCATTAAGGAAATTAGATCAAATTTTTAACTGAGAGAGAAGATGACTAATGTGCAACAAGGGAGGAATTTTCTAAGGATCCAGAATGCAAAATATAGTTAAATTGTAATCAGAGAAAGCCCATAGTAATGAATTCCAAAGGCAGAATATAAAAGAGTTAAACATGCCTAAAAGTCACACGACTGCTTTGTATCTTGTTGTTATCATGGACTTTCCTTCCTGGAATTATTTTTTAGGAAACTGTCACCTTTCCAGCTCTGTTTGTATTTGGCAATATTCTAAAAAATGCCGTCTTGCCAAACACAGTGTAAATATACAGCTGTCATCTATACTGGGAGCCAAAATAATCTATCAGTGCTGTCTTTGATGACATTGCACCATGTAAGCCTGAACACTGAGCTAATGCAATCAAGTCACAACTGGTTTGTTAGCCATGATGGCAAGTACATAGGAAATTTCTCAAAGAAGACAAAGTCTCTGTTCTTTTGTTAGTGAATTCTAGAATTGTGCTTCAGCTTCCAGGGAGCTCTGTCTGCTTTAGCTCTCTGGTAATGTAATATCTGAGCAAGGGAGTTTCACTAATGCTCTTCCCTTTGCACATGATGATGAGTGAAGTGGGAGGAAAGAACGGGCAATCGTTCACAGGAAAGTGCTGGGAAAGGCTAAGAGTCTGGTAATTTCCAATCCTCACTAAAATGCTTTCCCATAACATAAATTAAAAAAAAAAAAGAAAAAAGGAGAGCAACAAAACTGCTTGGCAAGTTACTTCCTGTTAAGTGCATTCTGCCATTGTGTGCATTTGTTGGCAGCACTTCTGTTTTGGTCTTGTAAGCATCTAGATTGTAGTGATGGTACAACCCAACATTTTTAATTGAAGATGAAGCAAACTAGGATATGAAAATATTTGGTATTGCTGCATGCTTCCTTAAAGAGAACAAAAAACAAAGAAGCAAAAAATTTATTAGGTGTATTAGGAGAGACTTCCAGGGATACTGTCACTTCTGACTGGTTTGCTTCGGAGGACTTAGGGAGCAGAGTGCCTTAATAAGCAATGGAACCATGCTAATCCCTCACTTCCCCCAGTCTAACTGCAGCAGATTCTCAAACACATAATTTTATCTATTTTTTCATGTTCATATAGTTGTCTTACTCATTTTCTGCCCATAGAAGTTCACCTGAAAGAAGGGATCTTGCCTCTCTGCTACTGTTTCAGGAAGCCATTGGTCTCACTGATCTACATGTTTCCTGATTACAGGCAGTTTTATATGAGGAGCCTGAAATGGATCCCATCAAATTAAAAGGCTTCCCATTCCATTCACACATTGAATGCAGCATTAACTGAAGTAGGCAGCTGCTTTCATCAAAATCTTTATGAGATCACTTGTTCTTTTCTTTCTTGTTTTTGCCTTATTTCCCGCCCCTCCCCGCTCCCAGTATTTGTCTGAAAAAGATTGAAGTGTAGAGAACTATGGGTTTAGATGAGGTCATTGTCGTGGACATCTGGAACAGAATGTCATCACCACGTTTAGGCAAGACAACAGCTCATTTCTATTTCAGTTCTGATTTCAAGTCCGCACTATCCTAAAGGAAACACTGTCTCAATGATCCAATCTGTTTAGGCACATGGCAGTGTTGAAAGAATGACAAAACAAAACATAAACCCCTCCTTAGGTTCATGCTTCTTCGTGGATCTCCCAAGAAGGTGGAAACAGTGGTACAAAGATGATGTTAAAAACCCTAAATACTTGTCAACAATTATGACATCTTTCGAGTCATAGCACCATGTCTTGCTGGCTGTACAGCTGCCATTTTGTCATTTAACAGTGTTTGTTACTGCAACTTCACATCTGCCAGACTTGGTCAGATCAATCTTTGTACACAGTGTGAAAAGCATCATTGCTGGAGGCAATTTTTTGCGCCTGGGTTGACACTAGACTAAGATTATCTGATTTTGTTTTGTGGGCTTTTTTATTTTTTGCTAGATGCTCTGGCGCTGTGGTTCAGCCAAGCTGACAGTCATACTCTTCATTGCAGAGAATAAGGGGAGTTTTAGGTGATATGTGCAATAAATAGATAGGAAATGTATTCCTTTTTCTTGGCTAATCTGTAGGATTAGTTCTCCTGGGCTGCTGAGAGTAGCAGTGTTACACATACCACATTTTAAATTAATACTGCATTTTATTAATTTTTTTATGTCTTGAGAGGAATGATAGGAGATGAAAAATAAAACTTCTTCCGTCTTCTCTCTTGAACCTTTAAAAATCTGTCACTGACTTTAATAGTAGTGTTCCCATGGAGATAAGCACAACTAAGTCTCTCTAAAAGGAATAGAACTAATCTGCTTTGAATGAAATATTTTTGCATTTTAAGTAATGTTACTTTAATACATACTTCATTATTCTCTGGAAAAGTGCTCTTTATTTTTCAGAAAATGTGTAATCAAAATAAAGAGCAAATTCTATAGTACTCTCTTCCCTGGTTCCCTCTCCACAATGGACAATCCATAGATAATAATTTTGTGGTAATTAGAAGTAGAAATCAGAAATTATTCCAATCTCTTTCTAAGATACAGGCAGAACATAAAGAGCATGCAGGAAAAATGCAGCTGTACAGTGCCATAAAAGCAGCAGGAGACACTGTGCAGAAAAATGTTTTTACTTCAGTAATCATGACCTGGCAAGCCATTCCCAGCTGATGGCTCTTTATTATAAATTTCTGGGCACTATTCAGAAAGGCATAGGTGAGACCAAAATGGCTTCAATTCACAGTATTCTGGGACAGTGAAAAAAAATAACTGTATCAGAGTCAGCATCAAATATCCTGAAAGATGCTTCTGATAATTCTCACTTTTCTATTCGATAAACTTCTTCCAAAAACAAAGTGATTTTTCTGACAATGTGCAAAGAAGACATTTTGGTCCTATTCATTTGCTCTGAATAAAGATTTCAGCGAAGCTTCAGGCTGATCTTGACTGCACCATTGAACATCCAGAGGCACTCAGTCTGGATCTGCAGACTTACCCCGCCACAGCACAGAGCTGTGCCAAAGCCCTCCCTCTAGTTTCACACATTAGCAATTAAAAAGATTTGTAACAGCATTGACAGCACTTCAGAAGAGACCTGGAGTTCACAGCACTGCAGGCAAGCATGAATGCTACCCCTGCCTGATTCCCCTGCTCCCAGACACTGCCAGTCCACCACCCACCAGAAACATTTGATCTGCCCCCTTCCCACCTCTCTGATGAGGGCTGACTCTCTGTCATTCCCCATGTTGATCCCCTTCTTTTTGTGAAGAGTGATGAGTTAGTCATTCTCCAATGGCACACACCTGGATTTTTCAGAGGTCTGTGGAGCTCATACTACCTGCAGGAATCAAGGAGAAGGGCAGACAAAAAGCCAGGGAGGATCCTGAAGATCTGGACATGCATCAGCTAATTTGGGGATGGGGACTGTGTGGTAACCTGCAATGCCCCCAGTAGGGCATTCACCTGGTTTCAGAAGGAGTAGCAGCAAGGCTTGCTCTCCAGCTTCAGTGAAGAAGGAAAGGACAACAGCTGGTCCCACACAGGTCTCCAGCCAGTTCTGTAATTGCCAGCCCCCAACCACCCCTGGCAATATAAAGTTATCTGCAGCCCCAGCTCTTTAATCTTATTCTCTTTTTATCTTTCTTCATATAATGTTGAAATGTTCCCCACATTTTAAAGCAACCTGTAGTTCTGAAAAGTCAATCTATGATGAGCTGCTTCAGTTGGGATTCCAGCTTCCCAGACAAGAACAAACACCATGTTGCAGGTGTTGGTGAGATTCCTACTAACATGGGGTAGAGGCTGCATCTGCTAGGGTGTGTGACAGTGTCAAAAATCCATTTTATGGCATCACAGATGTCTGATCAAAGCCTTGTTTTCAGAGGTAAAAGACCAGGCAGTGACTACTACATGGTGCTAGGAGTCCACAGTCCCATGTGAGGAGGTCCTCTGACCAGCAAACACTGTGGGAGAAAGAGCAAGGAAGGATTCCCCAAGGAGCCTCAGGTTCCAGAGCTGCTTCCCTGACATGAGATATAAGAGCAGATATATGGTGTCTGAGGAGGCAGCGGCTGTGGTTATCACTTGTTCTGAGTCTTAGCTCTGATGGAGATATGGGGACTTTTCTAGAATTGAAGACTCTGCAGTGGCCATTGCCACAGGCTGAAGGGCTCAGGCTGGGCAATGCAGAAGAACATGAAGTTGTGATCTCTCTTTCTGAGAGGATCTTCTTGAATATTGTGGCCATTCTGGTCTGCACAACTTAAGAAGGGTGTGAGGTCCTTCAATGCATCCAGAGGAGGGCAACAAAGCTGGTGAAAGGGCTGGAGGAAATGTCCTGTGAGGAGTGGCTAAGAACTTTGGACCTGTCTAGTTTGCAGAAGAGGAGGTTGTGAGGTGATCTCTTTGCTTTCCACAGATTCCTGAGAAGAGGAAGTAGAGAGGGAGATGCTGGTCTCTTCTGTTTGAGATTCAGTGAACTAACACGTGGTTCAAAGCTACATCAGGGAGGTTTAGACTGGACATTAGGAAGCATCTCTTTACTGAGAGGGTGGTCAAACACTGCACAGGACTGCATGATCGCTATAGGTCCCTTCCTAACAGACCAAAATATTCTAATTCTATTCTATTCTGTTCTATTCTATTCTATTCTATTCTATTCTATTCTATTCTATTCTATTCTATTCTATTCTATTCTATTCTATTCTATTCTATTCCATTCCATTCCATTCCATTCCATTCCATTCCATTCCATTCCATTCTAAGTGATACTGCTTTGTTCTTGATATTAAGCAGGAGGTGGGGGGTGGTAGGTCCTCAGCTACAGTAAATTGCCATGACTTCACTGGATTCAATAGCAAATTGCAGAGACTCACTCTATCTATAATGAAACTCCCCAGGGCTGATAGAATCAGTCATAACTGCATTGAAATCCACTGATGTCCATCTGACCCCGAGGTTTTGTTATTGATTATGTTAGGAGTAGGACAAGACCTAAATTTAATTTTGTGATGGTCCAAGAACAGGATACATTATTTCAAAGCATTCATCATTACTGCAGTTAATTGGGGCCTGTCCCGGACAAGGCTGTCTCTTTCAATCATTAAAATGCTGCTTGCCAATCTATGATTTGCCCTGCAGATGTGAAAATCTGCCCTGACATATGTAAAGCAGAAGGGCTTTGACTATTTCAGGTTTCATTTAGGTGTGTAGTCTATGGTTGCCTCAGGTAATGCTGAGGTACTACTTAATCATGATAACATGATTAAGATGCAAATCCACATGCCTAATTTAAATACATTTGTTCTCTGAACCATCCACCTGGGTGTAGTTTCTAAGAGTAAATGCAAAGTACTCACAGCAGGCTTCAGCTCAAGCAAAATCTCAGGGACAGCTTCCAAATGTAATCACTCATTGTCACAGTAGAAAGTTGAAGTCACCTTTTTTAAAAGTCCTGGTGTTACACATGCTCTTCACTGTTTCTGTTTTCACAGAGTGGTTGGGGTTGGAAGAGACTTCTGGAGGTCATCTGATCCCACTCCCCCTGCTCAAGCAGGGCTACCTAGAGCCCGTTGCCCAGAGCTGTGGGCAGTATCTACAGGGCTGAGAGAATATTTCCAGGGGTAGAGACTCCTCCACCTCCCTGAGCAGCCTATGCCAGTTTTCAGTCACCCTCAGGGAGAAAAAGTGTTTCTGGATGTTCAGATGCAAAATCCCAGGTTTCCCACTGCCCACTGCCACTTGTGCTGTCAGTGGGCACCATGGAGAACAGTCTGGCTCCATTCTCTTTACACTCTCAGATATTTATTTGATTACACATTGGTAAGATCCCCTTGAGCATTCTCTTTTCCCGGTTGAACAGGCTCTCAGCCTTTCCCCATAAGAGAGATGGTCTAGTCCAGTAATTGTCTGAGTGTTCCCTCACTGGACTCTCTGCACTTTGTCCATGTCTGCCGTGTACTGGGGAGCCCAGAGTTAGACTCAATGCTCTAGGTTGGGCCTCACCAGGGCTGAGAGGAGGAGATCCCTTCCCTCTCCATGCTGGCAACATTCCTCTTAACACAGCCCAGATACCTTTGGCCTGCTGTGCCACAGGGAAGCAGTGCTGATTTATGTAATTGCCTGTTTTTCTGGGGCAAATGGGCTTTGGGCAGGAGTGAGATGATATCAGCCCTGGAGCCAGGCTTCACAGTTAGGGAACCTGCAGAGACACTGCTCAGCAGGGCTGAGAGGGGCTCTCCTCTGCTCGTAGCACTGAGCTAACTGATGGATTTACCTTTTCAGGTCCTCACTAGTCATGTCCACCCATCTATCTTGCCCCAAAACCATCTGTTGTGTTACTACCACAAAAGCCTCCTCTAGGAGCAGCCACCACTGAGCAAAGTGGTGTGCAGATCCTGTTGTGGGGTCCTGCTGGGCTCCTAGCAAAGCATAAGGATAGCACTGGCTGGAGGCACACACAGGAATTTGGGGCAGCAACCCCAAGGTCTGAGACACTCTGAGCCCTGGGTGGACAGCTATTACAGGATTTTGTCCCTGATGGCATGTAGGCAGGCTCATGTCTCTAAGGTGCTGGTGAGGCATAGCCTGGTCAGAGTGCCCATCTCCCTTCTAGCTGTGAGCAGCTGTCCTGTCTGTGTAGGACAGGCCATGACATTGGTGGTGAACTTGGCAGTGTGAGGTTTACAGCTGGACTTGATGAACTGAAAGATCTTTTCCAGCCTAAATCCTTCTTTGATTTTAATGCAGTTGGCATGCAGTCACTAGGCTGCAGCTCAGGTTAGACCCAGATGCTCTGCAAGTTTAAAGCTTGTCCTGTTCTGCCTACACCTCCTCCTGCCTGCTGCCTTTCCCCTTGAGAAAACTCCTGAGGCTGCAGTGAAGGTTTGCTTCATTTTCACTACCCCGAGGCAGGGCTGTGAGCCTCATTCAGCACAAAGTATGAGCTCTAATGGTGTTTTAATGGCCCTTTCTAGCTAGTGTATGACCCTGCAGAAGGACTTTAGTATTCCCATGGGCACACAGCTAATCCTTCACTAGTTTTTGTTTGCAGGCTCCTTTCCTCATCATGCTGAATGAGAGTGGTCAGGTGAAGAAGCCTGGTTCTTTAGACTGCAGGCTGGGCATATGCTGAACATGTTTCCTATAAAAGCCCTGATTTGTATGAAACTCAAATACACATTGGGAAATCACCTAACAACATGTTCCAGTGGATCTTGGAATATTTGGATCCTACGCAGTTAGGCCATCCCCTAAAATTCAACATTGCAACCAGAGGAGTATCATAGCCATGCAAAAGTTGAGAGAGCTGGAATACTCTCATTAAAAAATGAGCAAAGCCACTGTTTTGTAGCAGAAGCAAGCCAGCTGGATATGCAGTGTGAGCATGTATTATGATGAGCCTGGGTTATTAGCAGTCACCAGTTTGGAAGCCCTCAGTGAATAAATTTGCTGTTTCAGGATTAAAAAGGGAGCATGGTATCTGCTTTGTCAGTAGTCACTGCAGAAGTGAATGATGAAAAAACAGGAACAGTCCATGAAGAACTGCACAGATACATGCTAGTTTTCTCAAGTTTGTCAAAAGAAATCAGCAAGATAACTAAGTGCTAAAATAGAGGAAGAAACTAATCACGTTAAAAGGGTCCTGGGGCTGTGAATAGTTACAAGGGAATGAGATCTGCTAAGTGTGCCACACCTAGAGATATGATGCAGAACTCCAGAGGTCAGGTCACTGTTTATCAAGTCAGTGCATTTGTCAGTAGTGACCCAGGATGGAGAGTGCTCATGAGCTGCAGAACTACGGAACCTTTTTCCAGTGGATCTGTGCCCTGTGCACTAACAATCATTCTTCTACTCATTCTCTATGTTGTTTCCATAGCAGCATCCCCACAACTGCACTGTGCTCAGCACTCAGTCCCATACCTGCCTTTCCCACCCATGCTTCCCGTGCCTCTGTACTCCACCCCTGTAGTATGCCAAAGTTTTTACCACTTCCTTCTGACTCATTTCAGTATTTGCAGTTCCCTTTCTGTTTCCCACCTACCTACAGAGTGCCACAAGGATCCTGGCTGTGCTGGTTGCCAGACCCAGTAGGTAAGACCTGGAGGCAGTCTTGTCTTTCTCTCTGGGAGGGTAAAAGTGCAGCATCTCACTCTCCTCTATTAAATCACCCATTCACTCGGAACTTGCAAGATGACAGTATCTTTGCCATTTCTATGTTTTTTCCAAATTTGATAGAAATCAGATTCCATAGGTACTGGTTCAGGGAGACACCAGACATATAACCAGGAGACAGTTGCTAAGGAAATCAGAAACCCGGAACCCCAGGCTCCTGAGGAGTTCTGACTGTGACTCGTAAGAATGCTGATAGCATAAATACCTGCATGATGAAGAGGTAGATGCAGAACAGCCATAGAAATACCCCAGAGGCTTTTGGAAACACAAATCTAGACAGGGACATCATAGAAATGCTAAGAATTTGAGGGTTTAATGGAGTGGTGTATGAGAGTTGTGAAAGATCCTGGTATCTACAAGATATACCCAACATGGGGAGGATGACACAAAAGCAGCTGAGGATTAATGTGCTGTGTGACTGATTGTTTGCATTCAAAATCCAGCTCAACCTCTTGTAGAGCCATATGATATTGCTGAAAGTGGGTACATAAAGCTGACAGGATGAAGCAAAAGATATTTCTTTTGTGGCTTTCTGGACATGATGGGGCAGAGTAGGAGTCCTAACAGCATGTGAGCATTTTACAAAAGTGGCAGTGAAGGGAAGATAGGAAGTGGGAGTGAGTCCGATAAAGAAGAAAAATTGAAGCTTTTAGTTCTAAAGAATTCAACTGCAGGAAGGCAGAGGAACACTTTAATGAGGTTCTTAACAGAGAAGTGGGCAAAGGTGAAGAGTAAGTGGCCATTTTCCAGATAGCTGAGCTGTTTGCAGCAGGATTTTGAAAAAAAAAAAAGAAAAGAAAAAAAATTTTAAAAAATATGCAAAAGACACTTGGAAGGCTCAGGCTCAACAAGGGAGTAGGGTGCAGTGTTCCTGTAGAATTACTAAAAAATGGGTGGTAGAGATAACATGAAAGCCTTTACAAGCTATTTTTACTGGCTTGGGGGATTTAAACAATAATAGGGTTGACTGTGACCTGAATTACATGCCCAGTTTAGAGAAGGGAGGAAAACAATAGTCTGGGAACATCAGAAGCTGCTCTTTAAGGCTTGTAACTGTGATGCTCAAGAGAGTCAGACCCTATGCCAAGATGCTGGCCAGGCTTTCCCAAACCTAGAACTTAAGACAGTCCAAGTTAGCCTTGCTGTTGACATCCCTGAAGGCCCTTCACTGAGTGTCCTGATCAGAATGAGCAGCTCTCTGGATTCAGGCTGGACAGACATAGGGACACACAAGGCAGGTACTCTCTCCCTGACTGCTGAGGCTGTTCTATTAATGTATCTTCCTGTGTCTGTTTCTGGATGGCCTGCAAGTTTCTTCTCTGTCTCTCAACACTTGTCACTCAGCCTCAAACACTACCCAGGCAAAACCACACTACCCAGAACAGCTGAATTCCTGAGCAGCCTCTCCTATTTGAAGCATATGTTTACTTCATCTTAAAGATTCCTTAAATGGAAAAGCAGAATTGAAAGCTATCATAGCTCATGAGATTTAACACAGTCCTAAAACAGCATTTGTGGAAATATTGCATTTGGTTTGTGCAAAATGCACCTACCACGGGCCATATGGCACAAATTCTGCATTCTGTACCCCCAGCAACAGCATTATTTCTTCCAGTTTTATTGCAGTGACACACAACTCTGATGAGCTCAAAACTTTTCTGAATAGGACTCAGAAATACTTGGCAGTGTATTGCATGACAGTGCTATTTGCAACTTGGCACTTCTCCCTGATTTATTGTTCCACATTAGTCATCAACTTTAAGACCCATCTCTCCTTTATTGGCTTCAGGTCAGAGGCTGATGTCCTGATTCACTTTGAGAAGCACCCAACTCTGCAAATATTCCCATTGATGTTCAAGGATCTCCCGTTCAGTTTGTGGAGCAGGTGGTTACGAAACTATAATTTGCTTCTCCATGAAATAGAACCATGTTTAAAAAATTCCAGTACATCATTTTCACAGTCACCTTTCAGAGCAGAGCTGTATTGCACACATACCAGCTCCCTTCCTGCTTATTAAATCTAACTGTTGTCTTAACCTGCACATTTTGTAACTAATATTTCAATATCCCAACCTAGCTATTTAAAAGTACAAGACATTACAGATAATTAAAGTTTTAAAATCAAATGCTTGCTAGTGCTCATGTCCTAGCCTCCCATCATAAGCTGCTTTTAAGCCAGTTGTCTATCTAACTCAATGCTTTACTGCATTATCATACCACAGCCAGTAGTCAATTGATCTCTAACTTTTCTCTTTATGAAGTGCTTTTAAAAATTTTGGCACAAAATGCCTTCTCTATTTTCTCTTACTATCATCTCACTAACAGCTCTGAAATATTGCAGTGAATTAGTTATGCAAGACTTCTTATCATTTCACATCATCTGTCTCATCATTGCAAATAAGGCACTGAAGCACTGATTTACCAAGACCTGTCTCAAATAGATTACTGCATCCTTCAGAAATAACAGGATTTTCTTCCTAATACATGTTTATATTGCGTTTCCCCCACCCCCAGTCTATTTGACTGTGGGTTTTTTTTACTGCAATTTATGGAATATTGTCTCACTGACAGGATTGGTTCAAGTATTTTTGAACTCTGCAAGTTCTACACTGTCTTGCCTTTTATTGACTCTGATGCCTTTCGCCTTTTTTGCTGGGCTGGCTGGCAAGTTCAACAAGCTCCACATTCCAAACATAAAGAAAAAACAACAGATTCTGCAGGTTCTATAATAATTTCCCTCAGTGGAGTTGCTGAAAGGCTGAAGAACACCAACCTTTGTCCTGGCAGCGTATCATAGCTTAAGCACACTTTGTAGGTACTTCAGCTACTGGGACATATGGTGTAAAATATGAGCCAGCAAATAATTTCCAACTCTCACAATCCTTAAGGCCCCAAGATACCTTGTTCAGCAGCCTGGGCTGCAGCAAGCACATCATCACATGTGATTCTGTGGCATCTTCCTTTTCCCTGACTTATATCCACTTCAACAGAAGGAAAACAGAAGTAGCAGACTGATTGCAATACAGTTCTCACCTTTCAACACAGAAGGCTTTATTTTAAAGATACACTTACCCTTTATCTTGTACCTTGCTTATACTTGTCATGTCAATAGTTACCAGGTAGGAAAAGGAAAGGAATGTAATCCCAGATAACCTAGCTAATAAATGTCATGTTCTTATTTTTACTGAAGGGGTTTTTCCACTTTGAAATGACTCAGCAGGAGCTGCCATAAAATCTTCACATATTTTAATATTTTCTTTAATAATAGTGGAATAAATAACAAGCTATTAATGCTCAGGATAAAAATATAAACCAAACCCCAGAGATTTTCTTCAGCTTGCTAGTAAACCTTGCAGTTTGCTGTTTCAACAAAGGCAACATACCTAGAAAAGCAGCAAGTACAATTTATTCACGCTTGACCTGATCTGAGTATCCAAGGACGCAGAGTGATCTGAGTTACTTGAAGGCTCAAGCAACTTATTTCTTGCTTTTAGAGCACTACAAAGTGGATGGAGAACCTTGAAATGGCTTTTACAGGCAGGACACAGCCAGGCCTGCCCAGCAGCTGCCTATAGCACTCATGAGCTTAACCTTTGCTTTAGCTCAAGGGCTCCAACTTAGTTCCCTCACAGCTGGCCAGGCTCCATCACACCTGGTAAATTGTCAATCCCCTCTCTCCAGGCCTCTGGCACAGCATGCCACATCATAGAGCTGGCAGCCAGCAATTTTGGTGTGTGTGGCTGCCACACTGTGCTGGCATGCAGGGGTGGGCTGCAGCCCACTGCTCACCTGGCTGAGCCCAGGCTGTCCCAGCCAGCAGAGCCTCTCCTGGCTCCCCATGGGCTGTGCTGGCTGAAACAGCCTTATGGTCCTGTTTTGGGGAAGTCTCTGAGCACAAACAGGAGATGCCAGCCAAGCCTATACTCCTCACTGCCGGCTGTCACTTTGCCACTCTGCAGCAGCAGGTTTGGTGCTGCAGGAATTCCCTGAGCCTGGAGAGCTTGGGACCATGCCCTCTGTGTGCAGACCAGTGCATCCTCCCTCCCTAAGCCATGCTTTCTACACAGGTGTCTTTTACTTCAGCCTGAGGAGAGCAGCAAAGGAAACCAAAACTTAAAACAAGCCCCTGGAAAGGAGAGAGTGTGGGTTGAGGTCCCTGTAACACAGTGACCACTGCAGCCAGCAAGGGCAATGCTCAGAGCTCTGCTCCTTCTTAGGTGACACTACTGAAAGCTGGCATGGTGACCCCATGGCTCATGACCCCACTCCAGTGGAGATCCTTGAGGGCCAGGGTCTAACCCAGCAGGCACTATAGGCCATTTTTAATGAGGTAAGATGTGCAGATGTGGAGAAAGGAGATGGGATGATCCAAGCCACCTCATGGCCAACCCACCTTGTGAGGATTCATGCCTGTGCACACAAAGGGATGATGGTTGGTGGCTGTGGAAATGGAGGAGGCAGGGCAGCTGTGCCTGGTGGGGCCAGGGCTTAACTGCAGCCTCATTCTCCTGAGACTCTCTCTGCTTGACTAAGGCTCAGTCAGAGCAGAAATCCAATCTGGGTGGCCAGATGTGCCCCCTACTTCTCCTCCTCTTTGGGCATGGAGAAGTCCTGCAGTATGTGCACTTGTATTTGTGTGTGACATGGACAAGCCAGATTTCTAGAAATATTTCAAACATGAATCCAAGTTATCAAAATCTGGAAGTAGACACAAAAACACATAGAACAAAATATACAGAAATACATAGAAAATACCTAGTCAAAAAAGATACAGAGGGGAGTAGTTTTCAATTAAACACCACTTAAATTGTGATGATTACTTCAATCACAAAAGGGCCAGCAATTTGGTCTTTCACTGCAACAGTCACAGTGTTAGAGCACAGGAGGGATGCTGGAAGTGACGAATTACATGTAGCTGAGTCACAGTGGTGAGAAAGACAGGGAAAAATAGAAAGGTGGGCTGGACCCTCAAGCTGTGGTGGGACAGTGACATATCTCCAGCAGCAAGATCTCCTCCTGCTGCTCAGTCCTGTGTGAGATGAGTGCGTGGTGCTGTCTCTGCACTCCTGGTAGCACAGTTCTTTGTAGTTCTTCCATCTTTTATGGTAAGACCAGGCAGGGACAGGAGTGGAGGGGACAGAAACAGCTGTCATGTCTCAGGGCCATGTGGGAAGCAAAGAGGGTCATGGAGGGACCTGTAAAAGCACCACTGCTGGGGCAACATGTCCTGCATTCTCAGGGTTGGTGGGACAGTTTTGTAGAGGGGTGAGGCACAAGGTGTTAGAAAAGGTGTTAGAAAATATCTGAGTTTTCTCCCCCTGGGAGACAGAGAAACAACTGAAAGAGTTGTTTCGTAACAATTGGAGTGACAATTAGTGACAATGGCAGGCAGCTGCTGTACTGTGTCCGTGGGTTATTAAGCTAATCATAATTGTCTCCCTGTTACCTTGTGCTCCTCCCTGTCTGTATGGGGCATCCATCTGTTGTCGCTCATTCCGTAATTAAACCGGAAGCTCTTTGGGGCAGGGACCATCTTTTCATTATGTCTTGCACGAGGGGGTCCCAATCAGAGCCACTAGCTGCTACTCCAGCACAAATAAAGTGGCAGTAAATAAGGGAAAATACTTCCATTTGAATGCCAGTTATAGCTTAGAAAGAATTACTGTTAATGAGACTTGGTTTGTGAGAGAGAAAATGTGCTTCATCAGAGGAGAGGCATGGGCTTTGCTGCAGGGCAGGCTCGAGGGTCGCAGTGACACCAACCCTCCTGTGACAGCAATGTGCCAGCAATGTGCCAGCTCCGGCACCCGGCGGGAAGGTAAAGCTTTGCTCCTTGGTGGAGGAGGCACCAGGGAATTTGCCACAGGTTGTGCATCCTCTGAGTCAGGGAGGATCCGATCAGCTGGGGGAACCCAGGAGCTGTGACCCTCCATGTCCCCCTCTCACAGCCTTGTCCCTGGAGCTGTACCCCATGCCCCTGTGTGGACAGGGGCTGGATCCTCTGCTCCGCTGGGGACACCAGAGTCAGGACAGGACACTGGAGCATTAGTGTCAGGTCAAAGTAGGGGAAAAAAGCCCATCCAAGCAAGGCACCCAGTGCAACCACTTGGTCCAGGCAGATCATCACTCCCATCTCTTCCTGAAGGATCCTTTCTAGCCCCTTACAGAAGTGAATTCACTGCTGCATTAGCAACCTGCTGCAGCGGCAGCAAAAAGCCCACGCTGCCAGTTCATCCTCCACTGGGCAACTAACTTCAGATGTGTCAGTGCTCTTATTTTATTTGGAGCTGCGGGAAGCTGGGAGTGCACACTTTCCTGAGCACCCTGCGGGGCCAGGACCCATCTCACCTCTTCCCCAGCAGCCCCTGAAAGTGCAGCAGGACACGGCTCCCACACCGCGCCCGCCCTGTTCCCGGCTCTGCCTGTGGCATCCCCTCGGAAAACAGGAGCGGCCTTTGTGATCGCTCCAGCTCCCTGCAAAACAGCTGAAAAAACCCTCTGCCGCCGTAGGAGAATATCGGCAGCCCGCCCCATGAGCGGCGCATGTTGAGAGTATCGATAGCGGAGGTTCGGCGTGCGGAACAGCCCGAGTGCCCTCTAGTGCCGCGGAGCGGGGCCGGGCTGCGGCAGCGGGCTGCCGGGCCGAGGTGCTGCCAGCCCAGGGGGAAAGGCCCTTGCAAGGGTCAGGGTTTATGGAAATAACTCGTGGCCTTGTCATGGTAGCCTGCTGGAAGCCCTGTTTGTCTACAGCACCGTGCGGCCTGAGGGATGAGCATACAACACGCTGGCCATGTACATATCCCTGTAAAGGTACAGGCACAGTCCCTGACCTGCCTTTTCCCAGTTCTGTTACCCACATTCTCTTTCTCTGGTTCCTCAGCTTTTTCCTCCCTTGAATTCATTACCTCCCCTGTGACACAATATTTTCCATGGAAACCAGTGATAAAGTCGCAGACAAATGTTCCTTGCAGTTCCGTCATCAGCTGCCCTTTCAAATAAATGAGGTGAGCAAGGGATGGTGACACCTTACCCCAGCTCTCTTGCTTTTCCCTACAGCAGCAGGGCTCTGAGCCAACGCCCACTGTCCTGAGCCAGGCTTCTCTCCCCTCCTTCCCTTCAGCACACAGCCAGGGTGGAGAAATCTCTGTTCCTCCAGCTCTCCCCTGCCTGAGGACTGTACCTGTCCCTGGCAACTCCCTGGTTTTTATTGTGGCTTTGCGGTGTCTCCATTCACATTTGTGCAACTGCAGCAGGCTCGGGTGGGAGCCTACCTGTTCCTTGGCTTCCTGGTGAAAATCCATTTACTGGATAAGTGAAGTGAGGAAACACACAGCTGAGGAAATTGCTGGTGTCTTCAGCAGGCAGGCAGCTGGACTGGCACTGCTATTGCTAGGAAGAGGGAGTTGGTTCAAATGGGCCTGACTGCCAATGTATCTCCTGATCCAACGTGGCTGCTTGGAATAGAAAGAAGCTCTCATGCAATAAAGCAAATTATCATTGTAAGTCAAATAACAATAATAAATAGCTAGGATGATAATGCTGATTGTAATGATTGTGTTTATTGTGGCAAAGCAAGACAAGAACAAAATGCCACTGATCTGATGCCATAAGCTATCCTTGGCCCACAAGGGCTGCAATCCCAACACACAGCCCTGCACAGTGGCAGGAGGTGAGGGATGTTCACATCAGCCACACATGGGGCCTTGGGAAAGTTTGCAGGTCATGTGACCTGTTCAGTCATGGATACTGGACTGTATAATGCCTCCAAGTATTCCGATGATTTTATTTTAAAAGCAATGAAAGCTTGAAATAAGTGAGAGCTGAGTGGATTATTACTTGGCTTTAGTCTGCTGAAGGATGAGGCTTTTAATATGCATGGCCAGTTTGCAGAGCTTTTCTCTTCCATTGCTCTTTTGCAAAGCATTTAAAGATATTGACTTAGAACTATAAAGCAAACTCTCAAACATTAATTCCAGACAAAAAGCCTTTTTTTCCCTGGGAACTCTGATTGGGAAGATGTAGCTAGTAGCTGCACTTGATTTATAAAGGAGCAGTTCTGACCGCTTGAATATTGCAGATGCCTTGTGAATATGATTTTTCAAGCCCTGACTACCTGTGAGAAGCCAGGGTATGACTACTGTGACTGCAGTTACTGGATGTTATTCTGGAGGAGGACCCCAGGGTGGGTCTCTTGGGAGTCAAGAGTGACCTCAAGAGTCAGGAGTGGGGGCCTGTCTCTCCCCAGCCTTGGGGACTGCACAGCAATACTTTCCCCCCTTCAGCTGATGCTGGCTGCAGCCTGTGTTGCACTGCAGAGGAACAGGCAATCACTCCTGCGTGTCTCAGTCCATAAACCAGCTCATAAATCACCCCAGCAGCATCAGCCCAGGGAGGGGACAGGAGCTTGTGACAGTATTTCTCCATCATTTCCAGCCATAACCCTCTTTCCAAAGTGCCATTTTCCCCTCCCTTAAATCCAAATTTAGTGCTGAAAATGCTGCTTGCTGCAGCAGAAGACCATAACCATGCCCTCTAACCGTGATGGGGATATTAACCATAGCCCTGTGTTGTAGCTGCAGAAGCAAGAACTGTCTTGGTAGGGATTCTGGCTGCTCCCTGCCTGTCAGAGGCTATGTCCTTCCAGGATCCTTCTCCCTCTGTAAGAGTTAACAAACAAGATGAATTAATTGAGCAATAAGATGCCACATTGCTGCCTGTGACTGGACTTCTCCAATCTAACTAACAGCAAACACTCCTCTAAGTCAGCAGCCCTGAATCCCTGGGGAGTGTCAGAGCTTCCAGTACTCAGGTTTGCTGCAGATCAGGTCATGATGCCACTCCTGGTTTCGTACAAGCTGACATATGAGCACAAGCCTGGGTGTGGGGATGAGCAGGGCACCCAGCTTGCAGCCACAGACTCCCCTATGTAGCCCTGCATTTATAGATTTAATGGTTCAGCTTTGCAGCTTGCCAGATGTAGGCCAAAACAGTTTACTTTTCCTACCTTCCCCTTGCAAATAATTAAGAAAAAGTTTTAAAAGGAAGGAAAGGTAACTTTTGTGTTGGATTATAAGATTGGCATAAGACTAACATCATGCCATTTTCCCTCTTGGTTCAGAAGCCTTCCTCCAACCAGACCCCAGGTTCTGGCTTAAAGTCATTCACCCTGCCTTGTCCCCCCTGACCACTTTGCTTCCCCTGGGTAGGCAATATTGATGGCTGATTTACAGTCTTCTGCTTCTTGTTTTCCCTCCTCAGCAGCTGCTAGGAATCCCTTCCCAAATCTGCCTATTGAATGCAGAGGTCTCTCTTAAGTCATCTCCAAAATTTTCTAACAGAGGTTTTGTGGTGAATGAGGACAAATGGAGAGAAGTTTAACCATGGGCAGCAAAGGGGCTGGTTTTGCTGCTGTCCTCTTCTTTGCTGCATATTGCAGCCTGCTGTTCCATTCTTTGGCATGAAGCACCTGGGATGGGAGGGGACTGTCCCTCAGCGGGGGTTTGCACAGCACCAAGGAGCCCCCCAAGGTGCAGTGAAGGTGCCATGCACACCCAGTGGGTTCAGAGGTGCCACCAAGGGGGTCTCAGTGCACAGCCACGGACAAAGTCCCGCTGCTGCAGGGCAAGGAGAGCATGTGCTTGTGTATCCCTGAAGTACAGCTAGTTTCCTCTCCAGGGCATAGGCTAGACAGGACTTTGTTCAGCCATTTTACATAATATTAAGTTGAAAAATAAAGAGAAAAAACCTAAAAGTAAACTGTCTTTGAACCAGGATCAGTGCTAGAGTGGTGAATAAAAGTAAGCACTTTACCCTTCCTGGGGCTCCAGGCACCTGGTGGGTAATGAATAAACTTACTGCCCAAATGAGAAGTGAATGAATTTAATTCACTTGCCTTCACCTTTGATGAGCAGAATCAAAATCTCTGCCCTTCCTGTGCTGATAGAAACAGCACAAAGATGGGCAAAGCTTCCTCAGGACCCTTATGGTCCTGTGATGTCCCTTTCTTCGCCTCCTGTCTGCCCCTTCATCTGTTGATCAAAAACCTGAATTCATAGAGACTGATCCTAGGGTAAGAACTATGCCTTCACTCATTTCTATTATACATCAAGAGAATAACTGCTTATCTGGAATAAAAATAGATCCAACAGAAAAGGAATCAAAAGGCAGAGCTCAGCCTAGGCAGCAGCCTTTCTCCAGCTGGGAGACCAACACCCAGCCCCTCATTGCTGCTCCTGGGCAAAAAATAATTCCTACTTAGAAGACAAAGGATATGGGGAGTGACAGTCAGAGAACACACTCTGCTCCATTTAGTGGCAGCACATCCCCAATTTTAACTGCACTGAATGGCCATGCCACTGGCCAGCATTTAACCTTCTGATAAAAGAATGTGTCAGGAAGGGGCTTGCAGGTTGCCAGGATGGAGGTGGCAGCAATATGAGTAGCTGCTCTCTCTGGCAAATGCTGGCAAAAGAATGTCACACACCTTCTCTTATGTCTGAGCCACATGGGGCTCTGATAGGGGATGGTCAGAATTGGGAACAAGGGCAAGGAAAGGGGTTTGGCAGCTGCTGACCTTTCAAGGGGCTGTGCCTCAGTGCATTTGTTCCAGCAAGGGTCAAATCCAGTGTCTGCAGACTACAGTGGGGATCTGGCAGCTGGACTCCATGGGAACCAAGCTGCTGCTTTAAGGTCCCCTGAGTCCCCTGACATGCCAGCTCTGTGCTGGACCCCATGCCATCAGCACTGAGAACATGTCTTGGCACTGAGAGCAGGAGCAGGGTCTTCTTTCCCACCTCATGATGGCATCTCATGAGAGATGGAAGGCATCCCAGCTCTGCTTCAAATGGAAAGGGTTGGCACATGGCAGTGCCTGGGCAGTGGGTAGTGTGTGCTGTGCTGCCTGAGGTCAGCTCTCCTCTGTGGTGCCAGTGGTACTTTGGAAGGATCTGTTGGAGAAAAAGGCCTAGCACCAAGGGACTATGAAAGAAAGCTGAATCTTTCTGTTCACCTCTCTTACCTCCTGCACTTCTTTGATTGTTTATTGCGGTGGTTGGAAGGGCATGCTTATGCTGTCCTCAGTCCAGCACCTTGTGTCATCTCCTTTTTCACAGTGACGTTGGTAAAAGAACTGTTGGTGAAAAGGTTGCCCAGAGAGGTGGTAGATGCCTCATCCCTGGAAACATTCAAGGTCAGGTTGGACAGGGCTCTGAGCAATCTGATCTGCTCATTGCAGGGGCTTGGACTGGATGACCTTTAACAGTCCCAACCCAAAATATTGAGTGATATCAGGACAGCTCATGTGCAGTTGATGTTACTGAGACCTGGATGACCAGACCAAAGGGACACTAAACTTTATTTTCTCTGTCAGCTGTGAACTACCTTACTATCTAGTAGTGAAGTTCCATCATGATGGGGAAACCCTCCAGTCTGAATGATACCATTTCAAAATAGCTTTCCTTTGTTTTCCAAAGCCTTCAGACATTTCTAACATGCACAATCCTTGCAAAATTTTCTGAGAAAGTGACATGTAAACAGTGATTCTCACAGAGAAAGAACATGTGCTTTCCACTTCAGTTGCACCCTTTGTACCGTGAGGCAGAGGAGCTCTTGGATCGATTGGCAGGATGTGCTCCTCCTTGCTAAATGCTCCAGTGAGCCCAAAGGAACCCAACCAGTGAGAAAGGAAAGGCAGACACATCACCAAATGGTATAATTCTCCATAAATTTTCAGTACCTAGTGACTTATGTCTCTGAATAAAGCACATCAAGCATATTGGATGGCTCAGTGGCTGTTCTACACTAAAACGTTTTCTAGCTCCTTTGTCACATACTGTCACTAAATCTCATGGAGTATCTTGCAGGAAAATGAGGTGGAATTGAAATAAATTGGCCTGGAGGCAGCTGCAGGGTTGAGGGTGTTTAATGCTTAAAAAACTAGAAAGCATCATTTCAGTTCCACAATTTCCATTTGCCAAAGAACTGTTTCAGAAGTGCTATATGCTGTATTATCATTTGTGTTGTTATCAAGCCTTAGATTCAAATTTTATCAGGCTTTAGATTTCAATTTTACAAAAATAGGACTTTTTTGAATCTGACACCTTACTACCAAGAGATTAAGAAATCATTACGAAAACATGAGGGGAAAGAATGAAAGAGGAGTGAAGGACAATGAGCATATTTTCAGGTGTTTTGGCTTCACAGGGATGAAAGGAAGAGGTCAGCTGGCAGCAGCAGACAGCAGTGCTGTCACTGACGTGACAGAGAACAGTTTGGAAGTGTCTAGAGAGAAGCAGGAGAGGAGAAAGGGCTGCCAAGCAGGCATAGGGTCATGGATAGTGAAAAGGGAACTGAAAGCTCGGGTGATGTGGGTGAAGAAGGGGCAGAGGAGCTTGCAGATAGGCTGGGAACAAGAAGGAAGGTGACAGCTCTCTGAAAGTGCTGCAAGCTGAAGACTTAGATGAAGATTTAAACCAGGTTGCAAGTAGATGGAGGATGCCACAGGGACAAGCAGGTTCAATCCCATGGGACAGAGGATAGCAGCAGTGAAAGCAATTGCAACAGCACATCCAGCAATACAGCTACTGCAGACTTCAGCATGAGGAAATGCAGCAAAGGGCAGAGAAGCGACGACAATGATCTTTTTGCTTGGGAGAAAGCACATCTGTCCCTAAAACTGGTGCTAAGTCACGAAGGCAAGAGCATTAAACCCCTCTTGCTGGGGACATGAACACAGCTGTGAAGCCGAAACTACTGCCTTTTGCCCGGCAGCCGGGTGCTGCAGCCCACACTCCAGCTGTGTACCGGGAGGGCAGGGGGTCCCGGGGCGGGGGCTGCGGTTCGGCGGGGGCTGTGCTGCTCGCGAAGGCCCACGAGAGGGAGCCAGCGGAAAAGCGACGGCGTGGCCGCGGAGCCGCCGGTGCCTCCCGCGCTCCCGGGAGGATGCGCGGGGCTCCGCGGGCTCCCCGGGCCCTCGCACCCAGCCACCACCTGGCCCTCGAAGGGTTAACAACGCGTTTACACACGTGAATATACCCCAGGGGGAGATTTTGTAGGCAAAGGCTAAACCTGACGCACAGGTGGATGCCTCCGGTGCTCGCCTCTCTTCCTCCTGCTGCTCTGCTTCAGGAGTTCAGAGAAATGAGCCTTTGCCATGGCAAAGTGGTGTCATCTCAGCCCCGTCGCCACGGCCCCGCTCCCGGTGCAGGGAGCAAAGGGCTGGGGATGTCCTAAAGCCGGCATCTTCCCTGACACCGTGGAGGGAGGATGAGGAGGAGAGGGTGAGAAAGCTCAGCATTGATGGTGTGCACGAAAGCTGCTCTCTCAGCACCCCCTGAAGTCTGCACCTCGTAACTTCACTGGGAAATAAATGGGGCTTGGAATTGCCCAGGGATGATCCTTTGAGTTCCAAGCTCGCAAGGAAGGTGAGCACATGCTTGTAGAGATGAGCACCTTTCAGGGGGAGATCTGGACCCAGAGGAGATACATCCACTTATTTGGGGATCTGTTCTTGTATTGCTGAAGGCTGTGGGAAGAGGTGCAGGGAGCAGGGAGGACAGCAGTGCCTGTGAACATCTCTGTGAGAGCTCTTAAACACCTCCAGAGCAGCAGCTCAGCTGACCAGAGTGAGGGAGACTTTTGAGTCTGCCCTGAAACCAGCACACAAAACCTGTCATTTAAAAAAGTGGCTACAAATGTAAAATACAGCCCCTATTGAAAGGCAAATTAGTAGCAGCCTCTGTCTAGCAAGCGTTGAGGGAAAGTGTACAAGGTCTGTGTTGTTATTGCTCTCCCAGAGCTTCCTACCACTCTGAGAGGGACACAGTTGGGGCTGAATAAATAATACATCATAATTTTCAAGTCCCAGAGTGGTGACTCGGAGCAGTTCAAAAGTTCAATGAATTATCAGTTCCCCTTGGGTTCATTATTTCTTTTGCAAAGGATGCTATCAATCTCTATAACTCACAAGCTACCAAAAATAATAATAAGTAAAAGATCATTATGTTGAAATATGTGTTGTAAAGCAGCATAGTAATTTGGGAGATTAATTCAGTCCAGAAGGGGCAATAGCTGCTGGCTAGAGATGGGCTGGACACCAATTACTTCTCTCACTCATTACTTCCACAGATAGAGATTGGGAAAACACCTGCAGTGCATGAATAATTCTCCTTGAGTTAATACGCTTTCAGTGCTGATTAACTCTATTTATACCTCATCTATAGCGATGCGAGCAATGTGATTAATTCCTTTATTTCTGTAACTCTCTGATAAACGGCATTTATTTGCCACCTCTGACCTCCTCATGTGCATGTTGCCCATTAATCCTTCTCGGTCCGAGCTGCTATTGCCATCCCAGGCTGTTCAGTAGCCATCAAACAGCTGCTCCTCATTTTCTTTCCTTCATTTAAAAGCACCCGCTCTACTACAAAATGGTGGGTCAAGGGAGAAAAGAGATGGGAAATTTCACAGTGATGATGGAGGGGGGTAGTATAATTTGTGCACATGATATGTGGTTCTGTAGGCTCTTTGTCCTGTAGGGAAACCTCAAGGTACTTCTGAAGAAATAATCATCAAATGTGATGTGTTTGGAGTATTTAGCCCTGAGTATTTAGCCTGGAGTATTTTAGCTGCAAGGTAAGGCATCCTGGCCATGCTCCAATAAGCAAGGCATGACCAGCTTGAAATCAGATGTTGCTGCTGGTGGCACTGAGGACTAGCTTGTGTCATGGGATTACTGGAATTAGTACTGGAATGGTCTGCCTGAGGCGGTGGTGGAGTCACCATCCCTGGATGTGTTTAAAAAAAGATGATATGGCACTCAGTGCCATGATTTATTGTTAGGGCATGGGTTGGACTTGATGATCTTGGAGGTCTCTTCCAACCCTGTGGTTCTGTGATTCTGTGTGTGATTTTTCTTTTTCACTTTTATTTTTGTGTTTATTTTAATTTTTATTTCCCTACTGCTCTGAATCAGGGCTACAGGGCTCATATCTAGGGCTTACTCTTGAAACACATTATGGCCAAACACTGTCTCCTGAGGCTGCAAAAAGACCATGAGTGTATGAAATGTTCTTGCTTCTCCCCATCACTACTCAAACCCAGCACTAAAACTTGTCTTGAGCTGGGATGTAAAATAAAAATATCTGACTGCTTGCAAGAAGCAGAGAGGTTCTTTTGCTCTGTTGGAAGCGGAGATGCAGTGCCCAGTGGTAGAATCCCTCACATTCACAATGGTAGCATAGACTCCAGTCTGAGAGAAACTGGGGAAGTTTGATTTCTGTTTAATCATTTAACCATTCTTGCCAAGAATAATTTTTCCATTACATATAATATCTTATTTTTCACATGTCTTCCATGCCATCCTAGATCCACCACTTGGGACCTGCTGCATTTCCCATAACCTAGGCAGAAGGAAACTTGGCCTATCTGTTAAGCCTTGCCTGTGTCCTCCCTACAGCACAAATGTGCTTTTCTGGTATGGGACTGGATTCCGTGGAAGAGCTGAAACACCTCTTCTAATACCTGATTCCCACCACTGAGTTTCTTTTTCCTCTGACTTTCTGGGGGCAGGTTCCTCATTTGCATTTTCCTTTGATCATTGTTTTAAAATCTTCAGGGATTCAGCTGCCTGCTCTGTTTATCTTGCTACCCTTTTTTCTCATTCAAGTTCTCCAAACACCTTCTCTAAGAATGAGATAAAAGCTTGCACTGAGACCCTGGCTAATTCCCCAGTCTGTCTGGATTTCCTTACTGGCCTTGACAGCCTTAAATGTCATTGTATTTTTGTGTAGATGCTTCAAGAGAGCTTGCTGTCCTCCTCCCTGGATTTCAAGACACACTGTTACTCCCAGTGTGTCCAAGGTCTTTTTTCTCAGTAGAGATCTGTGCTCAGCAAGACACTCTGCTCTCATGGCATTTCAGAACCAGGCCACCCTGACCAAGCCTTCAGTGAAGAATTTGTTGCAAGTGGTCTCCTGCCACTGATGGTTGTGGTTCAGGTGTTGTCTCTGCTGGTGCTTTTTGTCATCCTCTGGTACTCATCGAATTATAACTGGACAGTGTGGAGGATTTTGGGAACAAAAGGGTCAGAACTGCCAGGGGTGGGTTAAATCCACCAGTTAAACCAGTTTGTGGTGGCCAAGCCTGGGACCTGACACTTACTCCCACCCTGAGCAGCTCAGTGCCTCCTGCTAGTGTGAAACAGCCTCAAGTCAAATGAGGACACAATGCATCTGGAGATGTTCTCTGCCTCCAGAAGATCAGAAGGATTTTAAAGGCTTAAGTAAGAAAGAGGAAGGCCCTTAAAATGAGCTTTCATAGCTCCACTGTTGTATTTTGGCTTGGCAGAGTGATGTTTCAGGGAGAGGTGAGGTCAGATAACTGCTGGCAGAACATTGGGTGGCCAGGTCAGACTTAATCAAACAACACTGAGATCTGGACTCGGGAAAAATACTGTAATTTGAAAAAATTCATATAATTTGCTGTTTCCAGGCTTGCTGTTGGAGGAAAGTCATCAGTACTGAGAGATGGCTAGATGTGAGAGGCAGTACAACAGTCTGCAGATGGATGGACATTGGAGTCAGGCTGTGTGGGGATTAATTGCTGTGAGCCCAGAAAATAACCGTAAAGGGATAACACAGCTGCTGCTGGAAAAAGCAAACCTCTTGGCTTCTTGCACCACCTCATGCACTGCATTCCCCTCCCCTCCATCTTTCCCTGCTCCCTGTGTGCTGCCATAAGGCACGTCCTGGAGCCATGCTTAATGGAAAAGTGATTTGTCTCATAACTGCAGCTTTACACAGTGTGCTACTGTGGGCGTTACAAATTGCTAAGCAGATTTAAAGTGTTCTTTGAGTTGCAAACTGCAGTATTTCTCTACGTAGTGATTATTATTCATCTTTTCCAAGACACCGTGGGCCTGATCCTGCAATCTGCACTCCTATTAAAGTCAGTGCTGTGGGAGTACTGCCGGCATACAGACGGCAGGAGTAAGACCCAATTAATTTAACCACAGGGAAGAGTAGGGCAGCAAACAACCTCTTTTCCTTTCTTGTTTTCGTTTTTTTTTTTCTTTCTTTTTTTTCCTTTTATTTTTTTCCCTCCCCTGTGCTTATATGTGAATTTTCTTGTTCTGTGACCACTTCCAGAGAAGTGTATCTGGATGCAGGCTGCTGGCCAGTGCAGCCCAGATGTGCTCACCAGCCTCCTGACTCTCTGGGAACATGTTCCCTTCCCTTCCACCTCCTTCTTTCTGTCTTTCTCTTGGGTCAGATGACCAGTAAGTCCTTCTCAGTGGAAATGTCATCCAAACTGAGCTGTGTGCATGGTGGGAGGGGGCACAATCAGATAATTAAAATGCCATATCTGGCAAAGTTGGAGGTCTAAAAACGTGGTGTGCATGTATGCCTTGAGCCCTGACCCACACCACCAACCCTGCAGAGGCTGGTCCTCACCAAGAGCAACCCTGCATGGGATGCTGCAAACAGAATTTATGGCTATGTTCCCCGCCCAACATCAAGCTCTGTTTGTGGGCAATCTAGAAAAAACCTCTGACCCTCATTCACCCTCTTTTTCTGTGCAAGACAGCTCAGTGCTCTCCTGGATGAGAAGGTGACTCTCCTTCAATGGCTGGCCAGTTCTGCTCTCCCTGCCCAGAGATGCTGGCACCAAGGTGGTGAGCTCCAGCTGCACTGCAAGGAACACAAAACCCCAGCCCATGGGCTGTCCCACTGGCCCTTGTGTCACTGTCACCTCCATCCCAGGAGGAGACCTTGCATCAGGCTGGGTTAGAGAGCACTGAGGCAACTGAGCCAGCTTCATGGTGAGAGATGTTCATGGAAACGTGTTGCTAAGCAAAGAGGATATTGTGCTTTGTATCAACTGCAGTGTTTTCAGCTTGTGAGACTGCATGCCTCCATGACAGTTTAACAGCTGAACCTTGGAGCCACAAATACTTGGTCTTGAAGCCAAGGATGAGCTGGAGTGATCCCAACAGGAGGAGGTTGTTTGTGTGACTGTGACACCAGGACACATGGTGTCCTCAGCAAGGGCTCATCAAGCCCTGCTGGGCTTTGGATGAGAGCTTTCACCAAGCAGGGAAACCTCTGCTTCCTTGCCCCAGATCCCAGCAGCACAGGGTGATGCCTGGGCAAGAGAAAACATCTCCCCCTTGCTTTTTTATGAAAGCTTTCTGAGATTTTTTCCTGCTCTCACAGAAAGCATGAAAAATCTCCTGTCCTCTCCCAGAGAGGCAGTACCAGCCAGGAGCACCTTAGGGAGTGAAAAACACTCTGTCAAAAACGTAAGAAAAAGCAAGAGAAGATCACGATTAGTTGCTTTTCTGCCATGTGCATATATAATTATGAACCTTGGGAGCGAGTTCATGTTAGTCCTAATTACAGCTCTTTAAATATTTCTATAGCCTAATCTGCTCACCTTGCTCATTCGCCCAGTCCAGAACACCTGTAGGGCTGCCCTTCCCAACTCAGCCCCATTCGTATATTTCACTGGTCCCTGGGTAGGTATTACTTTGCTTTATCTGAGAGTGGAAAAATATCACACCAGAAAGGTAAACCCCAGGTAAAAAGGGTACAGTATTAAATAAAAGCAAGAGGTACAAATGTGTTGTTTTGCCTGCATAATAAGTTCATTAAAATCTCCCCTCTCAACATCATTTATGCAGATTTTTAACAAATGCAAAATCTGCAGATTTCAGGAAAATTCCGCATTGGACATGCCCTGAAGAATCAACTGAGACAACCATGCTTATTTTCCTGTGTGACCTCCATCAAATTGTAAATGATACCTTCAGCAGTGACAGAGTAGTACATTAACCCCCTCTTTCACCTCTCAATGCTTCATTACAGCAGGTCTATTTAGATGTAATAGGAATGGCTGGGAGACAGATTAGATGCTCATGGCTATGATGTGGAATTAGTTGTGTAATCAACCCCTTCTTTAGCTCTTTTTTTGAAATTCTTTTTCTAATACCTTTCCTTCAATAAACCTAAGGATCTCAGGCTCATTTCCAAAGAACTACTTGTAAACTAGAGGAGTGAAAATCTAAACCAATGTTAGTTAATATCCTCCAACCTTGGATCACACCCACTCCCCATTCTGTACACTGAACATCTGGGGGATAAATCCATGTAGTAAGTGTCCCACAGTGAGGAAGTAGGCAAAATATAGACTGTCCACAACACCACCACTGAAATGACCATCAATATGAACAGAAGAATGGGGCAGCTCTCAGGATTTTGGTCATCTTGGCAATTTGAAGAACCTCTAATGCAGCATACTTCATCCTGAGCAACCTTATGAGCCTGATATGCAAGCAAAACAACACATCTATACCTCCTGTTGTTTCCACAAAACCTTTATTAAGGAGATGCTACACCAGAGGGACTAAATTAGTTTGCACAAAAAGTGCCTGATGTTCTCATGCTGCTCACTTCCGTACCAAATTTGCTGGCTGGTCTAGGTCTGAAATAAAAAACTAAATCAAAACAGGGACCATTCTCTAACTCAGAAGCCAAGTGGCACAGATTAGCCATTTTCAGTCCATAGTACATCTGATTCTGGGTCTCATCTGACACCCTATGTTCTTAAGACNTTTTAAGTGTCTGAAATAGTTGAGCAGGATGATATTTTATTTCTGTGGAAATGGGGCTATGGAAAAAGTATGGCACTGTGTGGGGAGGATAGTGCTGAAACTGGTGCAGTCTATCCCTCCCTGCTTCCTATTTGGGAACAGTCCTCAGTGCATACTACCCTCCATGTCATGCCAGGGCACTGCCAGGCACCAGGGTAGGGAGGAAGACAATGATTACAGAGCATGAATGATGGTCAGCATCTGGAGCCTTAAGGATCCTTAAGAAACCTCCCTGAACAGATGTGGTTGACTTCCCAGTGAAGCCATCCAGACTCCCCAGGTCTAGGGCTTCTGAAGGCTTATTTCAAACTGTGGTTGGCTACCACAGGCCAACATCTGCTCTCTTCAGGACTTGAATGTCTCCTATAGAATGAGTTCGGTCAGCCAAGGCTCTGGGATGCCTTCCTCTAGATCCCTAACATCCATGGGCTGGGGTTACTGCAAACTGGGGAATCAGAGAGATGTATTTGGAAGGTCTTTTCCTGGGCTAAGAAGCCTTGAGGTTAAGGGTCTGCCCCCAATTTCCTGAAACTCAGAGGGAGGGGAGAGGAAGAAAAATGTTCCTTTTGGTGAACCAGAATTCCTGATCTTCAGCCAGCTCTGGTACTAACATTGCCATCTATGCTATGTTTCCAAATATTAACCAAGTGATTGCTCCTTATCAGGACTGACCTCCTTGGTACCATGTGAGCACACCACAGCTCCAGCCACACCTTGCCTGGGTGCCAGCTCTCTGGTGCTGTCATTCCCCAGTGCCTGAGAGCAGCATGTTGGTTTAGCAGCCCTGTGCACTCTGCAGGGGCCTGGTGAGGCTGCCTCTCCAGAGCTGTACATTCAGTCTCCTAAATATGGAGAAGCACTGCCATGACAAGGAGAGCCACAGGGAAGGGATGGCTCTCCTGGAGCTGCAGGAAGGCAAGACCACTCTGGCAGGCAGGCAGGCAGTGGTGCCACTCTTTATTCAGCTGATAAGGGGCTGGACTATATTTCTGCAGGTAACTTCCCCAACATTATCAGAGTGCTGAACAAATTACACAGCCAGGTAGGAGAGTGGTGGGACAGACTCCTTTCCCAGAACCACCCTGTTGCCAGTGAGGAACAAGACAAAATTTACCTCCAGCATCTTATTTTTTTTTCACCTCAGAAGTGTCCCAGGATCTGCCAAGGTGGACATTAGCAGAAGAAGAGACCTACCAGATTTGAGCAATGCACTCAAATGCCTTGAGAAGAGCTTCATCAAATGTAGTACAGAGACAGCCCCCAGCAGCAGATAAATATAAATACATGTAAAATATATATGTATTCAAATACTAAGATAATACATAAAACCTCTGTTCTCCAGGTATTGACTCCTTATTTGCTTCACATTCAACCCTCTATCCTTCCTTTTAGAATCCCAAAATCATTAAGGTTGGAAAAGACCTGTAAGATCATTGACTCCCACAATTAACCCATCACCACTGTGTTCACAACTAAGCCATGTCTCCAAGTACCACATCCCATGTTTTTTGAACATTTCCAGGAATGGTGACTCCACCACTTTGCTGGGCAGCCTATTCCAGTGCTTGACCACTCTTTCAGTGAGAAATATTTCCTAACATCCAATCTAAACCTCTTCCTGGTGCAACTTAGTTCCATTTCCTCTTGTCTTTTCACTTGTTAACTGAGAGAAGACAGCAAATGCACTGCTCAACTCAAAATGACGTCACCCAAGACTTGCAGGTTTTCTGCCTCCTACCACCACCCTGCAGCTGTTATCCAGGCTGGCTGTCCTTGCATCCCATTCCCATGTTTCCAGCAGTTTGCTCAGCTCAGCACACCTGCAGCAGCTCACACCATGCAGGGTTCAGTGACCAAAAATACATTGATTAAATAGTTAAGCACACTGGGATTCCAGTATGTGTATAATAGTAATACATCCCAGGCAGAAAAACTCTCTTGGAAAGGTTCTCCAACTCATTATTTCACTCAGCTGATTAAGAAGATGAGCTGCCAGCACTGAGCTCCTGCAACCAAGCTCCCAAGGCTGACCAAGGTGCAGACAGATTTTAGGGTGCTGTGAAGTGCTTAGGAAGACCTCTGGGAGACTCAGTTAATTTGCAGTGCACTTGTCCTGCTCTGTAGGTCCTGTGTAGGGGAAATCAAAGCCCAGACAGCACAGCACATCCCTGCAAAGCAAAGATGCTCCTCTGTGAGAGAACTGGCTCCTCCTTCCCACACTTGCAGGCATAAGGAGAGCTAAGCTGACTCCAGGTGTGGTCCTGCAATGACCATTACATCTTCAGACAAGACCTGTTTGGGTCTGGGGAGTTTGGGACAAGCCCCCCAGGGCTGCCCATCCCTGTGCCATCTGTGCTGGAGGCGTAGGCAGCATGGAGCCTTTGCCACAGCAGTCTGTCCTTGAGCAAGCACAGGGAGCGTTGCCTCCTCCTGAAGGGAACTGAGGAGTGAGAAGAGAGGAGGTGAATGGCATTCCTGAAACGTGGGAAAAGAAAGGTTTTATCATGGTTGCCATGGAAACCAGGAATGGACAATAAGCACTTAGATGTCTTATCATGTCCCTTAGCAGTTGTTGCATGCAACCTGTGTGAAAAGAAGCATTATACTGTACAGAGAGGCTGACAGGTACCTGAATGGGAAAAAAATGTGAGAATATCTGTGCCAGGGCATCCCAGCAGAATGCATCCCAACAGAGGGGCTACAGAGACAGCAGGGATGGCACTTCCTGAGGTGCTGCCAAAGAATGGGAATGAGGTACCCTGGTCAGATGGGCAGTGCAGAGTCAAACATCTGGGAGACAGGATTTGGCATGGAGAATCCCATGGAATTCCAGGGCATGCACCACCCTTGGGCTCTCATTACTGCCAGCCCCACCTTGGCACCTTTCTGTGATCCTGTACGTCCTCAGTCCAACCAGGCATCTCACTTGCCGCTGTTCTGTTTGTGTGCTTCCTCACTGCACTCTTTGGGGTTTTATTCAACACATCATGCATTACTTTCATCACTCAAATTCATTTTGGTGTATTTGACTGGAAAAGGTCACATAGATCCAGCTCAACCTCTAAATGACAGATCATGCCCACACACTACCAATACTCCAAAGAGCAAGACATTTCCTTGGTTACAATGCATTCATAGGCCAAAAATCACTCTCTGTCCTCAGCACACCAAACATCCAGTATGTTGTGGTCATGATTATTTTGGTCATTTTGCTTTCCCCATCTGCCTAAAACATTAAATTTCTTCCTCTTGCTCCCACTCACATTCCTCCTCCAACATTTCCTTCAGGAAATTTTCTTATGGATGTGCAAAAAAACTGCAGGCACTTATCACATGAAGCACATCATGATGAGAAACACCCACCCTTCTCATGAAGTACCACCTCCCTCCTATCCATCTTCCTGAAGTACATGCCAGTGATCATCTGCAACCACTCTGCACAAAGCTAAATAATTCTTCCTTCATGCTGAAACCACCAACAAAGAGCCCTTGGCCAGGGAAACAGAGCATACACTGAATCCAGATGCTCAGAACAAGAAAAGGAACTATAGTGTTCATACCTCTAGGACCAAATAGTCCCTCTCCATTCCAGCACCCAGACCTGGTTTTGGCAACAACACAGCATCACAGACCTTTCCACTTCCCATTACTCTCAGCGAATATTTTATAGTGATCAGTCAGCCTCTGAAAATCCACAGAAAATACCTGGTCCTGCTAGAAAAGACTGGGTACATGTGTCTGCCATTTACAATCCTTAAAGCCAGCTCCAGCTCCTGCACATTTCCAGGCTTTTGACATGACAGAGCAGAAATCTCCCCATTTCAAATCCCTGTGACATTTGCTGTAGCTGATCTCCCAAGCCTGGCTGGTGAGCTCCTGATCAACAGTAAGATGCCAGAGGTAATGATGGCGTGGTTGCCTACTTGGATGGGCACATTCCTGCTCTTCTCTTGTAGCTCTGGGCTCTGGTCACAGATCTAATTGGTCTTTGTCATCCAAAAGCTTTGCCACTGGCAGTGAACATCCAGTTCTGAACCACTACCAGTTCTCACCAGTTGCTGCCTAGGTGAGCCCCAAAATGAAAATTTCATCAAGTAAAACTGCTTCATTTAACTTCTCAACAAAATTTAATCTCATCTTCCTCCGGTATAATTTCCTGCAGCGTATCACCTCGGTATCCAGTGTCTTTGGAAACCTCAGATGTAAATTCTTCTGCCTGCCCAACTACAAATGCATGTGCGTATTAATGAATCTCATAATCATAGCACTTAGCAGCATGTCCTCCATCTGCCAAATAGTAATTTGAAAATGGTGCCAGGAACATTAATGGGTGTCAGGAAAGGATGTGAATCACGGGAGTTCAGCGGTTTATACACTTACGCCTCCAGACCTGTATTCCTGTAGTTTTGGAAAGGCATCCCACAAATTACTGCCAGTAAATTTGTAGAGTACAGAATAGAGGAAGGGACCACTGAACCTCAGGATATCTCCCAAGTACTGAAAAAATAGCATATGCACAAGGGTTGTCAAGGGAAGCACATTAGACTGTGATAAATAAGCAGGGTGCACCAGGGAGTTTGACGTAGAGTGTGCAATGTACATATTTATGTACTGAAAAATACCATCCCTGTATAGACATGGCCAAAGCTCTAAAAAAGTTAATGTCTTTTCTGTAGATGGCCCAAAGACATCCTTAAAAATCTAGAGATATTTGTGAGTACCAGGGGGGAAGAAAACTGCAAGCTGTCTTCCTGATTGGTAGTTGGGATTAAATCCAGAATAGTTATTTTTCCCCATGGAGCTATATGACTGTATTGTAACAGGTATATTATTTGAATCTACTTTTTCCTCGTGGGGAGGAACATAGTTCAACTGAGTATCTGTGAGAGTAAGGCCTCTCTTTGGCTATGTTAAAATACATTCTGGTGCACAGCAAACATGATTTGAGGCAAAGGTCTGTAGATAATTAATATTCCAGATAAAGGTTTGGGTTTTGCCTGACACAGCACCCAGATGAATGGGCTTGTTGTTAGGCTGAATTCTTTTCTTGTTACCAGCAGGTCTCCCAAGTAGCACTTGCAAAGATAAGGAGATCAGATCTCCAAATTTAGTGTGAAAGCTGATCACTAAATCATGATGGAAATTTTTCTCTTGCTTTCAAAGTATCAGGTAGTGACCATTACAACAGGCTACTGTGTCAGTTTGGAGACACATAAAATACCCTATTTTCTGCACCCTTAATACCAGGATTGTTGCCTCCCCATTAATATGCCCTTTTTATCTTTTCTCTTTCATTTGGTATGTAATGCTACACTTTGCTTTGGTTGGTAGTTTACTGTGTAACCTACATCGTAAGGAGAACACAGTGACTGTGGGTCATATTTGTTTGGTAGCAGGTCTGGCTGCAGAGCATCATTCAAGTTGTCCATACAGGATATGTAGCTGGTTGGCATGTAACCATCTCTGCCTTGTAAATCTGAGGTCTCCTTTATTACATTGCTTCACAGCAGAGATAAGTGTGTCCTGCAAACACATTTCAGTGCATCTTTTTATGGATTTGCTTTGACTGTGCTCCTTCCCTTTTTTGTGTTTGCTTTCCACAGTTATCCTAGGGAACACATTTTCTGGAAGGAATACTCACCAAGTGTGAATTTAGCATGAAAACACATTTCAGACTCATAATAACAGCCACTTACATCACAAAATAATTCCAGAAAGTTACACTCACCCACTTGGGAACAGAAACACATCACATCATCAGAATACCAACATCTCCCAAAGAACTGGCCACAAATGAGACACAAAGCACAGATTATTCCAATAAATTATTTAGTAAATAAGTCTGAGCAATAGGTCCATACATAAATATTGTGATGTCTTCTCAGATAATCTACAAAAATAAATGATTTAGCTATGTGTCAGATGAATTATTCAGCCAAATACTTGGAAAATAAGTGAGATGCAAACATTTGTTACTAAAGAAATCCTTTTAATCAACTAATCTTGTCAGCTTCTGACATAAGAAAAATGGAAAGAGAATGAAGCAGAACAGTTTCTTCCTGAGGAGCATTGATTATATGTCAGCAACATCCTTGTTTTAAATCTGGAGAAGAAGTCTTTGAATGCTAGTAACATTCTTAAACCCTTCTTTGAGTTTGTAAAATCATACATAGCACCAAGACACTACATCTCAAAAGTTCTGCAGAGATGCTCAAGGCCACCATCAACATGTTTCTCAGAGAGATTCAAGAAATTAGCCAAAAAGGAATCTCATGCAGCTCCATTTGTTTCCTCTGTTGGATCACAAAATGTATTTCCCTCTTCTTTCACCTTTCCTGAGTTACATCACAGCACCCCACTAAGGAAAATATGAATATATCTAATGACTCTCTCTTTCAAAACCACATTGAAATGCTTCTCCAAGAGAAGCAGCCTGCATCCCCCTTGAGCAATGAAGTCTGCCATCTGGTAGGTTTGTTCTTTATAGTCATTTAGAGGATATTAAATCTTCTTTTGTATGCAGAGAATTAGGTGGTGGAGGAACTTGGCATTCTATTGAAGAAAAAAAAAGATAGAGAAAAAACAGTTCATAAAGGCATTGTGTCCAGAGAAGAATATTAGAGAGGCATTAAGTAGAAAGACAAAAGGCAAGCTAGCATCAGCTCCTTTGAAAGCTGTAAATCATTCCAACTCCTCGGGTGGTTGGTTAAGTTCATTGTTAGTTCAGTAATTATTATCCTTCGTTAGAACCTAAGTTTCTAAACATATTTTGAAACACAATCATCCAGAATGAGCTGCCAGAAAGACTATGGTGTCAAGGGGGAATCATAGAAAAATTATGTTCAAACAGAGCCTTTAAGGAAACACACAACTTTTCATTTACATAGCAACATTGCTTATCTTTGGAAATTAGGGCTTTTTCAAGCTGATGTCTTTGGTCACTAACTGTTGAAGGTAGCAGGCTCCTTAAGGGAGAAACAGTCTCCAGACATGGTTTCTGGTATCCCTTGGGGACTTTCACTGCCCCTCTAACCTGGAGACTAATGGAGCAGGCTAATGCTTCCAAATCTGTTGTTTCAGCAGGTGCCAGGAGTGCTGGCCTGGGTGGAGGGCCCCCTCTGTGAAGTGGAGGCTGTTGGCAAACTCTTCCAGCTGGAGGGATCAGGTAAATCCCAACACAGAGTGAAGAGCTAGCAAATCTAGGGGCATACTCGAAATTGCAGTCTGATTATCTAAAGCAAATGTGTTGCAATCATTGATGGCATGGAATTGATTGATGGATTGATTGATTGATTGATTGATTGATTGCAAAGACATCGCAGCTTCCAAAACAGGGTTCACAACTCTCAAAATGCTTAAGCAGGGCCATAAACCTAAGTTAGATTCAAGTTAATTTTATTTTAATGCTGATAGTTGTTGAGGCTTTAAGCATTCAGCTTGTATATGAGGATACAAGACAAAGTTATGAACACTGAGCTAGACAGTGTCAACACAAAATGCAGAATAGCTCTGACATTGAAACCCACTGTAGCACCTGCACTGGGGAAGTGCCCAGTGCCACACAGAGCAGCCCTGAGCTAAGTTTTCTTCGTAGCATTTTGTGCCACCCTGTAGTCTCACATTGCAAACTCATCCAGACTTGCAGGACACACCTGGCCCAGCCTCTTACCTGGACTATACAGTCACCTCAGGGCTCACGTAGGTCAGAAACTCTCTAAAAAGGGAATTCAGTTGTTTTTGAATCATGGCAAAAATACAAAAAGCCCTCACAAAAATACTATACACTCCTGTGAAGTGCTGACCAAGCACATGGCAGCACCTACACCACAAAGTAGATCCACGTTAGCCAGCTGGAACAACCAGATGTAAATTGGAGGAGCCCTCTGGCTCACATGGCTACCTGTAGGAAAAAACAACGCTGTAATGAGCAGCAGCAGCAAATTTCCAAACCCCTCTGCTGCTTCTCCAGATTCACAGTCAGTTTCCTACCAGACTCATGTGTCAGCAGGTCATAAAATGTTTCAAGTCTCCTTTTCTTTTTCTGGCGTTCTGGAAGAAGTTGTACTAACAATGAGCCACTGCTTGACAGCTCTGAATCCCAAGCTGTTGGGATACAGTGTGACTTCCAACATATTGCTTCCAGCCCCCACCACCCACGGGGAATGGCCTGGCAAGGGGAGAAGCACAGCCTGCTAGGAGGAGCCTTCCACAAAGAGATCCCTGATTCCCTGCGCTCATCGCAGGGGCAGCACCCACATCAGGCCATGCAAAGGAGCCAGTTCAGCTTCTGGCAGGGCAGCAGGTCAAGAAATGCTTGTAACTTCACACATTTTGTGTGCTGCATGGCCCAAATCAAAGGATGCAGGACAAAAAATACCACAGCCAGAAACGATTGAGGGGTTTTTTCACCTTGAACTGCAGCTGCAAACCCATGCAGGAAAGCTAACCCTAGGGGGCTGGAGGAGAAAGGAAAAATTAAACGCCATCAACTGCTGCCATTGGATCTGGCTTTGCTCCAAGGTCTGTTGGAGCTGAGATTGATTAGGATATATAGTAGCCTGGAAACAGTCAGTACCTTCAGCTGATTATAAAGCCATTTTAATAGTCTTGCCACTGCCATGGCAACCATACCCCCAACCACAGCCTCCAGGTGAGGAGATGGGCTGTTGGAGGGCAGTCCAGTGCCTATAGACCACATTTGATAATGATGCAGGGATTCAGACACATAATACCTCGCTCCAACACCAGAAGGGACCAAATTCAGAGAAGGAAATCAAGCTAATACTGTAATACATAGTAGCTCATTATGATAGCCAACATTTAGCATAAAAATTTAAATGGACATTTGGTATTACAGTGGGAGGCCTCCTGTTAAAGCAATCTCTGCAGATCTTATCCCACCAACAACCCCTGCAATGTTGCACACCCACACTGGGGTAGGCAAGGCCATATTCCCTGCACAGCAGCAAGGAATGAAGATGTGTGGCCTTGAAAGTGTCAGGGAGTGAAGCTTGAGGAGGGGGGAAAGCATAAAAGAGAGGGTGGGAAAAGCATGCAAGAAGGAGCTCTGCAGCCAAGGAACAGCAGGTGTTTTAATAAAAAAGTAATTCTTCTCCTTCCAGAAAGTTTTTGCTGAAGCTTCTTTGATTCCCATGCTCAGTGCAGGTTAATATACCTCACCTTCCCTGCTTCCAACAGAACCCTAGCATGACCACATTCTGTGACCCAAACACCCTTTTATCAGGTGAGAATTGATCCCTTTAGCTGCTGCCTGATTTGTGTGAGAGTTGAGCCTGTCATTGGCCAGCTTGTTTATGCCTGTTTGGATTGAAGAGCTGTGCTGTGGGTTTTCCTTCAGGATGTGGTGCCATGCAACTTTATGGATTATGAGATACTTCACAAAAACTGCCTTTAAAAGAATCAAATATCTGCAAATGAATTGGAAACTCTTCTTTCCCCTGTCTCTGCAAGGACATTACTCAGTCAAATGTATCCAGAAAATTGAAGGACTGAGAATTTTCAATCAGGACTGGAGTGATTAATTGTCTCAGAGCACTCACGTGGTGACATGCACAGCGAACAACAAGGTGTGACATCTCACAATTCACAACAAGAGGTGTCCCAGGAGAGACAGCAATCCACAACGTGGGGAGAAGTGGGAGAAGAAAGGTCAAATTTACAACATTAAATTCACAAGGTTAAAACTGCCTTAGCATTGTGCTGAGCCAGCTGTCCCTGCTTCTGACATTTCCCTACAACAGAGGCAAAGAAATTGGTTACTTTTAATCTATGGCAGAAAAGGTTTATTGTAAGAGATGCATATTGTAGTGATGCTGTGTAGATGGGCAGCAGCCTCTGCTCAGCTGATGCACTGACTTGTCAAGGCATGTGGAAACAGCAGGATATAGCCATGGAGAAGCAAGGTGAGAGCTGCATCTCTTGCACACAGCTCTACAGGCAGATACAGAAAATGGACATACCTGTGTGAAAGTGCTGCTACAGACATCCAGCTCTGGAAATTTCATGTCCAGCCTGGGTGTCTTTGGCTGTAATTACAAGTCAGACTTTGGCTGAGGCTCAAGGCAGGGGCACCTCTTATGCAACAGTGCTAGTACATGGGGGCCTGCACAGATCCTTTTCCCAAGATCCCGGAGGTGGCACATGCATGGGGTGCCATCCTTGGCCTCAGCATGGGCACTTCTTACCAAGCATCTTGGCCGTGGGTTTTCATCTGGATTTGGTGTGCAAATGGATGAGCGTCCTTCCCACACCAGTCTTATCTGGAAATGAAAATCCAACCCTCTTCTCTTGGAGCCAGTAATTATTTCCATGAGATTCATTTAACAAGGGCACCTATCCAATACTTGTGGTCCCCTGGCATAATTAATCATGAAATTAAATTCAGTCTGTGTAGTATTCAGTCACACAGGAATAACAGTGGTTGATGGGCACTTACCCTGTTCATCATCGAGAGAGCCTTTGCCATACAGCCTATTTTTTAGAAATAGTGGGCTTCAGAAACCACCAGTGTGGGACTTCTGGGAGCCCACATAGAGGCTATCCTCTATATCCATATCCTCTGCTTTCCCAACTGGGGTCTGATCAACTTGCCCATGGAGCAAAGTGAATTCTCCACTTGAGACCTCAAGGTCTCAAACAAAACAAAACTCCAGAGTTGTTTTGAAGAGCACCAGGCAGAGTTTGTTGCTTCTGAATGTTTACTCTAGCTGCCACAGACACATCTTGAGCCCCACAGCACACTTCAGGTCACTGTGAGGGTCAAAAGAAGACAGAATGTCCCACAGTGCCCACCAGGCTGGGTGCAGCCTCTGTCTGCCACTGAGGCATATCTGCCACCCAAGACTAAACAGATCCTGTGGTGGAGACAGAAGCTTGTCTTCTCTTCCTTGGGGCCACAAAACCAAAACAAATTGTTTCCACAAAGCTCAAAATAGCTTTAAGCCATTGTTTTCCTTGACAGTAGTCACTGCCTGTCTCTGCTCTCCACCTTGTCTTTTGCAGCTCCTGGGGAAACAGCTTGGGAAAATGCACAGGCAGGAACTTGCTCATGGAGAGTAGAAGTGAAAGCAGGGGGAAAGTCCCTTGGAGGAATTGCACTCTGCCCACTGGCCTCCCTGCAAGATTCTGGTGCCCTTAGATACAGAAGGCAGAATCAGTAGCAGCAGCTTCTTTGGAGAACAGTGAAACAGTGGTACAGCTTGTCCAGCCCCATGTCTGGATCCTACCCTGTCCTATCCAGCACCTGCACTGCACAAGAGGTACTTCCCTGATGGGATACCTCCATAACAGGGTACCCATGCACCCTACTATCCCCCTGGGGTGCTGGTGCCAGGGACACCTTCTACTTAAAGATTTCCTGCAATCCCAGTGTTGTTGGTTTTAGTCTGCACAGGATAAATCTCCCCTTGCAGCTGTTCTGTTCTCAGGCAAGAATAACTCAGGAGTCTGGGAACAAAACTGTCAGAAACAAGTGGCCATCCCATTGCCACGTGGGGCTCATTCTCAGAACACTGAGCTATATAGTGAAGCTGTACATTGAATATATAGGATTAAACCAATAGCTATGTTTTATACACACTTGCAAAAAAGCATGTGTAAAAAGCACAAAGTGCATGGAAGCTCACTGTTCAAGGGCAGCTTCCAAAGACAGTCTAAAAACTGGCTCTTGGGTGGCTGTTGGGCTGGAATTCATGCCCATACCCCAGCACTGGAAAAATTCCAGTAGGTACACTCCCTGTGTAGGGAGTGTACATGTATCTATATAAATATATCCTTTGGAAGGAGCTGTTTTCACTCCCTAATGGGTTTCCTGGGCATGGGCACAGATCCCTCCTGGGTGCATGAAGAGCTGGTTGAAGCTGTGCCACCACTGTCCCAGGGCCCTAATCGAATTATGTTCCACCACTGCCCACAGAAGCAGGCAGTCTCTTCCCTTAAATTGGCAGCAGCTGACATTTTCACCTCTACCAGCCAAGCATGAATGACCCTGAAATGGAGGCCAAGCTCCTTATTTCCTGACAACTCAATGTTAGAGCAGAGGAAATTGAAGCAGAGGTTACACACTGCTTCCTCCTCACCTGCAGCTGTGTCTCCCCTGGATGCTCCATGCACCCTGTACCATCCATTCAAGCTGGCATTCGTTTTGCAGAACCTCACACAAAACAAATGCTGGAAGGGTTTCCCCTGGTCAACGTCCATCTCCCTTTCAGTGTTCCCGCTGTTCCATCGTGCTCTTGTGTGCTTGTGCTGGAAGCGCCACTCTCGGGAAAAAAGCACTAAAGGAAAGGCCTGCTCCCGCAGCCATGGTGCATGGCTCTCCTTTGAGCCTGGCAAAGAGGGGATCCCAGGGGCTGCACGTCTGCAGGCTGAAGCCACAGCTCCCCTTGCTGGATGTGCAGAGGGAGGGAGGCAGGTCTGGGCCCCCCCCCCCACATCCCTCTGCACCCGAATTTGAGCTGCTTCCCAGGGGGATGCCCAGCAGTGGGGAGGACCGTGTTCCTTTGTACATCCACATTCCTCCACCACTGCTGCCCAGGCTGCTGCCACCGGTGCGACTTCTGCCACTGTATGTACCTTTTGCCTCCATCACCGGCATTACCAATACATAGAGAGCTACAGATGTCCCCTGACAGCCTGTCTGTAGTGAGCCCGTGGCAGGGGGGAGCCCCTCACCACAGTCCTGGCACAGACTGCCCGCCAGCCCCACCAGCCCTAGCTCTGCAGCCCCGCGGGACAAGGTGGTGGGATGCTGCGCTCGGCAGA